>JAOPUH010000146.1:9050709-9062822 GCA_027123175.1 Urophycis cirrata | reverse complement strand
CTCTCTCTCTCTCTCTCTCTCTCTCTCTCTCTCTCTCTCTCTCTCTCTCTCTCTCTCTCTCTCTCTCTCTATTCAGTTTTAATAAGTGGAGGACAGGTGTGGCAGGTGCCAGGTAGCAATTTCACCTAATTAGAAGTTGCAAACCAACAAACAAGCATGGCATGAATGGATATGTCTAATATTCAACAACCATCAAGAAGAGGTCTGTTGATGTGGGTTCCTGTGCACATTCTGCGCCATGAGGGCATGGACAATCGAACACAATATAACAATGGAGATATATAGATGGGGAGCTTGTACTTTCAGTCTGAAGGAAAGAGAACAGTCTGGAAGCAGTTGAAACGTGGCAGAACTTTTGGGGACAGATAAATTACAACAATACATGTATTCAATGCAAGGAATTGAGTTGGGATTTTGAGTAGGAACAGGAATGAGAAGGTCATCATGTCAATGCTACATTATAGTGGTAGTAGTAAATTAAACAGCACATTATACATTAAAGGGAAACATCTACCAGGTCTCTGTGAGGAGGATTGTCAGAAATTGGGAAACTTAATTGTTTTTGGTATATATATAACAGGGTTATTCCATAGAATTTTGGTGGGGAATTTTAAAAGTTCTACAGTAGGTCAGAAGATGGCGGTAATATAACAATAGGGACGCAAAACACCAAAAAACACCAAGAAGAAGGTGAACATGTATTACTCAATAGAGGGCGCTGTTTGCAGACCTGCAGAGCATTTGAATCAACACCCAGAATAGAAACATTGCGTCACGTCCTCTAGGATTTGTGATCATAGGAAAACCATAGAGCATCTTATGTACTATGCAAGGCAAACACTACAGAATCAATCGCCACAGCAGATAAATATATCAGTCTGAAAGCAAAGCTTGCGATTTTCTTTTTTTAAATGTAGCTATAAAAGAAGAATTGTCTGCTTCTACGTAGTTTTCGAGTGAATGATATGAAGGTGAGTGGGGGTTGTTTTGTGACAGTCCGTTTTAAACAGGATCATGAGACGATGACCGTGAAATGACAACGCTTCGATATCCATAGTTTTGTCGTGTTGATTACACAAATATATCGTTAGAATTAATCGAGTACTCTGATCTAGTAATCTAGTTTAGTCAGAGTAGCCCTAAATCCAATGTGCTCCTTATATGAAAACACTGAATCGTATGTTTGTTTTACGTGTACACATTATCCAGAAGTAGTTCTGTCGATTTTCCATGGTTCGTTTTTTACCTGACCATGTTCTAGTTTTAGTTAGTGTGAGTGGTTAGGGTTAGGGCTGTTTACTGTTGTGGTTCACTTGGCAATGCTAGCTCCGTTAGCAACAGCAGCCATCCATGTTTATACATTGCGTAATATAAGCCGTTTTCAGTTGAAAGGCACAAAACACTTGGAGTAAGTGTGTTCATCATAACTGTGAGGTTTTATATGTTCTACTACTTGGTACCTATCAGGTCCTCACAGAGCAGGAGATAGATGAAGAGGGCAACTCCCAAAACCATGACAACGTTGAGCAGCAGGAGGGGGAGACTTCCGGTCCCCCAGAGGGTGAGACACCTGCTCTCTCCTCCTTCCTACACACATACTCCGTACAAACGACATACAAACGACGTAAATAAGAAAAATGGTGCTTTTTGGTTCAATATTGGGGGGGGGGGGCGGCATGTGTTATTGTAACCGCCATCCACAACATACTTTTGTACTTGTGTGCTCTTGTGCTGTGTACCTATAACACACAGCTCTACTATTATTCTCTCTCAGAGAGAGAGAGACTTACTTCCCCAAACCTTTACTGAATTACTTCCTCCAACTCACTGGGCTATTTGTGTACACACAAGTACACAGTTTAAATAGACACAAAACTTGATAGCTAGTGTTCCCGCATCATGTTCTTTTGTCTTCTTCTCTTAGACGGTGATAAAGACCACCCCAAGTCTGAAGGAGGAGTCATGTGGAAAGTGGGCGGCGGCCTATTTACTATGACCCGTAGTGTGGTAGGGGCTACGTTTGGGGGCGTGGCCTGGGTTGGAACCAAAAGTTTACAGATCACCAAGACTGCAGTGACCAGTGTGCCTTCAGCTGGCGTCGGGCTGGTCAAAGGCAGCATCTCTATGGTAACGGGAGGCGTCGGGGCGGTTGGGTCAGCTGTTGCAAGCAAAGTCACTCCCAAGAAGAAGGACAAGGCTGACTGATGACCAACTGTGCGTGTGTGTGTGTTTGTGCGTGTGTGGGTGTGTGTGCGTGGGATGGCTTCTCTTTGTTTGTGTGTAGCGCTTGCGCATTTTCTCCATGCGCATTTTGTTTTTGTATGTTCAAAAGGACGGAACGCTTTTGATTGAAATTAATCGTCAACGCGCTCATAGCTGGAGCTTGAGATGGTTCATGGTGTGGAGAAGTGAAAATGCATTTTTCTGAGATATGAGCCAATAGTGGTCTTTGGTTGGTCAAAATACTACAAGTGATCTATTTCCTGACAAAAACATGACAGAAACCCTGGACGGAAAATAGCAGTGTAGCAACTATTTTATATGGGTTAAGGATATGGAATTATTTTCAAAATGAATAGATATACATAATACATTTAATTTTATACACTCAAGTCCTTATTTTATCTTAGTCCTTGATAGACCTGCTGTCGCCTGGAAGTGAAATGTTGCCTATAAAGAACATTTCAGCCATACCTGAAATTACCTTGACGCGGTTAAATTGGCCTTAAAACCTGTTCTGCATGAAACTTGGATTGAAAAATGGCATGTGATAGTGATATGCGTTTGTTCACAAATGGACCTTTTTAAAATTTTACATGGAAGGAAAACAATTTGTTAATTTACCTCCTTTCAAGGAAATAAGTATCAGTCACCATGTGAGAGGCTATTCCAAAGTTGCACCAGGACGGCTCACGTTCAGATCCCTTTAAATTAATATCCATAGAATATTTTTGAGGAAATACATTGTAATAATGAACCGTAAACTAATTTTGATCCCAACGATGATACAACAAAGATCTGGTGTGGTCTGGGATTCATATTTAGAAGTTAATAATTGAAAGTACATATTTTTTATGACTACACACCAGTGCACACCACTAAACCCAAAACAATATTTTATCCCTATGGGCTGTTTTTGTTCAAAACTTTTGCAAAGGAAAAGCTGAATAATCCTTAAAAAGTGAATTTGGATTCGTTTATTTAAAATTATTAGAGAATGAATTAATAGAGAATAGTCTTTCAAGAAGTTTGTTTTCTGTTTGTGTGTTGCAGGGAGAGATGATAGCAATAGTTCTAGATTATCATTTGTTTTTACCTGGATGAATCTCCCCGAACATTTGTAACTATACAAAAGACAAATATATTGGTATATATGTGTTAAACCATAGAGTGATTTTAAGTTGTTACCATAGTTTAACATTGTTTACATGAGTTTAGTTGTCAAACAGAATCATGACATTTTTCCATTTACATTCAGTCCAGTGGCTTTCATGTATGTATGACAACGTAGGATGCAAACCGTGCCAGTACACCTTGTTTCCACGTGACATCCTAATTAAATGCTACATATCTGGCTGTGTTGAGCTTTATGTGGTAGCCTGCATGTCGTCTCCTGAGACTCACCAAACCCTTTCACCAGAAGATTCTTTCTTTTGTTTGCTTTTGTGTTTATTATTTCTCTGTGACTGTCAGTATTTATATTTTTGAGGGTTTAGGCACAATGTGGCCTTCATCTAGCTGTGTTTACCTTAGTTTTGTAATCTTTTTTTCTTTTATTGGTCTTTCTTTTTTGTGTATCTTTCAGGCTGTTTTTGTCTATTATAGAACTATTTTTGCAGAAGTCAGTTACGCTGTATTCTCTAAAGTAAAAACTGCTGTATTCTCTGTCGCGTGTGTCATTGATTATTTGGGTGGGTAGCGGGTGGAGAAATGAATGAGTGGTTTAGCTTGCACCATATTTTCCCCCTTCTAAACCCCTTTAAACCATTATTTGTAGACATAACATTTTATTTAAGGTAGATATTTAGGTGTATATGACTCAACAACTGGTTACATTAATATGTGAGGGATTATAATAAGAGCATAATAAACTAAATTATGTGTGCAAAAATGGTAATGGACTTTTGTGTTTGTTAAAGGATTTGGTCCTGGTAGACTTCCCATCTATCATGATTAACAGCTTTCATATGTGTATGTGTGGGTGGCTCAGTACTAAATTGTCCTAATAATGAAACATAATATTAATTCACACAATTCATTGACACAATTAATTTGCTCAAAGCCCATACATTTATTAGCATACATAACTATCAAAATAATAAACATATTTTTACATATTTATATTTTATATTTAGAATTATATAATATAATCTTATATCATATAATTAATAAGCAATATCCATGCATTTATAATGAAGTTATATATTAACTAAATATTTAGCTGTTATAGAGGAAAATAAAAGTCTAGCTGTTCTGTTCACATTGAATAAGGCACACAATTCACAGTTCACAAGTTGATGCTCATCGTTCAAAATGTGCGGAAAAAAAAACCCAACAACAACAACGTGACACTCTTTAGAAACATGTGCCATCAACCAATCCACCGCAAGTCTGTTATAAATGAACGATGACGTTCATATGTTGGCCAATGAGTGGAGCGATCAGACCTGTTACGTGACGTTATCCCGAACAGAACCACGCCCACTGCTACCCTCCATTGACAGCCGGGGAAGTTTATTAGACTTGACCGAAGTGTGTGTGTTTTACATTTAATTATTCTGTTTAACGACATCTTTTTATCGATCGGGCTCGTTCCCGCCCTTGTACTATAATTATGGACTGAAGAATAATTATGGTGGTGAATTCGGTACATTGGTTTCGAAAGGGGCTGCGTTTGCACGACAATCCTTCGTTGCAGGAGGCCCTTAACGGAGCGGACACCGTGTGTTGTGTTTATATTCTGGATCCGTGGTTCGCTGGCTCCGCTAACGTGGGAGTTAACCGATGGAGGTCTGTGCTTTAATTACATTTTCACTCCCTTTGGTGTCCCGCATCTGCTGCCCAAGTCGAAATGCTGTTAAAATGCGATCGACTGAGATGTTTTTGAATGATTTCGTGTCATTTAACCGTGTTCGCCTTGAATCCAACTAAAGGCCTCACTCGACCCGCTCGATAAGTTGTCTGATCAAGTGGCATACCTAAAGCATCACAAGACATTGCATGTTTACATGTATAGCGTTATTGAAAGCTCGTCATTGTTAATGGCAATAAACTGCAGTTGTGAAAAAAATGAATTGAGTTAAGAGTACTAACTCAGCGATTGATGACATGTGGATGAAGTATTACGATACATGTCTGACAGGATTTAAGGACATGTGCTGCCATGCTGCTACTGTTCCTATTTTACATCATATCCACTTCTGTCTCTGTAATAAATCACACACACACACACGCACGCACGCACGCGCACGCACGCACGCACAATTGATGATCACCGATAAACATCAGTAATATATTATCACACAGCAGTACAATGATATAATATTGCAACTTTGAATATGAAACATGATACAGTACACATGAGTAAAGAATGATGCACACATGTACGTGGTATCGTGTAGCTCCTTGAGACAAAACAGTTGAAATTCTTAGAAGTCTAAAACAGTGCCAGTTGGGACAGATTTGCAGATATCCCAGTATATATAGCTGTATATTTCTTCAGGTTTCTGTTGGAGTCTTTGGAGGATTTGGACAACAGTCTGAGGAAACTCAACTCCAGGTTGTTTGTGGTAAGAGGACAGCCCACTGACGTCTTCCCAAGGCTTTTCAAGGTTTGTCATTGCGTCATTGCCCATGCATGATGTTGCTGTGTTCATAAAGGGTTCATATTTGTGAAAATACTGCTTATGAAGACACCATTACGTGAATTGCCAGAAATATGCCATAGTGTGGACAAACTAATTGATTAGCAATGTTTCCTTTCCCTATAAGTCACCCAATGAATCCATCTATCGAGGGTTAGCTGAACCCTAACTCCATCTACCTAACCCTAACGTATATCTGTCTTCTCTGTCTTAATGTGTTGGTCAGGAGTGGAACGTCACCCGCCTGACATTTGAGTATGACCCAGAGCCTTACGGGAAAGAGAGAGATGGGGCCATCATCAAGGTGGCCCATGAGTTGGGCGTTGAGACCATCGTCAGAAACCTGCACACCCTCTACAATCTTGACAGGTTTGCATGACGTGCTGGCGCCTTATGCAACCATGGGGGGCCCCCACCGCGAAAGACAGACATGTAACCAGAGTGCATATCAAATGTCCCCTACCCCCACCAAGCATACACAGCCAAGCACATGGATACACATACATATGCCTAATATGTAAAGAGACTATTTGTAAGACGCCGGTACAAGAATGAAATGTTGTTTTCATTCATTGTGTTCACGAATAGAATCCTATTAATAAATAGCCCATGGCGTCGGGCCATACAGGAATTTGCATTAGGTAATTGGTGCTTACGTCCATAGTTTGCTGTTGCAAGTGACCGCCAGACGGTCACATTGCATGACTTTGATTTGGCTGAAGCATCTCGTTAGCGACTGTGTCTCAGATGGTATAAAGGGGTTTAAGAAAATATAATGATCAAATTACTTGGTTACACTATCGCACTCAGGTTAAACTACTATGACCAGCAGTATTTTATTTGTGTTGTACCTGAGCACCCGTTACATTTTGGCTAGCTAGTTGGTTAGCTAGTTAGTAGGCTAGTCAGTAAGCTTAGGAGTTGGGCTGTTGGGATACAAGTGCTTAACACTCAATACAAAACACGAGTACACAGATGTTTGTGTCTGTTTCACAGGATTATAGAGATGAACAACAACAGTCCTCCGCTTACCTTCAAGCGTTTCCAGACCATCGTCAACAGACTGGATCTGCCCAGGAGGCCTCTTCCCACCGTCACCCCGCAGCAAATGGAGAGATGTAAAACCCGCATTACTAAAGACCACGATCAACACTATAGCGTGCCCTCACTGGAAGAGCTGGGTGAGAAGGCGACTTGGGACTGAGTGCCAATTTACCAATGGGGATTCTAGCCACCTTAAGTTAAAGTGAATGCATCACGTTTTGTCTTTCTACATGTGTTTGCCATGCAAGGTTTCAAAACGGAAGGTTTGCCACCTGCCGTCTGGAAAGGTGGAGAATCCGAGGCGTTGGAGAGGCTCAACAAACACCTGGACAGGAAGGTAAATAAACTCCTGTAAGAAAAACAATAGTTGTGGTTTACTGTCAAGCTTACCCACCACCACGTAGGTATTTTGTGTGTGCACTGCACATCTACAAAGCGTTGATTCAAGAAGTATTGCAATTTTATGCTTTGTGTGTGTATGTGTGGGCATGCGCACACACACACACACACACACACACACACACACACACACACACACACACACACACACATATTGATTGATCGCTGAATTATGAGGGGGATTCTCCTCTGCATACCGGTACACCTTTGAGGCCCATCTCACAACATCTAAACTTGTGTTGTTTTATTAGACCGCTGGGCAGAGTGACACCTTGGCATGGAGTTATTGTCACATTCCTACTCATTGATATTGTGAAACACATTGAGATTGTACTCTGACTCTGGGTTCTTCCCGGCCCAGAGTGGGCCTTTGGGGGATGACTAAGCAGAACAATGATGATCACTACAGTAAAGGCAATGAGTCTGTGTTACCTTTTTCGAAATCTATTAATTTTCCTGTTATTTCTCACCATTTTGATAAGCAAAATATCTACTTTGCAGTTGAATTGAACCTCACATTCACCAAACTGGTTGAAGACATTTATTGTATTACAACATTGGAAGGACCAGGCCGTTGCAGTGGTGGTTGACTGGTTAACTAACTGGTCCTGCTGAACATTACTACTAAACTAGTAAACATTACACTTACTCACGGTCTCCTCTTCTGCAAAAAGCGAAAAAGTAACGTTACAGCCGATTAAAGTTAAGGCCAAGATCTTCTCTCCATAATGTTCAACATGTTCAGGTTCAAACATTCTCCATCCTGTCCATGTTGTACCGTCCTTTCTACTTGATCTGCACACGAGCAAACCACAGTGATGTTGTTCGTACATTTAGTTCTGCAGTTGTGCCACAGACCTCGAAATCATGTCGGCAGCCGCTGAAGAATTTTAAATGTGTGAAAAAAACCTAAAAACCCTGAGACTGATTCTGTCCGCATCTCTTCCCTCTGAAGGCATGGGTGGCAAACTTTGAGCATCCCCGAGGGATCTGCTCTTTATTTGCCAGTCCGGCGGGACTGAGTCCCTTCCTGCGCTTCGGCTGCTTGTCCTGTCGCGTCTTCTACTACAACCTGAGGGAGCTGTACATGAAGGTACAACGCGCGTCACACACATTTCTCAGGCTGCGCTCAGGCCCTCTCATTCATTGCATTCAGTGCGGTGCCGATGATAACGCCGTTGGTGGGAATCCGTCTGTCTGTCTCTTGTCTTTTATCAGCTGCGTAAGCGCTGCAGCCCCCCGCTGTCCCTGTTTGGACAGCTGCTGTGGAGGGAGTTCTTCTACACGGCCGCCACCAACAACCCAAACTTTGACCGCATGGAGGGAAACCCCATCTGTGTCCAGGTTTGGAAACCTGTGCAGTCGGGGCCTGATTATGCATTTTATGACACAGCCATAAACGGCAGATGCGCAGCCCGCTGTCCATTTGTTTAGCTTTTTAAATATCTGCTTAAGATATAACCCAAGGTGAAGTCCTGGATTGCTTCGTTCCTGCGCACAAGTTTATTTAGCCATCATCCCCCCCACCAGATACCTTGGGACCAGAACCCAGAAGCTCTGGCGAAATGGGCCGAGGGGCGGACGGGGTTCCCCTGGATCGACGCCATCATGACCCAGTTACGGCAGGAGGGCTGGATCCATCACCTGGCTCGCCATGCCGTGGCCTGCTTCCTGACCCGGGGAGACCTGTGGATCAGCTGGGAGAGTGGAATGAAGGTACGACGTGCTCACCTCAGGGAGTCAGGAGACGGCACACCCTCACAACACTCTCGGGGAAGTCTCCTTCCCCCTTTTTCAGTGGCGCACCACAGTCCGGCACCGCAAGTCCACTGAATAGCTCAACCCATAAATGCAGAAAGTTTCAAGTCCTTTATTGTCAAATGTGCAACATCACTATTCAACATCACTATAGTCATACTGTACAATGAAATGTATTAGACGTTATTTTCAAGTTCAAGTTCAAGTAACTTTATTGTCAAGTGTGCTACATGGCAGGCATATAGCGCAGATGAAATTGCAGTCCTCTCAGACCTACGGTGCAAAATGAACAAAATGAACAATCAGACAAACAAACAGACATTGTACAGACAACACAAGTTGTCTGTAGTACAAGTACGAAATACAAAATACAAAAGTGAAAATGAGGTTTGAAACAGGCCGGTATTTATCACGTCACGACCATAGCGATGTAAGAGGACGCTGCAAAGATCATAGCAGTGACCTTTTTTTTCACACAACACATGGATTCATTTACACCCCCCCCGCAAGCACAACAGAATTTATAACTCCCCATTAAAGCCTTAACTGGGCCGATCCGTGGACGTGTAGCCTCCTGTCAAACCCAACTCCATCCTGCAGAGAGGGCACGGCACCGGCTAGGCTAGTGGGATCGTGTAGCCGGCAGTAAATGACAAAGCATACAGTAGTTGATGTGGGTGTCAACCACCTGATGAAGTAGTTTAATATTTCATCAACAGTGTAAGATAACAGCTTTACTGCCCTTTTACCCCCGCCCTCCCACTGATAATCTCATACCAACACAACACGACGTTGCTTTCGCAAGCAGATGCAGGAAGCTAAGCGGCTCCATTCATTCTGCCCCCCCGTAGCATGGGACAGCTTGATTGGAGTTTAAAGACTAGTAATAAGTGAAATGCCGAATCCTCTCTGCGGAACGTCCCCCCGGAGGCTAACCGGCTCATTGTGCGAGCGTGTGAGATGTGTTTAGGTTGGGTGGAACGTACCAAAGGGATGGCACCAAGGGGCTGCTTGCAGTTGCGTGTGTATGTGTGTGTGTGTGTGTGTGTGTGTGTGTGTGTGTGTGTGTGTGTGTGTGTGCTTGTGTGTGTCGCTTTTGGAAGTGATTGTGGGGCTTTGTGTTGCCGGGGATCAGCCGCAGGTGCGGACCGTCCTCTGCCTGTCATCGCGTACGTTGTGTTTGATTGCCCGCCGCGTTACACTGTTATGATAATACTTGCCGCAAATGTATACAATTTACTCCTCTGGCATCTGCTTGGAGTAGTTTGTGTAATGTCACTAATCACATTAGGCAGAGGAGAACGGCGTGATTACTGCATGGGAGGACTCGGCCCCCACCAACATTTCCTTATTTAACTTTTTCTCAATTTTTTCCCCCCTCTATTCTCCCTTCAGGATGGATGGGGAGAAAAGTCAGTGTTCCTTTAAAAAGTTGACGGCTAACTTTGTCAACTTTTGCAGATTGTCGATTCTGCTAAACTCTAGTCGCAAATACGGCAAACGAGTGTCCCGCTAAACACAATGTCATGAAGGGCAGTCATCCGTTTTTTGTATTTCATTCCCCTCCTCCTGTTCTTGGTCTTTATGTCGGCAGCACGTGCGCTGCCCTACCAGAAAGGCTGCGGTGCTTTGGCGACAGCTTGACTGCCCTGTCATTTGTAATTAAATAAGCCGGGGTAGCTCTTTGCTCCTCGCCTCGCCGCTGAATCCACCGGGAGGGCTCCTACCCCTCTGCTCCGCTGTTCTGCTCATTAGATCCTAATAGTGTGAATGTCTTTCCACTTTTCCTCATTTTGTATGCAATATGAATCCCCATTAGATTGCATCACGGTGTAGGCCCTACTGTAGGCAATGCATCACCTCCATTAAAAAGTTATTATATCGCTGTCATCTGTCAAATATATATGACGTGTGTTACATAAAAGCTGCAGAGCTCTGTGGGCCGCGCTGAGGCAGAGAAGGAACGCCCGTGCATGTGGTGGCGGGGCTAGGGGAGAGTTATTGCTCTTTATTTTCTGAGTGACCTTGCGAAACGAGGCCCGCGAAATGAGCCGGATACCAAGGAAGCCGACGCGGACGCGTGTAACGAGAAACGAATTCGGGAAAGGGCACGCGTTCATAAGAGCGGCTTTGAAACGCGCTACATGCAAATAGATGGGTCTGCCAGCAGTCGTCTGGACTAGAGAATGGATACCCGACCCGGGACCGATGGGCCGGGTCAGGTATTCATGGTTCTGACGAATATTTAGAAATTATGCTCGGGTTCGGGTCGGACTCGGTCACGTCTGCGCGATTTGAAAATTTGTATTTACCCGCACATGTTGGCTAAAAAAAAAAGTTTGATGCCTGTCGGGCTCGGGTCGGGTTCAGTAACTGTTCTGTCGAACGCGGGCCGGGCTCTGACAGAAAATTCCGGCCCGATCCGCACTCCAGTCTGGACCCACATACAGGGAAGAAAACTGGACACAAGGCTTTACTTGAATTCAGCAGCATCTTGCAATACACGCACCGCATGCTTATATGCCGAACAATGATAAGTCGTATCAACCGAGAGCTTCTGTTTAACGAGTGATGTGTGATTGGGACGTTGTCGTTATTGTAGTTAAGACAACGCGAGATGAACGAAGACCGTCTGCCTCCGCCTCACAAAGAGACTCTGCTGTCACTCCGGGAGGATTCTAAAGGCCGTCTGGCCATTGATGTTATCGCCATTTGCATTTCAAACGGTTAACAGCAGCCTTTAATTACATGAAAGTTCTGCCTGCCGCGGTGTGCTTTACGTCATGCCATCCACGTCAATCAGGGCACTTCAGTGGCACGCGGGTGTTCCGCCAGCTGCCTTAGAATCAGAATCAGAATCAGAATCAGAAACAAGTTTATTGCCAAGTAGGTTTGCACATACAAGGAATTTGACTTGGTGCAATTGGTGCAAGAGAAAAAACGGTATTATAAATAAGTGGCCGGTTCGAATCCCGACCAGTGCGAACGGCTGAAGTGCCCTTGAGCAAGGCACCTAACCCCTCACTGCTCCCCGAGCGCCGCTGTTGC
>JAOPUH010000146.1:8723822-8739887 GCA_027123175.1 Urophycis cirrata | reverse complement strand
GAGGGGGGGGGGGAGGGGGGGGGGGGGGCACTGTTTGATCGCCCCCTAAAAGATTTCATAGATAAGCACTTTGAACTTTAAACATAAAACGTGTCCCCCAAAATACAATGACAGATGGATGGATGGTGGATGTTACGTTGAAGGCTGGTTTACCCGTCCTCCCCGTGTTGCTCTCCAGGCTGAAGGGCTTAGAGATCTGTTCCTCCTTTTGATGCCTGGACATTCCCGTTGAAAAGCATTCCAAATTAAAAGTGCAGATGAGGGATTAGCGATGTGAGGGCATTTTTATCTCATGTCAAAAAAATACAAACTGCCAACACAAATCACACGCCAAGATTTGTAGATTCCATTTTGTTTTCTATCAGTTGAAAAAGTTATGAAACATTTTACTTGAAAATTCCTTGACATTATTGATCTGCGTCACAGCAAAAGACAAAAACATGAAAGCAAGGTAATGATATTTAAAGAAAAGGTAGTTGTAACGTCTGCTATTTGCACGTGATCTATGGGCCGTTGTGGGTTGAATAATTTGAATTGGCCTGTGCCTTACTAGGAACTACCTTCAAGTTTTGTCCAAACCCTCTTTCGTTCTGGCGGCGCTGTCCGCTGTACTCCTGTTGTTACTGACTCGTCTCCAGGCAGCCGAGCCTCTCGAGGCCACTGGATGAGTCAGGCCCATACAAGCACAAAACAAAGTGATGGTCGCCATTCGTCTCCACGCGGGACACGGTCACTTCAGTGGTGTTTCGCGAAGCTACACTTAGCTTCAAAATGACAAAAAAAAAAAAAAAAAAAAAAAAAAAACGAAAACTCTTGGATTAAGTTTGAAGAAGAAAGGTTTCAGCGTAAAAGCAAGCGGGGTGGTTCTCCAGAACGTTAGCTGTCAGAGCTTTCCTGGGAACCACCAACCCAACGTCCTGTTAAAGCAGCATATAGGTGTCTGCCTGTACGCTGTGTCCTCACACCACAACCTGTTCCTTCATTACCAGTCTGTGTGGTGAGTCCAGGCCACCTTTGGATATGTGTGTGTGTGTGTGTGTGTGTGCGTGTGTGTGCCTGTGTGTGTGTTTGTTTGGATGTCTTGGCTTGGTTTGAATGTGGATTGACCACATACACAACAGGTCTGAGTTTTTTTCTAAGTTGAGAGCTACTGTATTCCAAAGTGAAGCGAGACAGAGGAAAGGGTGTGAAGACAGAAAAAAAAGTGTCAATATTTTGGATTTAATGTTGTCTATTTTGCGCTGCTAAAAGCTATGATTTTTTGTCATTTCTTATAAACAACAAAATAACATTACATAGTTGTGATGGGTCACTTGAGTGTGCTGCTATTTTATAAACTTTGTGTTATAATATAATTATTTTACTGCTTAAGAGATGCATTCAGAAATCATGCAAGAGAGAACAGTGTAGTGGACTGGAAACGTTCTGTACAGTCAGACACTCATCGAGACTCTCGTTTTGTTGTTCCTCAGATTGTTGCTCTCATCACACACATACACACACACACACACACACACACACACAAACATGAACAAACATGAACACACAGACTTACAATCCCAGGCAGATCTGCATGTTGTGGATTGCGCTTTCACATTTTGTGTTTTAAGGGTTTTTTTTTGTGTGGGGGGGGGGTCATCTTGTGTGATGGACATTTCAGGATCTCACTGGGACTCAAGCTGTACTGGGGGGGGGGGGTTCATTTGGAAACCCCCCCCGTCTGTCTGCCTATCCAAACACATCTGATCTGAATGCTCCCTGGGGCTCACAGGGGCCACTGGGGTCTGAGCCTGGTTCCTCCTGGTTCCTCCTGGGGTTCCAGAGGTCAGATTAAGCTGAGGATCGCTAGCTAGACCCCCCCCCCCCCCTCGGATCTACAGCACCAATCACATCATGTACCTCAATGTCTGCTGCACGACCTTGGTTCAATAAACTTCTGCTTTAAAACCTGTCGTACCTCTGCACCGTTTCTTTAGCTCCATGTGACCTTTGAGTTCAATTAAGTATATCTTTCTTCATCTCTCTCCCTCTGTGTGGGTGTGATAAGAGAAAAGAATAATTGACTCATGATTATTGAGGAATGAATGAGCAAGTTAGTGTAAAAAAATATCTATTGAACTTAAAAAAAGATATACTGTATATTAGAGATGCACACACATCCCAGTGTAAATGCAGGAATTAGAAAGATAACAGACAATATGTGATTATTTCACACTTGAAGTAAATTAGGTTCTGTCTGGTTCATCAATGTTCCACTGGGTTCCACCTTAAATGACTGTGGACATTATTGGTTCTAGAATATGCCAGTTAGGACCTGAATGATTACATGTTTTACTCTAAACGAGGGACTTTCAACCCGTGGGGGCCCACGGGGGACTGCAGATGGAACGTGGGATTTTATTTTAGAAATAGACAAATAAAGAACAAATAAAGTGCATCATAATTGACAAGTATTGTAAATATGTTTGGCTTGTTATTGTTCATGATATGATGTTATTCATTCATACATATTCACATGTTTCATTTCAGTTACACCGGGACGTTGCTTCGTTCCCACTGGCCTCCCAGCAGTCACAGTGGTGTCTATAGCTTAATGTGTCTATAGGGGGCACCGGAGCTCTTTGTTCAACCACTTCATGTGTTTATCTGTTTTAGGTTTTTTACCGTTTGCATATAAGGTGGTCTGCGAAAGGTATTGGTGGCAATTTAGTGGTACATCTGTGGGAAACCTTTATTGGGATCCCAGAGGTTGGAAACCAGTTATCACTCATCAACAGTTTACACAGCTCAGTAGAACGACCGGAAATTACGTTGCGTGAAACCGGGATAACGCCACAATGCAGGATTCTCTCCTAGTCAAACTGCCAACATAAACGGAAACGCTGTGCCTAGCTCCGCCCCTCAAACACGCGTCACCTTCCTCCTCCCCTTTAAACAAGGGCGGGAGTCGAACTCAGAACGCAGCGGAGCGCCGACTTCTTCATCATCAGCAGAACCGTTCTTTATCAGCAGAACTCCTCGTTCTTCATCCGTCATGGTGAGGACTAAAGCAGACAGCGTGCCTGGGAGCTACAGGAAAGGTAACTTAACTTATATTAAGCTCCATGTTATCCTCATGTCAGCAGACTGGTCGCTCAGGGTCAGTGTGTTGGAGTAACGGTCTGGTATCATCTAACACAACATGTTGGCGGGAAACCTCACTTAATGGTGTAACTATGTAAGTAATTGCATAACTTAATGGCTATGTTCTATAAATCTGATGTTGATCAGAAGGTGGTCGTCAGCAACCCTCTCCCGCCAAACCGGGATGCATGTTCGTCGTCCTAGCTCACGGGATCAGTCAACCCGTGGGCATGTTTCAGGGGGTTAGTAGTCGTGTTACAGTGAATGTTTGGGTTATTGATCGTCTCTCATACGGTGAACTGGCGCCAGGTTTGGGCGCCAGGGAGACGGGAGTCCACGGTCACGTGATGCAAGTGTTCATCTGTCTCCTTTGTGACGTCACGTAATGACATGCTTCATGCTTTATCGTCCAGCCGTCGCTGCCACGGCCCCGAGGAAGTCCTTCGGTTCGTCCACTTCCGGGAACAGCGGAAGCAGCAGCAGCAGCTGTCCTTCCACCCCCGGTGAGAAACTCAAGGAGACTAACATCTGCCCTCTGTCCCTGGGACCAGTTGTTTTTACTATGATTAGTTAGTGTGTATGATTTAGAGTTGTTTTTATTATGATTTAGAGTTTGTATGATATAGAGTTAGCTGCTGTTATGACCCAGTGTGGTCCTGGGGTTAATAAGTGTCCATCTATTTACTTAGTACTGTGACTTTAGCAGGTTGACGCTGAGTGAAATGACATATTTGTACCTTGATTCTAAGTTGCATCTTGTCAACAGGATTCTACTGAAACATGTTTCTGTAATTTGAGCAGCTCCCCTGCAGCTGTAGTGTGCTAACCCTTGGTCATGTTGTCCAGCTAAGGGGAAATATGCTGGGGGGAACCCTGTTTGCCCTCGGCCCACCCCCACCTGGCAGAAGGGCATCGGGGACTTCTTCGGTGGTCCGGGGAGGATCCCTGAGAAGGAGAACCAGCTCCCCCTAGTGGAGGGCGAGGAGGAGGAGGAGGAGGCCGGCGGGAGCGGGACATCCAAGGGCTGCAGGAAGTAGGTTGGCCCATATGGCGTTACTACGACAACGTTACTATAAAGAACACCGTTACTATGACAACGTTGCTATGAAGAAGACTCGGCCCACTACGGCAGTTCAGAACACTGGGGAACCAATGGAATGTGGGCCAGGACCAAAGCAATGCTACCGGCCAGGCACTTTGTGTCCACAGCCAGAGAACTTACAGATGGAACAGTGTTGCTCTTTAAACTCTCAGGCCGGTTGAAACCGCTTATCCAGGGCGTTGATTCAAGTAAACTGGTAAAGCTGGAACCCAGTGTACGCGGAGCTCAAAACCGTGTGATGACCCTCTCACCTCTTCCAGGTCCCGCCCACTTCCTGAAGAAGAAGAAGAAGAAGAAGACTAAATAAACACCCCCATGTTTCTACCATCTCCTGGCTTTTCAATGTACAGCTGTAAATAATTTGACTGCTTTCGTTTTGTATAGCGTTCAATAAACATGTCGTTTTGGATTGCTGTCTCTGAGTCTGTATGGAGCTTTAGTGCCAACACAAACTGAAGTGGTAATCCGGGACCATTCCCAGACTGGAGCGTCAGTTGCCACAGCAGACAGTACATGACTCAGAAGTACTAATAGACTTGAATTTAAGGAATGTCTTCACAATTTTATAAAAAATCCAAATGGCTCCAACTAATCGTCACATAAAGAAGCTTGTTACCTAAATACTATCTGGAATGAAGGCTCCAGCTGAGCTGCACACCAAGAGCTGGTTCTGTTTAGGGCAGACTGTTTCCAGACGGCCAGGGTTGGCCCTGAAGGGACGGGGTAGTAAGTAGTATGGTAGAATTAAAGATATTCATGATGGGCTTTTTCTAGCCCCACCCCAAACCCCTGAACACATGATGGGTTTAAATCAAACACTTGGTTTAGATTGTAAAGTCCTACCCTGGCTTGTAATAATGCAGAAATGGCAATATCAAATGTCTGTAATGTATGAATGTATGCAATGAAGTGGTTTTAGCAGTCCTCACTTGTACTACTAATTTTGTCAAAACATTTTATATATATGGATTGGAATTAAAATAACTGAAAAGGTATAGGTGTTGGAATTATTAGGGAAATCAAACTTCAAACACGGACTAAATCATCTTCTAAATAACGTCTTCTTAAAATGTTGAGGGAAAACAGGTCTTACAGAGGATTTGAGTGCTTTGAGGAGAAGGGCGAGATGATGTGCTGCACAAGACTCAGGTCAGACGTCGGGGGAGGAGCTGACACTGATGACGACACAACTATCCTCCAACTGCGAGACTTCCGCATGAAACCTCCTCCCGCGAGACTTGGTGACACGACATCCAACTACCGAGTTGAAGGTTCGCTGGTGGTCTGTACCTGCAGGTCAGGAGTCCTATCAGTGATGGAGATCAGCTGAACACTTTTAGGGGACAACATTGGCGGGCGTCATCGCGCCAAAGGATTACATTGTAGCCCGTGTTGGTGTAGAATTACATATATATCGGTATAGTGTCTGTTTGAACACCATTCTAACAGTATCACGTTATAATATACCAGGAGGGGACATCCAGGATAGTTCTACCACTCATCCAGCGTCAATGGGCTGCAGAACATCGAGTGAACTTAGGACTCCGTGATATCTACATCTCTAAAGAGAGCTGAGGATGTTCAGGTGGACGGTGATCATCTTAACGTGCCAACATAAGGACAGTGTGTATGCCTTTCAAAAAGGTGAGAGCACAGAATACGAACACAGCGTTACAATAATACCTGCAGTGGACAGTGGTGTCAAAAGTACACACATTCGTCACGCAAGTAGAAGTATAGATAGGCCTACTGGTGTTTAAAAAGATTCTGGTCAAAGTGGAAGTCAACCTCTTTACTCAAGTAAAAGTGAAAGTACATGCTCTAAAACATAAGTAAAGTATTAAAGTATAATGTAATCCTTGGGGAAAAAAAACGTATAATGAGACCAGAGTCTTGTGGATTTGTATGCCTGTGTATGCATGTATACTATTCAGTAACGCTGCCTTACAGTGCGCTACAGTAGACTGGACTGAAGAAATGTCATGACAACATGATATTATCATACTAACATGATTATTATCATGACAACATGATTTAAAGATAAAATAATTAAATTTAAATAAAACATTATATTAGACATTCTGACTGATCCTAGGTGAATTGTTTCTGTTAAAGTGCTCTGCTCAAAGGAATGGACAACAAGGTACATTTAAATACAACATATACACACAAACAGTATGGTAAGGCATAGAATTATAGAAATGTACAAAGACAGTTATGCTTGTGAATAGATAAGCTGAACCAATGTGATATTCTTTTTTGTTTTTCGTATACAAACTCCTATATTTCATGCTTGGCTCTTGTCTCCTGTAACCTTCTCTCTGGGCATCACGGTGGTACTGCTCTGGTCTGGACCATATCCATCCGTGTGTTGTGTTTCTACTGCGTCTCAGAGCTGGACCTGCGGCAGCAGCGGGGGTCCGTGGGCCCGGAGACCCTGCTCCTGGCGGTGGCCGACCCGGAGGAGAGGCTGGGCAGTGGGGGCGCCACGCTCAACGGCCTCCTGGTGGCCGCAGAACACCTGAGTGCCAGAGCCGGGTTCACGGTGAGCCCTGCCTCAGGGGGATGGGTCGGCCCGCCGCCCGGCCAAGCCTTGAATCAACTGCTTTACTGCATGGTGTCACCAGTATGAGTTACAGGCTGCGTGTTGCTGCAGGCCTCAGGCCTTCAGGGCGTGTGTTTGGCTTGTCGCTTTGCTTGTTTGTGCTGCAGGTCTCGTAGACAAACTGCACAGCAAGACATAAATGAATACACACAAAAATGAAAAGGAGATTCTGGGTAACTCTGGGTTGTGGGCCAGTAATCATGTTCATGTTGACAGGTGGTGACGGCTGACGTCCTGGTACACGCCCACATCCTCATCCTTCACACGGTAAGGTCATACCAGCGCTGAGGTCCACGCCGGCTCAACCCTGGGCCCCGCCCATCTCAGATTCTCCACCTTGTCGCTGCGCTCAAAGTTCAAACCATTTCAACTTCGACTTCACGCTGAGTTGTTGAAGGGTGTCTGATCAGACGGAAGCGTTATTTGACATTCTAAAACCAACAGAACCCTAATAAACATTCTGATCCTTCACACATGGTGGAACATCTAATGGTGTCTGAGCTCACTGAGCTATATAATCAATATAATAATAGTATACAACACAACTAATAATGTACTATAATCAATATAATGATAGTATACAACACAACTAATAATGTGATATAATCAATATAATAATAGAATGCAACACATCTAATCATGTGCTATGATCAGCATAATGATCCACGTCCTGGTCAGTAGCACCAGCCCAGTGCTCAGCTCCTCATGTGTTCAGACCTTAACGGCTGAACCTGTAATGGCTTTCAGTGGCCATCCAACACCACAGCTGCTAGTAAAACAGCAGCAGTTCTTAAACTACGGGCCCCAAATAGGTAGCAGTCCAGTTGAACTTGGGTCACATCCTGAGTGCACAGAACACTCAGAACCCTGTGAGAACCCCGGAGTACACCGTTTGGGTCCCACACACTAAAATGATCTTTTGATGACAAGGTTGAGGAAGCCCTGATTTAGAGGTCCATGAAGGATGTCACTTGTGTTGGACCTACCAGATGTTTTCTCTCCGTCTCCACAGGGCAGAGACTTCCCCTGGGGGGGCTGCAGCCGGGCCTTCAGCTGGCTGGCGGAGGAGGGAGTGTCCCAGAGGGTCCAGGCTCCTGTGTGCTGTGTGGACCGGCTGCTGGACTGTCTGGACTCCCAGGTGACTTGGATCTGCTGTCCTCTGCGTGGTTTCAGCCATCTGAAGCTCCGAAAGCATTGGTTCAAGCCTCCATCGAGATACTTTCCAAGTGATTTCCTGTTAAGGTCCTAGAATTGGTGTGGAGTTAAGACTTGTAGAAGGATTTTATAATGATGTCAAAGTCCCAGGGGTGTGGCTTGCTATATGTGGCTGCTATAGGCACAGTGGAAGAACACGGAAGCATGTATGTAAGCATGTTGTTAATTAGTTACACATTGTCTTCAAATTGCAGCTCTGCCCGGGATCGCCCCCTGGTGTCTGGGTCTGCAGCACTGACATGCTCCTGAACATACCTGCTGACTATGGTTAGAAACAGTTAAATACCTATGCTTGGAAACAGCTAGCAACTTGCTAACTATGCTTATTGTCTCGTTACATGCTACCTCTGGATAGCTACATGAGATATTTGGTTAGAAACAGGTAGATACCTGCCTGTTGACTATGGCCAGCAACGTGCTACCTATGGCTAGCTCTATTCAACCTATAGCAGAGATCGCTTCTGATCTTGTCCTTCCAGCGCCGTCCTGGGAGGGCTTCTCTGGGGTCCGGGTGCTGGCTTTGCCCGGCGACCCCTCCTTCGCAGCTCATCACGGGGTCTACCTGACCGACCAGCAGGTATACAGCCATGGGTCTGAACCTTCTTCAGCCCTGGGGTCTCAGTGGTCTCAGTACATACAGACAGTTGGGTACATAGAGACTGTCTGTATGTATGGGTGTTCCAGCCTCTTGTCCTCAGGCTGAATGTTGTTGTCTCCTAGGGCTTGGTGAAGGACATCATCTACAGAGGCAGCAGGGAGAAGATCCAGGGAGCATCCATGCCCGGTGGGGATGTGCCCATGGTGAGGTGCTGAAGGGTTACCCACAAACACACCAAAGTCACAGTTACCATGGTAACGCCCACCAAACAGGCTGTTATGGTAGCACCCACCACCGCCCTGTTTAGTGGCAGGCTATATAATGTGTGTGTATATATATATACACACATACACATATATTCCAGGTATCAGGAGTGGTGTTTTTCAGCAGCAGCGTATCAGAGCGCTTGCTGCAGACCCATGTGACCCCTCCCCTGGACGGCTGCACCTACCTTGGCCTGGACTCTGGAGCCCTGCCCCTCCAGGTACCAGCAGCAGTTGCTATGACAACCGCTACCATTACAGCATACCCTGACAACCGCTGCAATGATAACATACCATGACAACATACCATACCGACCGCTACTATGACAACCATCCCCATGACAACATAAATACACTGCCTCTCCTCAGTACAGAGTACAGTCCTTTTATTGGGTGGTCCCTGCAGATGTCCCTGTTCCTGGATGTGGTCAAGGCGCTGTGTGCAGACCTGACTCAGGAGCAGTTCGTCAACAGAGCGCCAGAAGACGGCCGTACTCTGGACCCCCCACAGATGGCAGCACTGAGGCGCGGGCGAGAGACACTGTGGCAGACACTGAGAGGAGCCTCACTCACTATGGGTGAGATGTTCTGCTATATTTGGTCACATGGTTGCGCTAACAAAACACTGAACACAACAACCAGGTGGGGTTCAGTTCCCCATGGCAGGGTTTCTAACCTGTGGCTGTGGTCCTGCAGCGTACGTGCCCGGGGGTAGCTATGACTACCTGACTCTCTGCCCCAGGGAGCATGTGAGCCGTCTGACCAGGGAGGGGGCGGTGAGCAGGTTCATACTGTCCCATGTCCAGGTGAGCTCTTCTTATTACCAATTCATCATGATGGGGACTGCTTACTGTTCCCAGGGTTTACACCTATCACTGCGAAGCAGCTTCTAGTTTTATACATATCTAGATCTAACTTCTAGTTCCTATCTACCACATATCTAGAACAGAGAGAGTGAGAGACACTTAAAATTGTGTGTGTGTTGTTAACAAAAATACATAATAACGGAATAAATTATTCATGGCAGCAGAATGAATCTGGGAAGTACACAACAATTTTCTCGATACAGATGTACATTTTTCAAAGGAACAGAGATGTAAATAATGTAAGTAAACCTTTAAACCTGATTTAAGATGTCCAAGCCCCGAATGTCCTCAAAACCTAGCAACGGCCGGTTATTAGTTTCAAAGCTTTCACGATAAGCTACAATCATCCACAGGATGTGAAGACATAATTGCGTTGCAGAGGTACTTTGTTTGCCCTGTGCTGCCTGACCGTCTCGTCTCCCCTGAAGAAGCGTCCCTTGGTCAGGCCAGGAGCCAGGGTCATCAACTCTGTCCTCCAGGGAGACGTCACCGTGGCGACCTCCTCCGTGGTCCAGCACTGTCACCTGCAGGTATCAATCAAACTTTATTAGCACTGTGTTTCTCCTGCTGGACAAAGTGCTTTACAAGATAACTAAATGAGTCCCTCCAAATTCTACTGTCACCGTACATACATAATCACATCTAGACAGGAGCAATCACTAATCAATTTGAGATCACAGTAAGAGATTATTAACACAGAGCTGCTGTTCTTTCTTACCATTTAAGTATTTTAACAATGTAGTCATTTATCAGAGGCTTTCATCTAAAGAGACTGACCATTAAATCAGATACATGTCATTAAGGCCACTGCAGACACATGCCATTCAAGAGCCGGTAGGGGTTAGACAGTACAGATACAGGTCATTAAGGAGCAGGTAGAGGTCAGACAGTGCAGACATAGGTCATTTAGGAGCAGGTAGGGGTCAGACAGTGCACTGCAGACACAGGTCATTTAGAAGCAGGTAGGGATTAGACATTAGAGACAGATAATTAAGGAGTAGGTAGTGGTTAGACAGGACAGAGACCATTAATGAGCAGTTAAGAGTTAAACAGTGCAGAAACAGGTCATTTAGGAGCAGGTAGGGGTTAGACAGTACAGACATAGGTCATTAAGGAGCAGGTAGGGGTTAGACAGTACAGACACAGGTCATTAAGGAGCAGGTAGGGGGTTGGGGTTTTGCCCAGGTTTGAACCCAGAACCATTCAGTTCGGAGTCCATCACCATAACCACCCCTCTCCCCAGGGTCCGCTGAGCCTCCCCAGGGGTGGGCTGCTGTCAGGCCTGGACCTGCAGGCCTCCGTACACCTCGAGAGGATGGCTTTGGCTGATGATATCATCATCCAGGGACACAGGATCAAGCTGGGCGAGTTGCAGCTGACCGTGTACAGTGCTCTGGGGGCCCAGGACAATCTGGAGGTACAGGCTCAGACCAGAGCGGCAGAGCCCAGATTCACTTGGTTCACTCTTACACATTACACACCTGAACTCAGAGTGTTCAGGTGTGTAATGTGTCTTATGTTCTGCTGACTCCAGGGTTCCTCTGAGACCATCCTGAACCAGGACTGGAGTGAGTTCTATGGACGCAGTGGGATTCAGTAAGACTCTTCCCTCCAGTATTTATAGACTTATAGAAAGGTTATAGTTCTATTTCTATGTCTCCAGGCGTCTTTAGGTCAGGCCATAGCAATGTATAGAGTATGTTGTACTATAGTATTAATAGTATAGATGTAGTTATCGCTCTCCCCAGGTGTGCATGTAGAGTATGTAGTCCTTTATAGAGTATGATGTACTAGAGTATAAATGTAGTTATCGCTGTCTCCAGGCCAGAGGACCTGTGGGCTCCGGGCCAGGAGCGCCTGCTGCTGGACGCACGTCTATTCCCTGTCCTCCAGGCCAGAGGGGGCGCGGTGGGGCTGGTCCAGGGGGGCGTGGCCTGGCTGCTGGGCGGGGTTGGGACACTGGAGCAGTGGAGGGGGGCTTGGCGGCTGTCATTCAGAGAGCTAATGTCGCTCACCGACCAGGAGGCGGAGCTCCAGTGGAGGGAGGAGCTGTTGCACCTGGCGGGCAGGAGGAGAGTGGTTGACACATTAACGAACCAATCAGATGACTGCCTGCTGCCCTGCTTCAGAGCAGCTGTCCTCGGTGGCCAGCAGGGGGCGTTGCTGCAGACTCTGGACTCCAGTAAGGGATAACAACATAAACATTTAATAAACAACACATATACATATAATAAACAATATGTATACATGTAATAAACTTGACATAAACATATAATAAAGACATACATATAGTCCAACACCAATCACATGACTAGAGTGCTGCTACTGTCCAGTACAGGTCACAATATAGTACACTACATGCTAACTCTGTGTGTGTCCCACTGTAGTTGCTGCGGGCAACCTGGAAGGGGCGGGGCTAGCCGAGGGGGCGGGGCTGGGCATGTCAGCCCGGGCTCTGGCCTGCGTGGCCGACGTCCTGGTGTGCATGGCAGGGGAGGGGAGGGGCGGGCTGCGCAGCGGCCCAGCAGCCAATCAGGCATGGAGCCCCGCCTTCTCCCTCCTGGAGGAGGGGAAGGTGCAGGAGGGTGTGGCCAGCCTGGCGAGAGAGAGAGACCGCTGGGTCCACAGGTGAGATTAGGAGTCTTACTGGGGAGTCTTACTGGGTGGCCTTACTGGGGGGCTTACTGGAATGGTTTTACTGGTAGTCTTAGTGGGAGAAAGGCACCAACACATGAAGAGCTGTTAGCGTTGCCGGGGTATTCCTGCTGAGTGTTGGTGCCCACCCTCTTGTGACACTGGGTGGAGAACCTAACCCTCACCACTTACTCCACCCAGGATCAAAACCATTCTGACCCACTTGCCGCTCGCATCAGGGCTTTGTTTACGTTCCGAAACGAACATTCATCCGAACACGGACCGAACACGACTCATTGTCCCTGAGCTGATGAACGGATGAATGTACGCCCTGCTCAGAACATCATCGCCCGGCCCGTGGTGTGGGAGTTCTGGGGTATTTGTCAGTACCATGGGAAGCTAATACGGCGCCCCCCCCCCCACAGGCCAGACCTGCTGGTGCGCGCGGCCCGACACTACGAAGGAGCAGGCCAGGTTCTGCTCAGACGAGCACTGATGTCATCCCAGCAGTTTGTCTCCATTGGACCGGCCCCCGTCCCCCCTGTGGACCAGTGGCAGGAAGTGGAATGCCCGGCCCGGTTGGATCTGGCAGGTGAGCGGACAGAACACTCCAGAACCTCTTACACAATCCACTCACAAAACCTACCCCGAGTGACATCACACATATGTACGATGTACAGATCAGCCTACCAGTTGGTACGGTCCAATGGTAGGCTGATCTGTACGTCATACATCTGGGTGGCATACATCTTGTACTGGCTGACCACCTTAAGGTTTGAGGTCAGGGTGCCGAGTGCTGGGTGTTAGGGTGCTGAGGGTCTATCATGTGGCAGGGGGCTGGAGCGACACCCCTCCCATAGCCTTTGAACACGGCGGCTCCGTCACCAACGTGGCCGTGAGGGTCGACGGGAAGCGACCAATCGGAGCCCGCGCTCGCCGCATCAGAGAGCCCCGCCTCCTATTGGTCAGCCACGCCGGGGGGCCGGACAGCCCTGTCGCCACAGAAACGGTGTGTGAAAGTCTGGAGGACCTGAAGGACCACTGTCAGCCTCACGCCCCTGGTAACTATGGAGACAGAGGTCATGACCTTTTAGACATACAGTAAGTGACGTCTGACTTCATACGATTAAAGTATGTGTGTGTGTGTGTGTGTGTGTGTGTGTTCAGGTGCTCTGCTGAAAGCAGTGTGTGTGTGCAGCGGCCTGGTGTCACTGAAGTCCCAGCAGCCACTGGGGCAGCAGCTGATGGAGCGGTGGGGGGGAGGGGTGGAGCTGCACAGCTGGTCTCTGCTACCCCACGGTTCTGGGCTCGGTACTATCTCCACCTCGATCACCTCGTTCACCTGCCGCACCTTTTCCTCCACATCTGTCACCTCCTCCATTTGCTGCACCTTTAGCACCACCTTCATCACCTCCCCCACCTTTATCTCCACCTCAATCAAATCTGTACCTCCGCCTACACCACCTCTAGCATCACCTTCCTCATCACCACCCCTTAACCTCGACAACTCTACCACCACCTTCTCCTCCAGCTTCACCACAACCATCCCCACCACCACTACACCTCCTCCACCTCAATCATCCACCAGACCTTCACCTCCAACTTCAGCTATCCTTATATATATCAGTTAGTCTGCCTCATAGAACTATGGTTACCAGTGGTCTGGTGAGCTGTGATATCATCTCAGTTCTCTATAAACATTGATAGTTACATGGAGCCGGGCTCATACAGAACCCGTTCATTATTTGGCCGCCGGGTAAGGAGTGCCGTCTTCTGCAGGTACCAGTAGCATCCTGGCGGGGGCGCTGCTGGCTGCTGTATACCTGAGCACCGGTCGCTCCTACAACCATGATGACCTCATCCACGGCGTGCTCCACCTGGAACAGCTGCTCACTACAGGTGACAACCAGTACACAAATATACATGTGTATACGTATATATACTGTATATATATATCTATGTGTATGTACACACCATGTAACTGTAACCTCTATATATACATGAATATAGAACCTGTATAGACCCTTTAGCTGACTCTGTAGAACCTCCACCAGCGAAAGAGACATTTCATCTTGTGTTCCTCACCAGGTGGAGGCTGGCAGGACCAGGTGGGGGGGCTGGTGGGTGGGGTGAAGGTGGGGCGCTCCAGAGCATCACTGCCCTTGAGGGTGGAGGTGGAGCGTCTCACGCCATCACATCACTTCCTGGAACAAGTCCAACAGCATCTACTATTGGTCTACACTGGCAAGACCCGTCTTGCACGCAACCTGTTGCAGGTAGGCGGGGGGGGGGGCGGCAGCAGGGGGCTTTAGCAGAGAAATAGAGCTCTAGTGGTGGTGGTGGTGACGATGATGATGATGATGATGATGATGATGGTGGTGGTGGTGGTGTTCTACCAGGACGTGGTGAGGAGCTGGTACGCCCGCCTACCCACCATTGTGCAGAACGCCCACAACCTGGTCTCCAACTCTGAGGAGTGTGTCAGGGCCTTCTCCCAAGGTACAGCACTCACACCTGGAAGTGTCTTCAGCGCATCTGGCAGGATATTAACCCTGATGTCCCTGTTAGGCTCCCTGCAGGGCCTGGGGGCGTGTCTGCAGCGGGCGTGGCAGCAGAAGAAGGTGATGGTGCCGGGCTGCGAGCCCGCCTCCGTCAGGCTGATGATGGAGGCGCTGGAGCCGCTGGCGCTGGGCCAGTGTCTGGCTGGGGCAGGCGGAGGAGGCTTCCTCTACCTTCTCACCAGACAGCCGCTACAACACCACCCGGTGCTCCAGCTCCTCCGCAGCACACCCGTAAGTCCTGACTCACCCCCATCTCACTGTACTCCCCCACCCAGACTCACCCCCACCCTAAACATTCACCACCACCCAAAGTCCATCCTCGACTGTCCAGCCCTCAGGCTTAACACTCACCAAGACAGCCACTACACCAACCCATCAGCTATAAGGCCTCATGTTGGCCCAGATATAATGGCCGGTTTGCAACCAAAATAGATACGGCCTTGTGTCATTAAACGGACGGCCAACAGTAGGTTGTCATGCCAACACGCTCATTTCAATTTCGTTTATCGCAGATTTTACACTAAGCTCTAATCGAACCGCTCCCCACCACCCTACTGAACAGTAATTTACCACACTCACTAACCTACAGGTTACCACGGTAAAAGTTTATTACCATGGCAATATTTGTAACATGGTCGTAATGGCTGTTACCGTGGTGACGGTTGTTTGTTTCTCAGGGTCTGGGAGAATTCAGTGTCCACACCGTGGAGCTGGACATGGAGGGGCTGACGATACTGCAGCCCTCCTGAACACACACACCTACACACACACACACAAATGTATTGTTGTTTTCTTTAATTGTTAAACATTAAAATATTTTTTTTAAATCAACAGGTGATTTTGTTGTAATTTCTGCCAAAAAGATCAAACCATCACTGAGGGACTTTTGGGGGGGGGGGGATATATACACATATATATATACACACATTTTACGAAAGAAAAGTTTATGATGAGGTAAAAAGTAGTCAAAAGTAATCACTCCTCTAACAAAGCATTGGAGTCGTGTTGGATGATGTGTTCAGGACACCAGAGTCGTGTTGGATGATGTGTTCAGGACACCAGAGTCGTGTTGGATGATGTGTTCAGGACACCAGAGTC
>JAOPUH010000146.1:8710359-8723722 GCA_027123175.1 Urophycis cirrata | reverse complement strand
TTCAGGACACCAGAGTCGTGTTGGATGATGTGTTCAGGACACCAGAGTCGTGTTGGATGATGTGTTCAGGACACCAGTTATTTTCCAGCCACCAAGGCCAGCTGTTGCCTCAGGCGTCCCAGTCCATCCAGCATTGTGTCCAGAGTCTCTCGGCTGGACTCCACCACCACCTGGTCCTCCCCAAGCTGACACACACACACACACACTTCTTTACACCTGAACCAAGCCTTTAAAGAGATGTTTGCTTGCATTGTGGGGATAGCTAACTAGCTGACCAGCTAACCGGCTAACCTGCAGGTGCAGCAGACAGCTGGGAACAGCCATGCGACTGACAGAGTCTGATGATGTCACCATGTCAACCCTCCAATCAAACGCTTTCAACTGTGGGAGAGCGACTACACAGACACATACACACAGTTGTTATAATGTTGCACATGTCAACCAATCATTGTTCCATTAAACCAATATATATAATGTAATATAAATATATTTGAACACACAACTCACTCTGCTTCTGAACGGCCTCTGACCTCCATGTGGGGCTGAAACGAGAGGAAGGGTTAGAGTTAGGGGCCCAACCTCCCTATGGAACAGTGGGCCCCTGGGTCCCAGCTGACCTGAGCTCCAGTAGAATCCTTGTGAGCAGGTTCTTGAGGCTGGCGTGGAAGGACCCTGGGAACAGGTCCTGGATCTGCTCGGGTCGGGTCAGGCTGTGGAACACCACGTGGTGGGCGAGACAGTGGAGGGACTGTAGAAGCTGGGGGAGGAAGACATTGAGAGACAAAAAGAGAAAGAGATAAACGTGAGAGAGAGGGAGAGGACCTTTCAGTCTTTATTGGTCATTCTCATTCTCATTCTCTCTGTCCACCCACTCTATCCACTGAGCTACTGCCACCCGTAAGGGGAGGGGGTGGAGGGGATTGGTTCTCTGCAATTGACCCGTCCTATGGTACATAGGAGCAGTGGGCTGCTATGTTCAGTGCCTGGGGAGCAAGTTGGGGTTCAGTGTCTTCCTCAAGGACACTTCGACATGCGGACAGTTGAAGGAGGGAATCGAACGGCCGACCCCATGGTTAGTGGACAACCCACTCCATCCACTGAGCTACTGCCGCCCCTAAACATGTACATTTCCAAAGCAGTTTAAAATGTAACAAAAGGAAAAATAACTATCCTATGAAAAGTGAAATCTACAGTACAGGTAGTGTATAATATTAGGTTGTAGGTAGGGACCGGAGGGAGGTCATCAAACATTCAGTCTATGGACAATGTAACGTGTTATGTATGTAGTGATAACTGAAACCTAATACCTTTTCTATAACATCTGAATATAACATGGTAAACAGACAGTCTTAAGAGTCACCCTCTCTCTACCTGCTGGGCCTGGCCGACACTTATCTGGAGGTCCTCGGCCGCGCGGTGGGCCAGCTGGCCGTCTAGCGCCCCCTGCTGGTAGCTTTGGTCAAACAGCTCTCGCAGAGCTTCCTTGGAGGGCGACTTAACGGAGAGCATCACATGTTAAGACATGGAGGATAAGAAAGCCTTTACAGAAAGTAGGCCTCAGAGACTCAGTTCGGCATTGAGCTGCCTTTATGAACAGATCAATAGTGAGACATTGAACACTTTTTTTTCTTGTGTATGGCATGTTAGGTTGTCGCCCATCTAATTAGGACAAGTGACATCTACATCTAATCTTCATCCTCATCGGACATGTAATAGCTTGGTTTACCAGCAACGTGTATCTCCACCCTGTTTTAAATACGTCATCCTATTATATTTATTGAAAGACACTAAAGTAATGAAGTAAAGACCAGCAGTGGCAGGCAGCGCCGACTTGAGCTGTCAGTGAAAACCACACATCACTCACTTATTAACACGAAGAGCCGACACAACATCCTGAATGTACTTACATATAATATATAACATATAATCATAGAATAAGAGTTACCTTTAAAAGAAGTTGCAGAGAAACAAAAAACTGTTCGTCGAAGGGAGCCGCCATGTTACTGTGTGGCGTCACATGACGCAGAGACCGGTCATGTGACGTACGTTGCACTTTTTAAATCTGAGTTAAATATTAACATTGTACAAAGATAGATTGAATAATTTCTATTCCTCGTTCCTATTAATTTATCTTCAACCACTAGTTGTTGTTATTTGTTTGAATCCGGTCGTGGCAATCCTATTAAACGTTAAGTAGCCTAAAGTTGAACGTGAAAATAGCAATATGAATCAATGTTGGTTATTTTTGTTCCTATTATAACGTGACGTTACAATTTCAATTTCATTACCGTCAATACCAGAAACTTGAACCACATAAACCTTAAATACATAATTAACAGCATTGTCACCGACCAATCACGGCGAGGGGGGCGGGGCCTTAAGCAGATGACAGACAGCCCGTTCTGACATGGTCTGAGATGATCAGACTTCAGAAGATGCTGCCGGGCTCAGGTCCTCGGCCTGGGGACACTTAGATTAGTGTTAAAGTTGAACAAGAAACTATTGTTCAACTTTATCATGAGTATCTGTGCTCCAGGACACGTGTTGTAGAGGCCGCGGGTCTAGAGACTAATCTGCTGGTGAACAAGATGGTTTAGAGACTAATCTGCTGGATAACAAAATGGATTTAGAGACTAATCTGCTGGATAACAACATTCATCTTTCACTGCAGGAGTTGGAGGTGAACTCACGGCGCTGAGGTGAGTTTAGGCGCCGCGCCTCGTTTTAGAACACTCTATATAACTTTTACTGCTTTTCTTCATAGAAACCAAACGTCTTGGTTAGTCTATATAAATATATATAACCCGTTTTCTTCATAGAAACCACACGTCTCAGTTAGGTGATATAAATATATTCAACCCGTTTTCTTACACGTCTCGGTAAGTTTAGGGTCTAATCTGTACGCTACTTTGTGAAGATGAATGACATAATTCACTGTCAACTGTTACGTAGTCCACGTTAACATAACAGTGAGTGCTCTGACAGATCACAGAGCACATGGTCCTTATTAACAGATCACCTCAAATGACATTAAGTCACTTTTAATCACACACACACACTAACCATGTGGACCCGCTCCATGTGACCATGAAACTAACACATTTATAAACTACCTGAAGGAATCCACACATCCCCGACCCTTCATTAATATCCAGTAATTACTTAATATGTCATACCTAAGTATAGAAGTATATGTATAAGAATATGAATACAATTTAGAAAACCAACAATAAATAATAAAGCAACAGAATAAACAAAGGTAAATAAAAATAAAAAAAAGTCCAAACTACAAAGGCCCCAAATTAACCCAAACTAACCAAAGCAGACCATCCGTTCCAAGCTATCTTCATCATGACAACACAAGAGATATTTCTGTTCTTATCCAGAACTCCTCTGGAACCCCTCTCTACTTCTGGACCACCAGGACCCCTCTCTACTTCAGGACCACCAAAACTCCTCTCTACTTCAGGACCACCAGAACTGCTCTCAGGACCACCAGAACTTCTCTCAGGGCTATCAGAACTGCTCTCAGGACCACCAGAACTGCTCTCAGGACCACCAGAACTCCTCTCAGGACAACCAGAACTGCGCTCAGGACCACCAGAACTTCTCTCAGGACCACCAGAACTCCTCTCAGGACCACCAGATCTGGTCTCGACTTCAGGACCACCAGTCGTCCTCAATTTATGGTTCTGATCCTTACTGACTGGTGTACTGGGCCTTTTTGGGTGTTACAAAAGTGAGTCCAAATACCATTTAGCAAAAATATGTTTTGATTTTGAGATGTGTGTGTGTGTGTGTGTGAGTGTGTTTGTCTCTAGGTGCGTCAGAGAAATAGGACAGACAGGAAACCCAACCGTCAGAGACAGAGAGGAAACCAGGCTTGCAACGGAAACCCTTTCTGAGTGAAGGTTGCATATTGAGGAAGCTCAGCTTGATGTGAGGGTTGCGATGAGCCGTGAGACTTCATTGGTATTCTATCGTCATTCTCCTCTCTTCCACAAGCTGTCTGACTGTTTTGTGTCTGACGAGTCATCTGGGGACAGATCCACAGACTGAAGCTCAGTCTTCACACATCTCCTGTGTTTCCATCGACTCTTCTGCTCGTCATGCCTGCCTCCTCTGTGAGTCGGCCATCTGCTCGTCATGCCTGCGTCCTCTCTGAATCGGCCATCTGCTCGTCATGACTGCATCCTCTCTGAATAGGCCATCTCCTTTATGCTTGCCTTGTGTCCCTCCACCCACAGAGCCTTTCACAAACCCTTTCCAGGTCAAAGTGAGAGAATCTCAAAGATACGATGCAAAAGCTACACCATGATGCTACTTTAAGTTTCTAACATTCAGCCATTCAGCAAACACGTTCATCCAAAGTGACTGTTTGTAGATGTCATTAAGCAGCAGGTAGGGGTTAGACAGCAGATACAGAGACATGTCATTAAGAAGGTGTATATAGAGGTGGGTCTACAGGCGTATCTAGTAGGTGTCTACAGGTGTGTATTTTAATGGACAGTCTCCCCCAGCGGACCAGGTGATGATGGGGTCTCTGCGGAGGCCCAGGGCCCGCTTCATGAGCTCTCCGGTTCTCTCAGACCTGACCCGCTTCCAGAACGGATCGTCAGCACTTCAGCTGTCCAACACCAGTGTGTGGAACAGGTGAGGCACCTCCACCTCCATCACCTCCTCAACCTCCTCCACCATCACCACTGCTTCCACTTTCACACCCAGCATACTGAAGAAAAATAGGTGTCATTTTGCAACAGGCTGCTGAACTGCTGGTCACTGTGAAGTGTGATAGACAGTTAATATATATAATATAAATATACAAAATGTTGCTATAAGATACAGACAAAATATTAACTAAATATACAGCAGCGATTCTTGATAAGGGACAAAACAGGTTTTGATTTTCAAAAAAAAAATATATATATATGATTTCCAAAATATATGAATACATTTATGTCAAATGATGTTTGGTCTATCCAAACATGCTTTGGTTCAACCTCCCAGTTGTAGATTTTTTATGTAAATCATATGTTTACAGGATCAGCGCTTGATTTTTGTCAACACCATCAGAAACATAAAAATACTTGTGAAAATTATTTTAAATGATCTTATCAGAAATATTTCCACTCATTAGTTTTCCCAGTTCCCCTAATAATGCGCTCATGTCTTTAAATCAATAAAATATATTTTTTAGAGCCAAAGGAGTCAACGAATTGAAATTGTATCATTAATTACATTTGTCTTTATCCTTCAGATTTAAGAGACATTTTTTAAGCATTGAAAATACACTGTGTCTTTCAAGCAATAAAACAGATGCCCTTTTCAAAGAAATACTATAAAATATATATATATCTGAAGGAGTTGAAAAGGCTCCAATAGGGTTGACAATTTAAAATTGCAGGAACGATAAAGTGATCACCAAGTTTTCATCGAAAAGGTCCTCTGAACTGTCACAAAACTGTATAGATGAATAAAATACTGTAATAGATGAAGAAAACATCTGACATCATAATTTTCCCCCTGAAAAATGGCTCAAAAAGGAATTTTGTTTATGCTGGGGGTTCACAAATCTTTCAAATACAAATTTAAATTAAAAAAAGAGTATAATCCCAAAATAACAGTTTAAATATCAGGTAAGAAATGAGTCACATGTTGCCCTTCAATTAAATCCACGACCTCAGGAGATATCTGATATATATCCCTGGTGCTGCTTATGCGAACTGGTAAAGATGGCTCACTCATCTTAACCCGAACATCTGGAAATGGGGCGATGGTGGCTCAGTGGTTAGAGTGGGTCTTCCACCAACCATAGAATCGGCGGTTCGATCCCCTCGATTCCCCTCCTCCAACCGTCCGCATGTCGAAGTATGAGTGAGCAAGATACTGAACCCCAACCTGCTCCCCAGGAGCTGAACATAGCAGCCCACTGCCCCTAAGTACCATAGGATGGGTCAAATGCAGAGAACAAATTTCGTACCCATATCTAGAAAATACTGGGAATGACTCAAATTTAATCCAATCTAATCCATTACCATTCTGCAATCAGGTTCTTATTATGAATAAGCATGCAATGTATCATTGTATATCAGGTTGAGTCTTTCACACAATCACAACTAGTTTAAATCTGCCACATGAAACTGAAATAGCAATAAAAATGCAAAAGAAGTGATATTATTGGCATGAACGACATTAAAATGCTTAAAATGGACACTAAAATGGCATTAGTCAACACCATCAGAGAAAGCGTCAACACCATCAGACACATTCTGATGGTGTTGACAAAAAAGCACATTTCTCCATATATCACACAAGATTCTCACAGGAGCCATCTTATTCATCATGTGTTGATCATGGTCCAGCCAATCTATATGAATAAATGCAGATTGCAGAACATTTTACTCAAATGTTGACTCTTAAGTCATTTTGGAGTTGAGGCGCTATGCTTGTGACATGTGCATATTAGTGAATAGATATGAAATACAGAGTATTATTAAAAACCTACCAGAGCTCAAATTTTGTCAAGTCACCGGGAAGACCAAGGAGGAAGGAAAGGGGTCGTTGGATTTAAAGCTGCCCTAAATTATTCCTGATTTTTTTCCCAATTCAAAAAAGTCTGATGGTGTTGACGAAAACTCTGGACACATGTTCAACTGACCAGAAAGTACATTAAAAAACATTTCAAAATTATTATTTTTTATGTTTGTGAAATAAATACTACTTCATTTACACATGCTATTGATAAAGGTCAATTTTATATTACTTTTTGGACTTTTTAAAGCATTGGAGTGTAATGAGACCTGCTTTTGGACATGGGATTTTGTAGGCACTGGTCACATATCATATCATTTAGAATAATAACAAAATTTTAGACAACATCAAAACACGTTTTGTTGTGCTACCCTCATCCTGTTTATGATTTTGGTGTGGCTTTTTAAATATATTATGCACATTTTCAGGTAAAACATTTTAGATTTATGTCACGGACATGTTTTGTCCCAGGTCTCAAGAATCACTGATAGATATATTATAGAAAGACAGACAGTTTTGTTTAATGAGCTGCACCGCAGGGAAACAAGATGGCCTCATGGGTTTACTAATAGTAGAATATCTGACTAGCATATAGACAAAACATATAGACAAGAATCTCTGGCACCAGTGTGGTCTCTGGGTGAGGGCTGTGTGTATTGTCTGATGTCTGTTTGGTACGAGGGTTAGGGTTTTCCGCAGAGGGTAGAGAGGAGGGCTCCGCCAGGCGGCTGTGCGGCAAAGCAGGGCTGAGATTATCTGAGATTAGCTGAGATTAGCTGAGGTTACTGTCACTCAGGAGAGAGGAAGGAGCACGCTCAGATCAGTATGGGATATCACAGAGCTCCACACACACTCTTTGAGACTGGGTTTATAAGTTAAGAATCCCTGCACTGTATATATTTGTATGATTTTACTTGTAGCTCAACTGGTAGAGCAAGGCACTAACACAGCCAGGATAGGGCATTTCATTCCCCACCAGAGTCTCCTCAAAGTTAGAACATATGACCTTACAGTGTTGTGGGATGATTTGGATTAAAACAATACATAAATACACACACACACACATGCACACACACACACACACACACGCCTGCACACACGCACACACACACACACACACACACACACACACACACACACACACACACACACACATAGCTCCTGAGATAAACAGAAGTGAGAGGAGATATGTTATCTGTTTCCTGGTGTTGACAGGAAGTCCCAGAGGTGTTTGGCAGGAAGTGAGTCCATCCTGCAAAATGTGACATTGATTGACAGCCAGCATAGCCGATTAAACAGTTAGCACATTCACCTAAAGATGGAGATACCATCTAGATATGAACAAATCCTCATGTCAGCAAACTGTAAGGTCTCACCTCCTGACCCTCGACCTGCACATCCCTCAGTGTCCAGACAGCTGTGATGAAGGTTTTCCAGGGAGGGAGCCTGCAGGCCAACGAACTCTATACACTCAACGAAAGCATCAGGTAAATAACATGTCATCATAAACAGACTAGCTTCACTATGACGTGGCATCATAAACAGACTAGCATCGCTATAACATGGCATCATAAACAGACTAGAATCACGATAAAGTGGCATCATAAACAGGCTAGCATTGATATAACGTGGCATCGTAAACAGACTAGCATCTCTGTAACATGTCATCATAAACACACTAGCATCAGTATAACATGTCATCATAAACAGACTAGGTTCAGTATTACATGTAATCATAAACAGACTAGGTTCAGTATTACATGTAATCATAAACATGGGGCGGCAGTAGCTCAGTGGATAAAGCAGGTTGTCCATTAACCAGAGGGTTTTCGGTTCGATCCCCACCAACTGTTCACATGTTGAATCCCACAAATGTTATCGTGTGAAGTTGTGATTGTAAGTTGCTTCGGACAAAAGCATCTGCTAAATGTAATAAATGTAAATGTAAACAGACTAGCATTAGTATAACATGGCAGCATAAGAAGACTAGCATTGCTGTAACATGTAATCATAAACAAACTAGTATCAGTATAACATGCCATCATAAACAGACTAGCATCCAGAACGACTCCATTATAGGCCTACTGGACATTACTGGCAAATAAAACACTTTCACAATTGCTAGCAAGCCAATATATCAAATCCATTTTGAATGTTCCAAAGAAGAACTCGACGTGAATGAGAGAAGAGCTCTTGATGACTATGAGGCCAGATGTGTCCTCGCCATGTTGGTTTTGTTCATGCCACTTGAAGGAGCAAAGGTTGTTTTTTTTTTACCAATTACAAAAGTAATTGTTGCTACCAAGACTCGATTACATTAAATGTAATCGAGTCATTGGAAGCTAAAGCAGCCTAGCAGGTTGGACGGCATAACTGATTAGCATTTCCGCGCATCAGTTCCTCAACATAGCGTGACAGATAACCATCTCTGGACCCGAGTTTAAGGATTAAATGGACCGCACCGTTCTGACCTCCAACCCGACAAAGCACTTTACAGTCAGTGCCTCACATTCACCCCGTGACATCCAACCCTGCTCATCAGGAGCAGTGGGGGTTAGGTGTCTTGCTCGGGGACACAAACAGCACTTGTTGTAGACAAGTATCAAACCAGCAGCCTTCCAGTTGTCAGGCAAACTTCTCTAACCTGCTGAGTCACTGCTGCCCAAAGAGAAGAGGAAGTTACTGAGTGAGTGTTTCCTGTTCCAACAGGTGGCTTCTGAAGACCGAGCTGGGCTCCTTCATCACAGACTACCTGCAGGTAAACACACTAAGGGGTACCTCCAGGTAAACACACTAAGGAGTACCTACAGGTAAACACACTAAGGGGTACCTCCAGGTAAACACACTAAGGAGTACCTACAGGTAAACACACTAAGGGGTGCCTCCAGGTAAACACACTAAGGAGTACCTACAGGCAAACACACTAAGGAGTAAACACACTAAGGATTACCTACAGGTAAACACACTAAGGAGTACCTACAGGTAAACACACTAAGTAAGGAGTACCTACAGATAAATGCACTAAGAAGTACCTACAGGTAAACACACTAAGGAGTACCTACAGGTAAACACACTAAGAAGTACCTACAGGTAAACACACTAAGGAGTACCTACAGATAAATGCACTAAGAAGTACCTACAGGTAAACACACTAAGGAGTACCTACAGGTAAACACACTAAGAAGTACCTACAGATAAACGCACTAGAAGTACCTACAGATGAACACACTAAGGAGTACCTACAGGTAAACACACAAATGCGTACCTATGGGTAAATACACTGTTGAGTACTTACAGGTAATTAGCTAAAGAGTTCCTACAGTTAATACATAATTACCTGACAGGTATATGGGTCAGTATGTCAGCTAATGTGGTCAGTTTGTCCTCCCAGAACCAGCTGCTGACCAAGGGTCTGGGGCGACTCCTGGAGAAGATCCAGTTCTCTGATGGTAAGATCTTTAGATTCTATGATGTTAGGTCTGTGATGGTAGGATCTTTAGATTCTATGATGTTGAGATCTACAATGGGTTGTTCTTTGATGATTTTTCAATATATGAAGATGGTTCAAATTAAATGTCTTAGCATGTAGTTTAGCATAAAATAAACAGCCTAGCATACACCAGGCAGACTAACATAAAATCCTGACATAACACATTTGCTCTTTTTTTGATGCCTAGACAATAACCAGCTGACCATGCTGTCTGAGATATGGGTTCGTTTCTTTACTGAAACACTACCGACTCTACAGGCTATATTCTACCCTGTCCAGGTAACCATCACGCTGAGAAATTAGCCTTATATTACCTTGTACCCTCTACACTCCCCTTTCGAATACATTCTACAGTCTACCCTGTCCAGGTAACTAACACTGATATACACCACCCTGACCCCACTGTGTTACCCCAGTATGCCCCATATCACAATATATCACTATTATATTACCCTAGCCCTGATATGCTCCCTAATACCCTAAACACTACCATGACTGATTATTATCATAACTGTTATAACTATATCATTTACATTTACATCTAGGGCATTTAGCAGAAGCGTTTATCCAAAGCGACTTACAAAGAGTACATTTGTCATAAGAAGGTGAAACATTTCATTGTTGCTAATACAGTAAGAAAGTCACCAGAACAAGTTTCAAGCATTTCAATTGCTAGGTTAACCATTGCTAGTATACAACATCTCTGACTAAGTGCCAAGTTACAAAGAGTGATAAAGTGCCAAGACGTACAACAAATAAGAGCACGAGACTAGGGTTATACAGGGTTCGGGTGAACATGCAAGGTTATGCAGGGTTCAGGTGAACTCTGAACATATCATAACTACTAACTGCCCTGATGTATTACTATACCTTGATATATTACTCTACCCTGATATATTACTATACTTTGATATATTTCTCTTCATTGATATATTACCCTAACCCTACAGGACATACCCTACACATTGACAGGTTTTCTTAGAAAGCAAAATTGTTTAACATTCGCAATTAAACCTTTACATATACTGTAAGTCTAAGAAAATAACTTGCTTCCAGATTATTTGGTTGACTCCTTTGTGTGTGTGTGTGTGTGTGTGTGTGTGTGTGTGTGTGTGTGTGTGTGTGTGTGTGTGTGTGTGTGTAGGGACAGGAGCTGACCATCAGACAAATGTGTCTGTTGGCTTTCAGAGACCTTGTTCTGCTGAAGCTCCCCCTGGAGGATACGCTGGGTACTGCAGCCTCTATCCCCCCACCACTCACACAGATGCTGCTGGTCCTGCAGGTACACTCACACACACACTCCTCCTTGTGCAGTCAAGATTAATGGTGTTACCAGAGTAAGTGACACCATGTTGGCTTGTCTGTATCTTGGTCTGTTTCTCAGGGCGTCCATGACCCCAGTGGTCCTAGCCCAAAGTATTTACAGTTGGAGCGATTGGTGGAGATGGACGTCTCCCCATATCTAGGCAACATCCTTCACCTTAGCAACCAACAGCAGCTAGGTCAGTATACTTTTGCCATCAATACCACGGTTACCATAACTACCAGTTACCACTACCACGTGAGACCAGTGAAGGAAAGTTGAAAGGTTCTATTCCTGGTGTCCCCCAGACGACGGCGCACGGCCCCCCCTGGCATGGTCCCGGGCCTCACGAGAGCCGGACCACCCCCTCGCCCGGCCCAACTCCTCCTCCCTCCCGCCACTGCTGGAGCAGGAAGCAGAGGCCTACCTGGAGAAGTCAGGTGGTCTTCGGCGCCACACGGTGGCCAACGCCCACTCAGACATCCAGCTGCTCTCCGCCTCCAGCAGGATGCATGCTGGGACACGGGGCCACGGCTCACCGGGGGGGACGGCAAGAGGGAGGGAGGAGTCGGGCGGTTCTCCGCCCAATCACAGAGCATACAGTCCCTGAGGGGCAGGGTTGATGATGGATTTGGGGGCGGGGTTAAGTGTGCCATACTACTGAGTTCAGCAGAGATGTGTTGCTCAAGAGAACTTGTGGCAGCAGGCATCAAGACAGTATGTACAATATATATTTTATTCCTGTCTCATCTATGGACCTACACAGATGATGAGAAGTGGACCCCATGTGTTTCATAATAATGAACTCTACTCATCGCTGTACTGGTCTTTTCTCCACATCACATATTGCTCATCTACAGCGCTTTAAAGGAATGCAAGCCATTCAGAAAGAAGTCCGACTTTCAGAACATCATTCCAGTGTAGCATGTAGCCATAGTCACAGTTAGCATGTAGAGCACAACATGAAGTCGCTGCTGATTGGTCAAGCAAGTAACGGACCACAGGCACCGCTGTCTGATGTGGCAGTGTGTGGAATGATTACACCTGATGTTCCACCAGTTACAATTTTAATAACATCAACAAGTAGAAAAACAGAAGAGCATCCAGAAACTTTTTTTAAAATTATTCCCCTGTACAGTATGTACACACGCACACACACACACACACACACACACACACACACACACACACAGAAGTGTCCTCAGTCGCTCCTCCCTCGAAGAGCTCCAGGGAGGGGGGGGGTCCATCCAGAGGTTAAAGTTCAACACAGCCTTCCCTTAGGTCTGGTTTGCCTTCATTAACTCCATTGAGCTTAGACTGAGTCGTAGCCTAGCACCATAGTCCTGGCCTAGTGACTCTAGTTTAGCTCCAGAGTCCTGGCCCAGCGCCACGGCCCATATGAAGTCAGTATGTCTCCGGTGTCGGGGAGCAGGCCTGCTGGTTCATCTGGTGTCCCTTTGGAAGGTTGAGAAGAAAACATGAATGAAAATCCAGTTGGTTAAGTTAGTTAAAACATGAATGAATATCCAGCTAGTTAAAACATTGTCCAGGTTACAGCTGGATCCAAGTGGATTCAGGTTATAAAAAGGTAGTTCCCCTTTTCAAGTACACAAGTACATGGGTTAGATTAGGGTTAGGGTCAGAAGGTTAGAGGGTTGAGGTCAGACGGTTAGGGTCAGAAGGTCAGAGGGTTAGGGTGAGACGGTCAGAGGGCTTAGGGTCAGAGGTCTAGGGTCAGAGGGTCAAGGTGAGAGGTCTTACCTTTCTCACCTCCGAGTGGGGGGGTACATGGAGGGGGCGGTGGCCTGTTGACTGGCTACTATGGCTGACGACGACATGCCTGTGGGGGAGGAGCCAATAGGACACATCAAGACAATCACTGGACTTCATCTACATTGCTACGACTACAGTATTAGTAAAGTACTATTATATTATCATTATACTACTACAGTAATAGTAAAGTACGACTACAGTATTAGTAAAGTACTATTATATTATCATTATACTACTACAGTAATAGTAAAGTACGACTACAGTAT
>JAOPUH010000146.1:8686978-8697376 GCA_027123175.1 Urophycis cirrata | reverse complement strand
GGTACCCTAACCTGCTTACACTGACTCTATAACCCTGGTACCCTAACCTTCTTACACTGACTCTATAACCCTGGTACCCTAACTTTGTTACTCTGACTCTATAACCCTGGTACCCTCACCTTGTTACACTGACTCTTTTACCCTGGTACCCTCACCTTGTTGTGGCAGCATAACCTCACCATTGTTAGATGTTACCTGATACAATTGTTACCACATTACTCCATGTTACCATTACCATGTTACTCATATTTATTACCATTGTCACTGTGGTTACCTGTTATTGGTTGTCAATGTTAACCGTTACCGTGGCTACCTATTACCCAAGTTACTTGGCAACTACGTGTTACCTACGGTGGTAACTGCAATTGCCTGTTACCTACTGTTACTGCAGTTTCCCATTACTGTAGTTACATCATTACCGTGTTACCTGTTCTTTGTGTCTTTGTTACATGTGGCTGTTGACTGTAACATGCTGTTACCTGTAGTTCGTTATTGTTCCTGTTGATACCCATCCAGGTGAATTCAGCTTTGCCAGTTGTTGACACAAAAGGCATCCAAACACCTGCTCACATCACTCTCAAACTCAAGAAACTGCAGGTCAGTGGGACATTGGTAGCAAAGTAACGAAAGTAATGATCATTACTCTTCTTTTGAAAATGGCCCAACTATCAGCAACAACCTTTGGAAATAACCTCTAGCTATAATGCTAACCCTCTAGCTGTAACTCTATAGCTAAATGCTAACCCTCTAGCTATAATGCTAACATAGCCGAACGGTTTGAATGCTGCAGCTACAAGAGGAGCGGCTAGCCGACATCACCCGAGAGAACAAGCAGCTGTCCTCCAAACTCTCGGGGATCATGCAGTCCAGAGGCCGGGTGGACAACTGGAACATGTATCCCCACAGGAGGTCAGAGTACTGACATAGTACTTAGCAGTACTGACACAGAGTACCTTGTAGTACTGACATAGTACTACATAGATTAATAAGTGGTATTACAGCCTTGCACTAGATGCCTAACCCCCTGGGAATGAATGTGTGTGAATTATTATTACAATGATTCTTAAATGATGGATTACAATGAATTGATGTTTGCAGTCTGAATGCTGAGAGGAGGCGAGCGGACCTGGCTCAGATCAGTTGTCAGAACCAGGCCATCTTCCAGAGAATCACGGCACGACAGTCAGAGTTCCGACGGCAGCTCTGGTTGGATGACTGGGAGAGGGCGGAGCGAAGACAAAAGGACATTGGACGTTACAGCAGATGCCCCACCCACAAACCGGTCAGATCACCCCTCACATCCTGAGGTCATTCTCATGGCTTTTACTCAAACTGAATATTGTCTTCTTGCTTTCCTCCAGAGGCCCGAGAGGAAAGTCCAGTTTGCCGTTGGTGACTTAAAAGACCACCATAAGCATCTGGCAAATCACCATGACATCATCACCATGACTACACCACCATGGCGACGCCACCATGGTGACACCAATACACCACCATGATGAATATCAATTCAAACTTGATTGATAGTTTGAACATTCTATGTGCTGAATAAAGGAAACAGTGACTTCTGAAAAGAAAGAATGCGTCACCTCTCATCTTTCATTGTGAGTATTTTAATAGCGCGAGAAAATATGAGTCACCCAGACAATGCTGATGAATTACGGACATACAGGTTCTGCTCTTGGAGAGCAGAAGGCAGAATTCCTAAATCAGTTCCTCCACCCAATGAGGTGAACTAGTCCCATAGGAATATTCAATAATGAAGAATCAGTCAGTTAGTCACACAGAGATGTGGTCAGTCAGTCCTTCAGACAGAGAGGCGGTCGCTGAGGTAGCTGCTGGTCCTAGCGTCCTGCAGCAGTAACTGGGCCAGGTCATGGAGCTGGTGTTTGTAGGCCAGGCGGTACCGGGTCACCACGTCTTCGCACTGACTCAGCAGACGCTTCAGGTTCTGGCTGCTGCTGCCCCCCACCGGTTCCTTCATACACATTCTACAATACACACAGCATTACATTTCAACTAGGCAGAATCAAATGTCATCTAATCTAATGTAAACTAGGTCTGACAGGTCCAAATCTAATCTAATATAATGTAAACCAGGCCTGACAGGTCCTAATCTAATCTAATGTAAACCGGGCCTGACACTTCCTAATCTAATCAAATGTAAACCAGGCCTGACATGTCCCAATCTAATGTAAAACAGGCCTGACATGTCCTAATCCAATGTAAACCAGGCTTGACAGGTCCTAATCCAATGTAAACCAGGCCTGACATGTCCTCATCTAATCTAATGTAAACCAGGCCTGGCATGTCCTAATCTAATCTAATCTAATCTAAACCAGGCCTGACATGTTTTAATATAATCTAATGTAAACCAGGCCTGACAGATCCAAATCTAATATAATCTAATTTAAACCAGGAACTGACATGTCCTAATCTAATCAAATGTAAACCAGGCCAGACAGGTCCTAATCTAATCTAATGTAAACCAGGCCAGACAGGTCCTAATATAATCTAATGTAAACCAGGCCTGACAGGTCCTAATCTAATCTAATGTAAACCAGGTCTTGACAGGTCCTAGCCACCAAAGATGTTGACCTACTTGTTGGAGACTTCTTCTAGCAGGTTGCTAGACAGCGGGCAGATGGCTTTCAGATGCTCCAGGTACACAAAGTCTCCGCCCACAACCACCTTCTGGTACACAAGCTCCGCCCAGTCTACACCCTGGTCGTAAGCCTCGGCCAGCACACACACCTTACACACAGAATACACACCTTCAACAAGTACCTAACACACTTATAAAACAGAGAACACACGCCATCAAACACACATCCACCAAGAACACACACCTAACAACCACAGAACATACAACACACCTAACAGCCACAGAACACACCTCACAATAAAGGACATATGATTCTGACATATGATAACATAAAGATTCTGCAAGTACATCCATTTATACATACCAGTTAGAACTGTGGTACTATGTTAGTATTGCAGTACAATATTAGTCCTGTAGTAGTATTGTGGTACTACACTTAGTTGTAGGTTGGTATTGTAGTAGTACTGTAGTACTATAGTTAGTATTGTAGTAGTACTGCAGTACTATAGTTAGTACTAGTACCTGGTAGCAGCGTGGCAGGGCCAGCATGGCGAGGGCCATCTCCCCAGGCTGCAGGTTGACGATGCGCTGGTCCGATCCCTGAGCCAGCAGGTGCAGCTGGAGGACCACCAACCGGGCCAGCCTCACACACCGGGAGGCCTGCCGCACACACTCATCCTAACACACACACACACACACACACACACACACACACACACGCACACGCACACGCACACGCACACGCACACACACACACACGCACACGCACACGCACACACACACACACACACGGCTTCAGGCTCTGAGAAACTTGAAACTAAATATAAATTGGCACATCAAATAACATATGAAATATGATTGATGTTCCATTAGCGGAATATGACCGAAGAAAAGCCCACATTCATTCATCATTGGCATTCCAGGACCCGGACGAGGATTTAGTCATCCAGGGTTAAGACTGTGGTGTGGATAAGAGCAGTCCCATTAGGCCTACCAACTGAAGGAGGATCTTACCTTGTGGAAGCTCTCTGCTGCATCCTTCAGGAGCCCCAGCACCTTGTACAGAGAGTGCTTCAGCTCTGGAGTCACTGCTGCTGGGACACAACAAGCCGCTTAGACCCTGTCCTAGTCACTGTAACTTACTACATGGCAGTATGCTAGGGTAACTCGCTAGGTGGAAGCACGCTAGACTAACTGGCTACTGCTAGCTTACCCCAGGGCCGTGAGTGGATGATCTTGAGCTGCGTGCGGGCGGCCGTCTCGTGGTTCTCTCCGATCTCGCGGCACATGCTAAAGTGCAGTGCCACCATGTTGTGCTTCTCGCTGTCGCCAGGGAGACAGCGCCTGATGTAGTCAAGCAGGGCCGTCTTCAGACTGGAGCTCTGGACACACCCCCACAGGCAGAACACACCCCCACAGGGCAATGAATCATGTTTACCTTTGGTTTAGGAATGTGTAGTGTGTGTGTGTATGTGTATGTGTATGTGTGTGTGTGTGTGTGTGTGTGTACATACGGTGTGTGTGTCTAGCTTCTTCCTCAGTAGAATCTCAAATCGATGGTTCTGATGAAGCAGGTCGAACACGTAGGTCATTTCGTCATAGCGGCCGATACCGGTCAGCAGCCGCACCTACACATTCACACGTTCACATATTCACACATTCACTCATGAGGCGGGGCTACATGAGGTGAATCTAAACAAGGCAGGGCATCAGGGGCGTGGCTAAAGGAGACATGGCTTTGTAAAGTGTGGCTAAAGGAGGAGCGACATGAGTAAGGCTAAAGGAGGTGGGGCTATATGAGGCGTGGCTAAGGGAGGCGGGGATACATGAGGTGTGGGTAAAGGAGGCGGAGTTTATGTGAGGCATGGCTAAAGGAGGCGGGGTAAAGTGAAGTGGGCTAAAGGAGGCGGGGCTGTGGTGGTTGTGGCTAGAGGAGTGACTACGTAGACGAATGGCTAAACATTCGTGCAGAGGGCGGGGTTTACCAGCAGGTTGAAGTGCTGTCCAGGCGCCAGGTGGGCGTGGCTGAGGTGGCGTGCAGCGTGGAGCACCCTGACGATGCCCTCCATGTCACAGCTCAGGCTGAAGCAGTCATGGGCCAGGACAAGTAGCTCCACCGCTGGACCCATAGTAATACAATACATATTAAAGCAGGTGTGGGCCAGGACAAGCAGCTCCACCACTGGACCCATAGTAATACAATACATATTAAAGCAGGTGTGGGCCAGGACAAGCAGCTCCACCGCTGGACCCATAGTAATACAATACATATTAAAGCAGGTGTGGGCCAGGACAAGCAGCTCCACCACTGGACCCATAGTAATACAATACATATTAAAGGAGGTGCGGGCCAGGACAAGCAGCTCCACCACTGGACCCATAGTAATACAATGCATATTAAATGTATTATCAATACAAAACATATTAAACAACTTTTATTATCAATATAACACATGAGGGTGAAAAGGGTCTCCATAGAATTTCTGAAACAAGGTATTTGGTTTAAACACATGTTTGAATATCACATCAAAAAGAAAAACTACATTATCACAAAACACACACACTAATCTGACGAAGCTGTGTGTTTGTGTGTGTGTGTGTGTGTGTCAGTGCTGCGTGTGTCTTACAGCAGTGGACTTGACTGACTCGCAGGGTGGTGATCTTGTCCAGCAGGTGGCGCCCCAGCAGACTGGAGTCTCCACACAGCCTCAGTACCTGTCTGTCTGCTGACACAACACACAAACGCACGCATTACATCTGTCTGTCTGCTGACACAACACACATATTACACCTGTATGTCTGCTGACACAATACAAACACATTGCACCTGTATATCTGACCAGGTAGAGGTAAGACAGTACAGAGACAGGTCATTAAGGAGCAGGTAGGGGTTTGTGGGATGTCTACAAGTAGACTGCAGAAACTGGGGACAGAACCCAGAAACCAACACCCTGACACTGAGGCTATCCTGAAGGTTAGAGGCTATCCTGAAGGTTAGAGGTCATCCAGTCAGAGAGGAGGGGGGCAGGTCAGAGCGGCTCTCACCCAGCGGGGGCTCTGGTTGGTCAGCCTGCAGGCTGTGCAGTGCTGCGTTGGACAGGAAGCGGGCCACGTAGTCGGGGGAGAGGCCCTGGGCCTTGATGAAGGCCTCCGCACGCCGGTAACGCTCGGCGTGTCCGCTGCGCAGCAGCTTGTCCAGCACCGCCTGGGGCTCCTCGCGGCTCAGCTCCCCGAAGGAGCACTGCAGGTCCTGGGAAGGAGGAAGCTGTTACTGGCCTGTATGCTAGGAAAGCTAGGTGTCATTAGCCTGTATACTAGGATAGCTGGTAGTTAGTAGCCTGTATACTAGGAAAGATGGTTGTTATTAGACTGTATACTAGGATAGCTGGTTGTATGCCAGGTTATGCCTATGCCTGGCTGTGATTAGCCGGTGTGTTAGGATAGCTGGTTATTTTAGCCGGTATGCTAAGAGAACTGGTAGATACTGGACTGTATGCTAGGATAGCTAGCTGATATTAGCATGCATGCTAGGATAGCTGATACTAGCCAGTATGCTAGGAAAGCTCATAGTTAGTGCTACCATTATTAGTATGTATTAAATTTTTTGTATGCGATGTATGCTAGTTTGTTAGCACTACTATAGCAGTTGTGTATGTATGTGTGTGTTGGCGTTGCTGTTATCATGGAGGAACCTTGGAGAGCTGGTACAGACTGAGGATCTGCCTGCAGTAGTTGTTGCCATGGTGACATTGATCAAGCAGCATCTGAAGCTGACGGAGGACCGGGTCATCGGGGGGGGGCAGCATCACGAAGGATGAGAGACTCCCACTAGAAGGAGCTGAGAGAGAGAGAGAGAGGGACAGGGACAGGTGGATTCAGGAGTGGCTCAGTAGTTCACTGAAGACACATCTAGAGACTGAATCTTTGACACATGACAACGCACCCACAAATACAATTGATCCTGGACTACGAACTACTACACAACACACACACTAACAGCTCCGCTACTCAATACTATCAAACACCACTTAGTGATGAAGAGAAGCCGAAGGAGGGAGGAGTCCGGACCAGAACAACCTACAGCTGGGTGAGCTGGTCCCAGGCTCTGACATCACTTCCTGTGGTGGCGAGTTCGACTCCCCTGTGGTGGCGAGTTCACGGCAGCGCAGCGCCAGCCAGACATCGTGCAGGTAGAAGGAGAAATACCGACACGCCCGGTACGCCTCGTGGACACGCCCCTCGTCCAGCAGCTGGCCAATCAGGTCGCTGAGGGAGCGTCTTTGGGCGGGGCCTAGCAGGGGTTCCGTAGTGCTGGGCCCCGGGAGCCCGGCCAGACTCAGGTAGGAGTCCTGGTTCAGGGCGGAGATCTTCGAGAAGGAGAACTCCTCCAGCAGGGCTTCATAAGAGCTGCTGTCTCCACCAGAATTAAGCACTTTCCGCTCCTCTTCCCTCTCCTTCTTCTCCTCCTTCTCCTGCAGCCGACTGACCCAGTGCTCCTTCTCCAGGGCCTCCAGGCGCTCCAGGGGCAGGGGCTCCACCAGTGAGAGCCAGTGCCCCGCCAGGCCCAGCAGGAGGCACCGCTCCCGGGCACAGAGTGGCTCGGTGCCGGCCTGCTCCTGGAAGAAGTGGGCGGCGGTCTGGGGGTCGGGGGAGTGGCCCCGGAGCTGCTGGTGACATCGCCTCCAGAAGACGACCCTCACCTCCTCCCGCCGCCACCGCTGCTTCGACCGCTGGGATTGGACATCCTGCTGCAACTGCAAACACAACCAACCAGGAGACCAACATTCAACACAAACAAATAGCTTTGTGTAGACAGACAGGCAGGCAGGCAGACGGGCCACAGTAAGTGATCATGCGTGGCTGACCTGGTTGATGAGCAAGGCATCAGCAGGGATGCCGGCCAGCTGGGCAACCTGCTGGGCCTGGGACAAGAGACCCTGGGCCTGGAGCTGGTCCAGGAGGAGCTGGTACTCCTCCTGGAGAAGCTGTGGGGTGGAGCGGGACAGCAGAACCAAGGGGAGACCCACCGGACACCCCTGTAGCACCACACTGAGCTGGGCCAGAACCCTGAGGTCGACTCCTAGAGGGAGGGAGAGAGACCAAGTTAAGACTCCACCCTATCATCATTGATAGATGTAGGCCAGCGGACAGACTCCACCCATGCTGATGTCTGACCGTTGGCCTGCAGGTGGTGCTCTGAGTGCTGGAGGAGCTGCACAAGTCTCTGCAGGTGGAAGTGGTCAGAGCTCTGCTGGAACAGCACCGTCAGAAGAACCGACGCCTGGCTCTCCACCCACTCCAAGGGAACCCCACCCTGAGCACCAGAACTTCGCAACTAGAGAGACAGCAGAGAGACACAGAGTGAGACAGAGAGAGAGAATGAGACAGCGAGAGAGTGAGACAGAGAGAGAGGGAGACGGAGAGAGAGGGAGACGGAGAGAGACTCAGGTCAACTAAATAGAACCACCACTCGGACTAGCACATGTACACTTAGTAGGAACTACAGATTCATTACAGAGTGATCTTAACCCTGTTTCCATGACCAGAGATGCTCTGTCTCCACGACAACTGACTCACTGTAACGAGAGCGCGTTGAAAGAGCAGGAGTTTCTCCCTGGCCGCGTCGTAGTTCCTGAACTCCGCACACAAGTCAAACAACTCCAACAGCAGCACGAGAGGACACTCCTGACAGACGCACAGACACATGGGTGGTTAGGTGATAGGAATTCAGTGTTGTACTACTTTCCATTACCAATATGAGTGTATAGCTTCAATATGAATAACATTCTATTTTGGGCCACACACCTGCTGGAACAGCTGGAAGCCACACAGGAGGTGATTGACTTGACCTCGTCTCAGAGTGGTCTTCCAGATGATTGACAGGTCACCGAGCGTCCAATCGTGGTGCCTCGCAGCCTCCTGGAGGTGGGCCGTGGCCTCAGCCGCGGTGACATCATCGACGCTGGTCAACACCCACACGCACAAGCACTGCAGCAGCTCTGCCCCCTGTCAATCAAATCGGTACAATTGAAGACTGTGTTGGTGTTTCTGCTGGAGTTCCCCTGTGGTGGAACGGGAGCAGCATGGATCTTCAGAGGATCCTCTCTCCTTGGCTTTAGCAAGGGTTCTTTTTAGGGTACGTTTTAAAGGCTGGAAGAACACAGTAAACTAGCAACTGTTTAAGTGTGTCAGATAAATGGGTTTGGACAGTGCTCCTTGTCCTCAGAAGGCTCAGGTTTCGGGGTAACTTGCCCTGTCAGACTGTTACTGTGATTAAGGACTAGACTAATAAAATGTCCTTGACAGTAATTCTCCTGACCTGGGTGCAGGCTGCCAGTACACTCAGCAGGGGGCAGCATTGATCCAGGGCTTCCCCAAGCAGCTGTCTCCAGGGGCTCCTGTCCTGTTGGCTCCTGAGGGCCACCTGCAGCAGCTCCCTCCGGGGCCCCGGGGCCGGCAAACCAGGGCCCTGGAGGCGGAGCTCCTCGAATGCTAGATTCAGGTGACCTTGGAGGGCGGGGCCAAATTGGGAGGCAAGGGTCCTTACCTGGAACAGGTGAACCAATGAATGGTAAACAAGTGAACAGGTGAATGGTAAACAGGTGAACAGTAAACAGGAGAACAGACTTGTTTAAAATATGGTAACTTGTTTCATATTCTGGGCTATCACTTCTTTCATGCAATTTGTTGTTAGCCTCGGATCAGGGTTAGGAAGTTGGGGTCAATATCTGAAGTTACAGTCTAGACTCTACGTGAAGTAAGGGTTTAGGTTGGGGTACCTGATTGGCTTAGGGTTAGGAGTTAGGGTACTTGATTAGTTTAGGGTTAAGGTTGGGTTACCTGGTTGGGGGGGAAGCTGTGCAGTTGGACAAACAGCAGGAAATGGAGCCACTGTCCATCAGCAGCACAGTGGGCGGGATAAACAGAGCTGAGAGCCAATGAGTGAAGCTGACAAAACTGGACCGGTACCGCCCACTCCTGCCCAGCCTCAATGGATGACCTGTGAACACACACAAACACAATCATTCACAACGTTTCTAATGATCTGATGAAATTTGTTGCCAGTAAAAACTAGTCCAGACCGTTCTAAAACTGGTCCAGCAGGTCCTGGGACAGTACCTTGGGATGCCTCTCAGCTTCAGTCTGTCAGTCACAGCTTCCTCCAGGTAGCCAATAAGCTCCTGAGCTGCACCCGCATCCGCCTCCCCCAGCAGGCTGCCCTTATGCGCTGACACCAAACATAATGATAACCATGACCATTACATTATTATAACAACTTGATATCATTATGATTATTATAATAATCAGGATCATATCAGTTGCTTCAGCCAGCACCATTGCTACCTGCACTTAGTCACTATGTAAATGCAATTCATTCTTATTATTCAGTGGGAATCTAACCCCAAACCCTTGCAGTGTTAAATCTCATTGACGCCATGCGTGACCTGATGTCTGCACTGAGAGTGACAAACGGGAAATGCAATGACCTTCTCGCACAGCGACGATACTGGAGGCTTTGATGCCTTGCGCTACCAGTTGACCTAGACAGGGCCATGTGGTGTGTGTAGCTACCCAGGGTGTCCAGGAAGCTCTCTGGGCTGCTGGCTGGGTCCTTGTTGCTCCAGTGTGTGTGCAGCAGCCTGAGCACACAGAGGTCCACCCTGAGCCCCAGGCTGGGGGCTCCAAGCAGCTGGAGGAAGCCCAGACATGCTGCTGCCACGCTGGGTTGGTTGAATGAGAGCAGGGCCAGCCTGGAGGCCTGCCGGAGGGCCTGCTCCACTCTGCACGGACAC
>JAOPUH010000146.1:8299208-8309618 GCA_027123175.1 Urophycis cirrata | reverse complement strand
CGCCCCCTTTCCAGCCACCCCCTCCCTTTTATATATATTTATATATATATATATATATATATATATATCTCACAGTCAACAACCATGTGACAGGTTCGTTACCTTGAACCATATTCAAGAAGGTTGGATCTTCAGGTCCATTATGAAGGTTGTATACTTGTGCAAATGAATGAAGAAAATCTCCATAGGATATATAAGCACCTGAGCAGTGACATGTAGCCTATGAACATCAAGTCATCTTACACCCCTGCCACCCATTCAGAGAAAGTGTGACCAGTACTGGCCAATTGAGAGCCAGGAGGAGTACGGGGGCTTCCTGGTTACCGTGAAGAGCATTAAAGAGCTGGCGTTCTACACCCAGAGGACCTTCACCCTCCGCAACACACGCCTCAAAAAGGTCTGAGCTCTCAAACATCTCATGCTTCACACTCTGTCTGCCTTTGCTGATGCTCTGTTGGCACAGAAGATGTTTTTGTGGAAAGCATATTTTCAGACTTCAGGCTTCTGGTCCCCATCTGTAATGTTTCCATGTATGTTTTGCTTCTACATCTCTACTACTCTCATTGTGACAGTAGTCCAAGTGTTGAACCAGTCAACAGCTAATGTCACTCCATCCTAAAGGTGGATTCTAGTTTCTTCAGTGAGTCGTACTTCCCGTTTCCTCCCCAGGGCTCCCTGAAGGGGCGCGGCGTCGAGCGTAGCGTGGTGCAATTCCACTACACCCAGTGGCCCGACATGGGGGTCCCCAAGTATGCCCTGCCGCTCCTCACCTTCATACGCAGGTCGTCCCAGGCCCGGACCTCCGACATGGGGCCTGTGGTGGTGCATTGCAGGTAGGTCTAGACTTCTCTACACTAGGGAGAGGGCAGGAGCTCGAGGTGGACTGTACCTTTTGGGAACATTACTTAGGGGCGCGAATAAGCAGAGTACTCTTCAACATTTAATTACTGAAGGACTTGTAATTCCCATTAGTGGACACCCCTGCCCCCTAGGACATCCCTGCCCTATGGACCTAGGACCCCCCTGCTCTATCCCCCTAGGACAGAACACTTCACCTTTAATGCAAGGAAAGGTTCATCTTTAAGTTCAATATATTGTATACATTATAAGAACAACGTAAAAACCTGATTGGTGAGATCAGTTACAAAGCATCTTCCAAACACTGCTTAGAGCCACCGCCCTTCATAGAAGCACAGAATGTTGAGCAACAACAGCCTTCATTGGTCATCAGCCAAGGTGGCCACTGGTCTGGTGTGGGCGTGTCTTGGGGCAGTGTGCCAGCAGCTTTGAACCTTGCGTCTCTCTCTGGTTGTTCAGTGCGGGGGTGGGCCGGACCGGTACCTATCTGGTCCTGGACAGCATGCTGAAGCAGATCCGACAGCAGGGGACTGTCAACATCAAGGGCTTTCTCCAACACATCCGCACCCAGAGGAACTTCCTGGTCCAGACACAGGTCAGGGGTCATCTTTTAAAAGCCACCTTCACGGTATTCAGAAGTCACATGATCAGTGTTGTGTTTATGTCCTTCTGTATGTCTAAGAGGGATGTGGAAGTCATCCTACAATCTATTTCTCCATCTTAAAAGCCAAACCACATCCTGGTGTACAACAGCAAACTTTTCCAAAAATCCCATAATCTCCTTGTGTTCAGGAGCAGTACGTGTTTATCTCTGTGTGTTCAGGAGCAGTACGTGTTTATCTCTGTGTGTTCAGGAGCAGTACGTGTTTACCTCTGTGTTCAGGAGCAGTACGTGTTCATCCATGATGTTCTGGTGGAAGCCATCCAGACCAGAGAGACAGAGGTGGGCTCTGCTCATCTCCACCGATACGTAGATGACCTCCTGACTGAGGGACCCTCAGGGAGCACAAAACTGGACCAACAGTTCAAGGTGGGCAGGTTACCTGGTACTACACATTTTGTACTGCAAGAGATAATTAGTATGACTATATTTAGTACTTAGAGATATAGAGGCAGTGCTGTGCATGTAGTAATGTACAGTTCTCTGACAGTACAGAGATATACAATCCTACAGAGGTATAGTACTACATATACAGTACATGTAAAGATATTAAGTACTACAGTTATTTAGTACAGGAGATATAATACAGAATGAATACTGGGACATTTAGCACTACAGTGTATAGCACCTTGGTATTACATATATATTTAGTAGGCCTACTAGAGATTTTCACTTCTGTAGATATATTTAGTACTACAGATATATTTAATACTGGAGAGATATGTAGTACTACAGAGATATCTACTCCAGGGATATGTACTACTGTAGAGATGCTGCTGTCGAAAGGTAACCCTCAGTAACTAGTATCTTAGATTAACCGAGTTATTGAGAGAGTAAGTATGAGTCAGAATTAACTTTTGGATACATAATTTACCTTGAGACAGTCATGGTGTAGAGGGGCTGTGTTTGGGGGCCATTGAGGCTGTAACAATGTAACTAAGTGCCAAAACCCAAAGGCAGACTACAGCATGTCATCACTTCAGCACTCTGCCTGCCCCAGGGCTGCGAGTCTACACACGACCAAGTGGAGGACTTACATAGAAATAGAAATAGAAATACTTTATTAATCCCAAGCTGGGAAATTGCAAAACGCGGATGTTGAATACTTAAAAACAAATGCAAAAACTAAAAACAACAAATAAACAAAAGATAAGAACACACGAGGGGAGCTGCAGCTACAGGCTGCCGCCTGAGGCAGCGCCAGATCACGAGAATGAGAATTACAGTATGCACACAAGGCAAGACGTATGAATATGGATGTTCGTTTCAGATACATTACGTTTTTACTTAACCTTATAGAGTCAAACACGTCTCTGAAACAATGTTTCACACATCTGCAACAACCTCTGTACAAACCACTCCTTCACGCAAATACAGCAAAGCTCCAGATCAACATCTGAGTTGTGGTGCTCACCAAGTCCAGCCTTACCTCTTAGTAACAGATGTCACACTGATCCAGATGGAGGAGTCTTCCTTTAGCTCAGCTGGGTCCTCTTTTACTATGACGGAATTATTTGGATCGTTTTACTTTGACGCAGTAGAAACCACTGCTGCAAATGGTCGGCCTTCAGCAACACCCAAGACCCTGAAGGGTGCTATCTTCGCTGGGGGAAACATACTGAAAGGTCATCCTTTACCGATTAGGCTGAAGATAGTAGCATCCATGAACATGGAGCCTGTGATGAGGAGGTGATTCTGCTCCTTCTGCAACACCGCTGGGTTTAGACCACCTAGCTGAAGACTACGCGAGGAAGCCCTGCTGACTGAAGATCAGCGCAAAACGGAGTGGTGGGATCCATAGCACTTGGTCCTCTTCTGTAACATCTCACAGCTGTTCCTGTCCCCAGCAGGGGGCGCAAACCCCTCTTCTTTGGTCCTCCTCCCGCTCCCTGCCTCTGGGTTCGGGGCTTCTCCCTCATGTCCTTTAGAGGCCGTAGGGTTAGGATGGCCGTATAATGTTGGATGGATGCGTTGATACTGGAGCTGAGATCAACGGTTAGACTAAGAACATCCCTGACTTGAACCTCCAGGTAAATCCACCTGAGGGTTGCTGGTTAGAAATCCTCTCAGCCCTCACTGCGAGGTGGTGGGTTCTGATCTACAGTATCTCTGGTTCCTCAGCTCATCTCTGGAGGTGAGCAGGGTGACTTCTCCGCTGCCATGAAGGAATCGAACCGCAGCAAGAACAGGCCTTCCTCTCTGATCCCTGGTGAGCCACTTAATAATAAAGTACATTAGAGTGTAGTCATGTTCATAGAGGTGTTATAAAGTAGAGTGGTCATGTTCATAGAGGTGTTATATATTGAGTGTAGTCATGACAATAGACTTATAACACTTCCACACAGGACATGGTGTGATTATAGGTTTATGAAACTAGCATAATATATGGAATGTATAATCTTGATGTTTTCCAGTGGAAGGCTCACGCGTGTGTCTGTCAGCGACAGCAGGAGACTCTTCAGACTACATCAACGCCTCGTTCATCACCGTAAGGACTGGCACTAACACTTCTAACATAAAGACACGTTACAGATCACAAGCCTGAAGGTTTAACTAGCATGCTAGCTAGGCTGGATACATCCATGTTGAACTAGCGTGTTAGCTAGCCTTGATAACTAGCATGCTAACTAGCATGTTGACTGTGTCCTGCGCGTCCTGCAGGGCTACCGGCGGTGCAGGGAGTTCCTGGTGACCCAGCGGCCGCTGCCCTCCACGGTGCGGGACTTCTGGAGGATGGTCTGGGACCAGGGAGTCCAGCTCATCGTCTCCCTGCCTGACAGCGACCACAGTGTCGTGAGTACCACTACGGCCACGGCTTCTTGGCGGCCGTACTTGCTGACCAGTTATGGCTGCCAGTGATGTGTCTGATGTAGGCCAATGACGACCACGAGCTAGGCTCTGACGACATGTAAAATCCAAAGGTTGTGTTGCATTGTGTAGCTTTCTGTGTGTTAGTTAGGAGTATAGCTATTGTATATAACTAATGTATATAACCATATAGCTATGGTTACCAAGTTAGTTAGGAGTATCGACTGCTGGAGGTTATTGGGAGGGCCAATCAGCAGCTGCTGTTCCTGTCCCGCAGGAAGAGGAGGCTGAGCACCGCGTGTTCTGGCCCCAGAAGCAGCAGCCAATCAGCTGTGAGGGCTTCACGGTGACCCAGCGCAGCGAGACCAGGATGTGTCTGTCTGGCGAGGAGAACCTCGTCATCCAGGAGCTGCTCCTCCAGACGTCCCAGGTGACCCTCTGTTCAGGGTTGGGGGTTCCATTCCCAGGGCCAGGGTCAGGGGCGGGACTAACATTGAGGCCAACTCAGATGTCAGGGTCAGGGCTGCTGTGTTGTTATATTGTATATAAACATATTTTCATATTATTGATGTTTTTCAATAATTTTCTGATTCTGGTCCTGGTCTTGGTCACAGGATGACTTTGTCCTGGAGGTGAAGCTGTTCCAGACCCCCTGCTGGCCTGACCCGGACCGCCCCCCCAGCAGCACCCTGGAGCTGGTCAGTCTGGTCCGGGAGGCGAGAGCTGGAGACGGGCCCACGGTGGTCCAGGACCTGTAAGAACTTACTGCTATACACACATTCTTATCACATTTACGTACGTTTCACTTTAATAATAGTTATGTGTGAAGTTCAACGTACTGTTGTTGGGGCAGGCACAATCCCAGTCGTATTGATTTTTGTGGTTTCCACGGTAACGATGGGGTGTGGTCTGTCAGGGCGGGGGGCATGGCGGCCGGGAGTTTCTGTGCCCTCATCTCATTGGTGGATCAGCTGGAGGGGGAGGAGTCTGTGGACGTGTTCCAGACCGCCCGCATGACCAACCTGATGAGGCCAGGGACCTTCTCCCAGCCTGTAAGACTTATCATCTACTGTTTATCATCTACTGATTATCATCTACTGATTATCATTGACTGATTCCTCCACAGCTAGTTATAGTGAATTCAGAGTTCTGAATTCAGAATTCAGGAGCAGACAGGGATAGACAGTACATAGACAGGTCATTAAGGAGCAGACAGGGGTTAGGAGCATTTTGCTCTTGGAGCCCTACAGGTAGACTGGGGATTGGGGGTTCGAACCCAGAAGCGTTCGGCCTGGAGTCAAACATACCCTAGCTAACGTATAGCTACACTCTCCAGATCACCTAAATCTCTAATGTAACCATCTAACCTATTGAACAATCTAGTCTCTCATTATAACCAATATCCTACAACAATCTAATCCAGTGTCTTGAACACAGTGTGAGGCTATCGTTGATTAAGAAGAACTCGGTTGCCATGGTGAAGAGAATGAAGGCAGTAATCCATCATCTCAGACACATGGCCTGAATCCTGCCAATCACAGCTCCCCTGCCTCCATAAACACACATGTCCACATAGAGGATTATATTTGGGGAAAACATGTTTACATCTAGTGTGATTGTATTCCCTGTGTGAGAACAACAGAGTCAACAAGTCCTTTTTCACAGCAGGTCACTAAATAGTAGTACATAGTATTAGTAAATAGTAGCACATACTGGTAATAAATGGTGGTAAATAGTATTAGTAAGTAGTAGTCAATAGTAGTACATACTGTGTTTAACGGTTTATGTATTGGGGTTCCAGGAGCAGGTCCAGGTCCTGTACCGGACCCTCCTGAGTCTGGTCGGCTCCCAGCTGGACCAGAACCTCCTTGACTCCGCCCACAACACAAGCCCTGCCTCCACCACAGCAGAGAGCCTGGAGTCCCTGGTGTGAACGTCCAATCAGAAGCCAGGAATCTCCCATTAACCAAGCCCCCCCCCATCCCCCCCCCCCCCCCGGCTGTCAATCAGGCTCTTCTCCAGCTCCTGGTCTGGTCTAGATCCTAGGTCCTACTGGGACCTCCTGGTCTAGACCCTAGATCCTACTGGGTTTAGGGGTTCTTTTGGACATTGCTGACACCTTGAACCTGTTCATGTGCCTTGTTTTTTGTACTTTCCTCCTTTGGTTTGTAACAGGTCTGATAGCATGGTAGACTAACTCTGAGATAACCGCCGGCTCGTGTTAAAACTAACCACTCTTAAACGGTATTTATTGGCCAGAAGCCAAATGGGTAAAAAGGGAAACTTTTCTAGACACATTTGAAATCCAAACTGCTCATTTTGTTCATTTTGTTGGCTTGTTTTTTGTAGGAGTCATGAACTTCAGTCCTGAATACGTAGCCACCAACACAGCTAATGTACATAATATAGAAGTCAACTCAATACACCAAATTTCTATTTATACTTCTAGATTTTTATATTGGACTATTTTCTAGGGCATTTAAAAACATACCGTTCAAGTCTAATAGTGAAGTAGTATGCTTTGGGGTTTTATAATAAATATAATAAACTGTACTAAATATACCGGGTCCTGATAACACTGTAGATACAGCACTAAGAAATAAACACCGTGGAACAGACTCTGTGGCCTTGCTGGGTTTGGGGGGGGGGATGAGGTCAGTGTAGGTGAAGGGGTGAGGTCAGAGGTCAGTGTAGGTGAAGGGGTGAGGTCAGCGGTCAGTGTAGGTGAAGGGGGTGAGGTCAGGGTAGGTGAGGGGAGGGGGGGTCCTCCAGGCTGATGGGGAGTCTTTGGGTCGTGGGGTCTTAAGCCCCCAGCCACTAATCGCCTGGGAGACGGGGCGGGGGGAGAAGTAGGTCATGTGTTCGGGGCGCGGACGGCCAGCCATGCGCTCATTTGCATGTTTGACTTTTCATAATGACATCATCACCGGCCGCGTGGGCCTGGCCTACTTCGCATGGGTGGCTCCAAACAGACGATTACCGCTGCAGGGCCGCTGGGAAGGCCGTGGCTTTGGTGTGAGAAACTACTGTCAGTGAGAACAAGGACTCCTTAAACGTGGTCCTACTGTACAGAGACGTACACACGTTGCACATTCCACCTTTAATGCAGAGAGAAGATTCACAGCATAGACAATGTTTCACCCTGTCCAGCCTTCAGCACAAACACACACAAGCATGTAATACAATATATTCATAACATGTTAAACACGTTTTTGTGACAACAGTAATCCCTCTATAGCCCTTTGGAAGATGGAGATACTGAACTTTGACCTTTAGTAAAAATATGATAGCAGTGGTAGGAAATACAGCTTTAAAATATGTTCCCATATCCCCTCAGAATATAAATATAGAACTCTATAACAGTGTTTCGAAGCAGGTTTGATGAAACACGAAACACAACAAGCACAGGAACAGACAACCTGCGGTCACCTGGTCCAAACACACCAATCAGCTCAGCGTTGCCATGGTTTCCAAACGTACTGACAGCTACAGACCGAGCAGGATGGATCAGAAGGCAGCTCTTCACAGAAGAGGCTGAGCTCTGTGAGGGACGAGGTCTCTAGTTGTCAACTGGCTGCTCCCTCATCCTCACCCTGATGTGTGTTGGAGATGGACTCCTCAGTGATTACTACTTGTTCGGCTGCTGACATACAGTAAGGAAAGCCTGTTCTGAATTTGTTTGGCTTTAAAATAGTCAAAGAAAATGTAAATGAGTCGATTCTCCTCCACTCTAAACCTCTTCAGCTGTACGTTTATCATCCATCTACCTGTCTGTCACTGTCAGTTAATCTGTCTGTTTGTTCAGTCTTTACTACTGCTGCTCCTACTCTTCTCTCCTCCTTCTCACTCTTGCAGAGTGCTCCTTCTCTCCTTCAGTACTCTTGCAGAGTGCTCATCCCCTCCTCTCCTCCTCCTTTACTCCTGCAGAGTGCTCCTCCTCCTCTCCTCCTCCTCCTCCTCCTCCTCTACTTCTGCAGAGTGCTCCTCCTCTCCTCTCCTCCTCCTTTACTCCTGCAGAGTGCTCATCCCCTCCTCTCCTCCTCCTTTACTCCTGCAGAGTGCTGCTCCTCCTCCTCTCCTCCTCCTCCTCCTCCTCTACTTCTGCAGAGTGCTCCTCCTCTCCTCTCCTCCTCCTTTACTCCTGCAGAGTGCTCCTCCTCCTCCTCCTCTCCTCCTCCTCCTCCTCCTCCTCTACTCCTGCAGAGTGCTCCTCCTCTCCTCTCCTCCTCCTTTACTCCTGCAGAGTGCTCCTCCTCCTCTCCTCTCCTCCTCCTTTACTCCTGCAGAGTGCTCTTGCAGATGATGTGTAGGCCCTCGTCCTTCAGCCTCCTCAGTGCAGGGCCGTATATGTCTCTGGTCAGGGGTACCACCAGGCCCTTTGTCAGGATCTCCCCTGTAGAACAACAAGTTCAGACCACTGCAGGACGACTGGTCTCACCAGTGTACACCAGTACAGGCCAGTACAGACTAGCACAGATGAATGCAGTCCAGTATAGACGAGTAAAGACCAGTAAAGACCTGTACAGACCTGTACAGACCAGTATGGACCAATACAGACCAGTATAGAGCAATACACATACTAACACACTACAGGGTGCTGGTTAAAGTGGGGGCCATGTTAACACACTACAGGGTGCTGGTTAAAGTGGGGGCCATGTTAACACACTACTACAGGGTGCTGGTTAAAGTGGGGGCCATGTTAACACACTACAGGGTGCTGGTTAAAGTGGGGGCCATGTTAACACACTACAGCTGAGTAACGTGGGGACCCACCATCCAGGATCATGCGGGCGGCAATGGCAGCAGGGTAGCCCACGGTCTTGGCCATGGCGGAGAATCCATTGTGCTCGCCGTATACCACCAGGGTCACATGTTTGGTCTCCAGTTCACCAGTTGGGTGCCGCAGGCCCACGTCGTTACGCAAGATGATCATGTCTCGCTCGTCCTTATCTACAGAGAGAGAGAGAGAGAGAGAGAGAGAGAGACACTACGTGAAGGTCAGAGAATCACCCGGCACATGTCTAACGCCACCCAGAGCGCCCTGCAGTCCGAGGGAGTGCTTCAGAGGGTCCACGACATGGCCGTCTCACCGTAGGACATCTGGACCTCCAGATGTTTGGCCAACGCTGAGAGCACGGTCGGGGCGCGGGGAACGCTGTCATTGCTCAGCATGCCCAACCTGAGGACAACAAAACACACACAGTCACTCACTAACCCAAACTAACACTAACCTTAATTAACCTTAACCCCAACCTGGAGGACAACCAAACATGGCACCTTCACAAGCTAACCCAAAGCCAAACCCAAACTAACCCTGATTCCACCCAACTGACTCAACCAAACTAACCATCAACCCAAACTAACCCTGGCTCCACACACCCATACTAACCCTGACTTTAACCCAAACCAAGCCAAGCCCAGCAGCAGCACTTGAGGCCAGCAGCAAGGCATCCTTGGCAGGGTCTTCAGCTGGTGAGGCCAGTGAATCGAACAAATGAACAAGTCTTTTCATTTCAGCTTTCAACGGCAGTATGTTTCTTTTAAATGAATACCAATGGAATGTTCCCCCACGCTTTCACCATTAGAGGAATTTGGTCTCAATGCCAGCCGTGCGCTCTGTTGTGAGCAAACAGAGCACACAAAGCCCAGGGAAACCTTGGCTTCGAGAGTCTTTCAAAGTAATTCCTTGAGTAGAGCGCGGGCTCCAGCACTCCAGCAGCCGCAAGAGACCAACGCTGTAAGATGTGGCGCTCCAGCGGCTTTACAAAGCAGAACACACAAGACCCAGACACACTGATGCACACTGCAAACACACACCACACTGATGCACACTGCAAACACACAGCAAACACACTGCAAACACACAGCACACACCACACTGATACACACAGCACACACCACAGTGAAACACACAGCAAACACACCACACTGATACACACAACAAACACACTGATACACACAACAAACACAGAAAACACACACACACAGACACAGACACAGACACAGACACAGACACACAGACACACACACACACACACACACACACACACACACACACACACACACACACACACACACACACA
>JAOPUH010000146.1:8207393-8223973 GCA_027123175.1 Urophycis cirrata | reverse complement strand
GCCTTTTAAGGGGGGGTTTTGTGAGGCATTTTAAATTTCAAAAAACGTCCCCTCTGAAAATACCAGGGACAAAAAACCCCCCAACCACACCCCCCCCCCCCCCCCCCCCCGCCTCAGACAGAGAGGACAGCAGCGCTGAAGACAGAGGCACACTTAACAGATCTATTTCTTTGCAACTTTTGTTCATTCTGACTCTTGTCTCAAGTCGTTGGACCTCGCCGCCCGTGTGCTCTGGTTTGTTTTGTTTCCATGGAAATAGTCTTGAAATAACTTAACTTCATTTTATCCGATTGATTGTACTTATGTATTGCTATATTTTAAATCTGGTTTTATGTTAAATGTTGTTATACTGTATCTGTGTGTGGCTATGTTCTAAGCCATGTAGTAATTAGTACTTTATAAAAACCAAAGCTCATATGCATCATATCATTATTGATCTAAATAAGGATATGATTATAGCATGCTGGAGAAGTGAAAATTAGTGGAGGTGACTTAGTGTGGTGGAGGTGGCTTAGTGTGGTGGAGGTGTCTTACTGGGGTCTGGACGCTTCAGCCTGGTCTGTCTGGAGCTTCTCCCCTCCCTCCACCTCCATGGTGCAGTAGACGATACGGTTAGGAGCCAACGACCGCAAGCCCTGAACTTCCACCACCATCACCTGGAGTACAACACACACTGAACCTCCATCACCTGGAGACACAACACACACTGACCCTCCATCACCTGGAGACACAACACACACTGCCCTGAACCTCCATCACCTGGAGACACAACACACACTGCCCTGAACCTCCATCACCTGGAGACACAACACACACTGACCCTCCATCACTTGGAGACACAACAGACATTGTCCAGAAGTTCACACACAGGTTTTACACATTATTCACATACACTTTTAGATTTCCTACATAGTCTACATTGACGTACAGAGTTTGTCTCTGCTGATGAGAAATTAAGTGAGCTTGACTCAAAGTGATCAGAACAAAGCACTAGCACCAAGGCCAGAGGAGCCACTCTAAGGAGGGATGCGGCTACACTTCTATCTGTCTTTGAACCAAAGCCCCTTGGTGCTGTGTCTGGGCGAGACCGGTTGAACATGGAGATCAGAGCATCCCAGTGGGGACAGAGCTGCTGAGGAGGACTAGCACCACTACAGAACCTGCTGTTCTGTGGGGGCAGAGGCCTAATCACTGTCTACACCACAGAAACAGACAGACAGACAGACAGACTTACTTTAACTACTCTACCAGCAAACCACACATGGACAGAGTAAAATGATTGCAGTTCTGGCTCCGCAATAAAGTTTCCAACACCGCTGTTGCTCATAGAGGCGCACCCGCCCCCCCTGCCCCTACCTCCAGTGTGAAGGACAGAACCACTTCAGACTTGGAGAGGGCCCCCCCGTCCTCTCCCAGGTCCAGGAAGGAGGTGTTGAGGGAGGAGCGTTTGAGCTTGTGTTTGAGGTCGGGCCCTCCCTTGGACACCGGCAGGCTCTCCAGGTTGGACATGAGAAGGTTGGCTGCTGACCGAAGCTCCTCCACGTACTGCAGCTCCATGGCCCCCCCCAGCAGCCGCGGGATGAGACGCTCCTACCGGGTCGTAGGTCACACGTTACTCAGACGCAGGGAGGGGTTGTAGCTGAATGAGTTGGTACATACTATAGTAATAGTTTTAATGATAGTAATAATACTGCATGTTTAATGTTAGTTGTTAAAGTTAGTTAATTTAATGTTGGTTTTTAGAGTTACTAGTTATAGTTCATAGTTATATGTGGTAGATATAGTAAGTAGTTCTAGTTAGTAGTTACAGTTCCTAGTTATAATCAGTAGTTTCAGTTAGTAGCTCTAGTTAGTAGGTAAGGTTTCTCGTTATATTTAGTTGTTGTAGTTAGTAGCTCCAGTTAGTAGGTAAAATTCTATATATGTTTTATTAAGTAGTTATATTTAGTTGCTCTAGATGGCAGGTAAAGTTCAAGGTTATATTTAGCAGCTCTAGTTACTAGCTCTGGTTAGCAGCTCTAGTTAGCAGCTCTAGTTAGTCGCTCTAGTTAGTAGCTCTAGTTAGCAGGTTACCCGAGACAGTTTTTCAGCCGTCTGCAGACGTCCATCCAGCTCACGGCGGATCTGGGCGGCCTGCTCGTCTGCGTTGTCCAGCTGAGAGGAAGACCATCATCCAATCAGATCATAGCAACTACCTATCCCCACAGACCACACAACCCTAACACACTCCTTCACCAAACCAGTCCCATAACAAACTCTGACAAAACCAAATTAAAAGAAAAAAAGATCCCCATTTGGCCCATTGGAACAAACCCCCACCGCCCAAGCTAACCTGGTGCAACGTGGCCCACAGAGAAAAAAAGAGGCGTTCAGCAGCGAAACACAACATGTAGTTAGCATCCTGCAGTAGGACAACAGCACCCACAAACAAAAGACACCCTTGGTAATCCAGACAGCGAGAGAACGACTTTCCATGAGTCACCTTGCCAATAAAGCTCTTTTGAATTGAATAGAATTGAATTGAGAGAGAGAATGACAGAGAGAGATAGACAGACAGACAGACACACTTAGAGAGAGACACCATGGCCACTTATTAATGACACCCAAGATCAGAGAGACAGAGAAGAGGTCATGACCATGTAGTGACCAGTGTAACAGAGTGTAACAGAGTGTAACAGAGTGTAACAGAGTTACAGACCATTACAATGAAAAGAAGTATAGAAATGATATACGTTTGTCCCTGTTAATAAACGTGTGTGTGTGTGTGTGTAATGTATACACACACACACACACGTCGGTTTCTATTCCCTGTACCTGACAGGCATTGTAGAGCAGCTGGTGCTGCTGCTTGCTGACTCCCAGGATGCTCTGGAACATTTGGTAGAGCTGCTCCTTGCTGAGGATCAGCTCTGACACTGAGCTGAGGTGGGGCCGTGCGGGCTGCCTTCTCAGGTCCTCGTCGCCGCGGGCGACCGTGTCGTACTTGGCCATCCAGGAGCTGAGCACCGTCTCCTTACTCAGCCCGTCGATCTCCGGGAGGCTGCGCACGCGCCGCTCGATGTTCTTCTTGAAGACTTCCCGGAAGTCTGAGGCCGAGCAGCCGCCGCTCTGGACCATCCTGGAGACACGCTCGCTCTTCAGGAAGCCCTGGGGGCGGGGAGCACAGTCACAGACAGGAAGTACAATGACAGACGGGAAGTACGGTTACGGACGGGAAGTACAGGGTTACAGAGAGGAGGAAGAGAGTTACAGACAGGAAGTACAGAGTTTCAGACAGGAAGTACAGAGTTTCAGATAGGGGGGAGAGTTAGCGACTCTATAGGAAGCCCTGAAGAATGAGTGAGTGTGTGTTTTTGTATATATATATTGCAGTGAATTAAGTCAGATGAAGGTCGTCAAGGGGCAGGGCCTCTGATTGCTTCTTGCACTACCAGACCTACAAGTAGACTGGATATTGGGTATTCAACCCACAACCTTTCTGGGTTCCTTCTGTGACAGCATAGAGAGCACATGTAATACCAGAAGGAATCACACCAAATCTATAGACTCTTTATTTTTTCCTCTCCAGATTATATTCTATATATTATATTATTCTCCAACATGTGTTGGGGACCGAGATACTGCTGGACGTCCCAGGGAGAGAGCTTAACCCCACGCTGGCTGCTTCTATATCCCACACTTGAGTGGATTATTTCCTAATGAGCGATGCTCAGCCCAGCAGGGGTCCTGTCCTTTATTCCTAATGAGGTCCCAGCAGGAGGCGTCCGCACCCTGCCGCTGGCCTTAACGGGTGGTTAACCTCCTTTTCTATTATTCAGGGAGCCTCCACCTCTCGTATCTAGATTTATAAAGATCTCACACAGGATCATCCTCACCAGCACCCACCAACAAAACAGAAGCCACCAACACCACAGCACCCACAAGACAGAGGATTACACTCTGGATCTGAAGAGGTCAACTGGATCTTCAGCAGAGCAACACACCTAGCCATCACACCTAGCCTTTACACCTGGCCATCACAGCTAGCCATCACACCTGGCCATGACAGCTAGCCATCACAGCTAATCATCACAGCTAGCCATCACAGCTAGCCATCACACCTAGCCATCCCTACACAATCCTGCTCTCTTATTCTCTAAATATTGGAGCAAGAAACACTTGCATATTGTTAATAATATGAAAAACTTTAGACACACTGCCAACGATGGATTTGTAAATCTGAAACGCTGTGTTCATGGATGATGTAGACGATTTCCCCGAGCGATAAACAGCTGCTTGCTACATTGACTTCCACAAATCTAGAAGGATGTTTAAAACTTCAATAATCTTATCTTATTCATTCCTTATTCAAGACTATAATTATTCGGCATAACAGCTAACAGCATCAAAGCTAACAGCATCAGAGCTAACAGCATCAGCGCTAACGGCGTCATCGCTAACAGTGCCAGCGCTAATGGTGTCACAGCTAATAGCATCAGAGGGGGCTGGCTAATCAGCTAGCCTGTGGAGATAACAACGCATAGACCTCTAAATGAGAAATAATGATTTCACAAACCATCTGCAGAGAGATGAAACACTGCTTGAGGATGGTAGGGTTAGGGTTAGTAGTGTTGGGGTTAGTAGAGTTGGATTAGTAGTGTTGAGGTTAGTCGTATTGGGGGTTAGTGGTTAGTAGTGTTGGGGTTAGTAGCATTGAGGGTTAGTTGTTAGTAGTGTTGGGAGTTACTAGTTAGCAGTGTTGGGGTTAGTAGCTTTGAGGGTTAGTAGTTAGCAGTGTTGGTGTTAGTAGCATTGAGGGTTAGTTGTTAGTAGTGTTGGGAGTTACTAGTTAGCAGTGTTGGGGTTAGTAGTGTTGGAGTTAGTTTGTTTTGGTTCTATTCTCTCCTTCTGGCTCTGCTCCACTACAGTATTCAGTACTAGTTAGTACAGCATTCAGTGGTAGCCAGAACAGTATTCAGAATTAGTTAGTGCAGTCAGAACTAGTCAGAACAGAACATTAAGACCTTTAAATCCCTCCATCACTCAGACCTTGTGAGCATCTGAAAGGTGCATCATTCCTCATCATGTCCGCACCGTGAGCCAACGGAGTGGACATGATGAGACGTTATGGGTGTTGCTAAGTAACAAGTCTGCAGCATCGTTACATTAGGTTAGGCTACATTATGCTACACTAGGTTACACTACAGTATGTTACATTAGGTTAGGTTACACTACAGTATGTTGCATTAGGTTAGGTTCCATCATGTTACACTATGTTACCCTAGGTTAGGTTGCATTACATTACATTAGGTTACACTGCAGTATGTTACATTAGGTTAGGTAACATTACATCATGTTATAACATTACATTGTGTTACATTACGTTAGGTTACATTATGTTACAATAATTGTTACAGTACTCGTTAGTACAGCATTCAGTACTAGTTAGAACACTATTCAGTACTAGTTAGAAGATCATTCAGTACTAGTTACAACAGTATTCAACACTAGTTAGTACAGTATTCAGGACTAATTAGAACTGAACATTCAGACCCAGACCTTGTGAGCATCTGAAAGGTGCATCAGTCCTCACCATGTCCGCACCGTGAGCCAACGGTGTGGACAAGATGACACGTTATGGGTGTTGCTAAGTAACCAGTCGGCAGCAACTGGTGACGTGAAACAAACCCAGGAGCGTTGGAGGAGGGGCTTAAAACCCTTCCTGAACCCAGTGTGATGAAGGAGAGAAGATGAAGAGTCCAATACATTTAACGCCTGCAGCTTTCAGACAAATCAACTTGTTGTGTCCATTGTCATGGCAACACCACACAATATGAATGGACAAGGCAGACACATGTCACTCACACACACAGCTGTGGACTAAAGCTAATCGAACCACCTCACGTTGGGATGAATCTGTTTTTAATTAGACGGCACTTCCTGTCTCACGCAGCGTTACCACGGCAACCTGGACTTCCTGCCTTGATGGAGACGTGGAGGCTGGAATATGTGAGGCTATTCATGGAAGGTGAAAGGTTCCTGACCTCCTCCAACATGCTCAATTAAAAGTATTGATCAGCCGTGACTCCATGACACAACATAGCTTAGCTTAGGAGTGAAGATGAGCAGCAGTGGTCGACTCATGGAGGGAGCTGAGGGACAGGGAGGGAGCTGAGAGACAGGGAGGGAGCTGAGGGACAGGGAGGGAGCTGAGGGACAGGGAGGGAGCTGAGGGACAGGGAGAGAGCTGAGGGACAGGGAGGGAGCTGAGGGACGGGGAGGGAGCTGAGGGACGGGGAGGGAGCTGAGGGACAGGGAGGGAGCTGAGGGACAGGGAGGGAGCTGAGGGACGGGGTGTGCCTCCCTGTCCCTCAGGGAGTTTCATGGCTCATCTGCAGATGTCCCAGCATGCATCTGGTGTGTGGAGTAACAGCAGTAAGAGCTGAGACACCACAGCGACAGACCCCTTCCCCCTTCCACCTCCAGAGAGGAGGGAGGGGGAGAGAGAGATATGTGAGGACAGTGGGGAGGACAGAGGACAGGAGACAGGGGTGGACAGATGCATTACCTCATAGTAGCTGCGCACGGCGTTACAGAACGCCTCATCCGCCACGATCTGTGTGTCTCCGTTGAGAAACGACTGGAAGGACTCGCTCAGCGCCTGGAGTTGCTGCTTGTTCACCTGGAGACAGACAGCATGTTACAATATGTTACAGTATGTTACCGTACCGTAGGTTACACTAGAGTATGTTACATTAGGTTAGGTTACATTAAATTACTCTGCAGTATGTTTACATTAGGTTAGGTTACATGCACTAGGTTACACTACAGTAAACCCGGCCAACAATTAAATCGAACGCAACTGGACTTAGATTTGTCCGCATCAATCTGACTAGTCTGCACTAGTCTGACCGACAGACTAGTGCGGACTAGTCAGACTGATGCGTTACGAACTGATGAAGCCGCTTGGATAAGAGGCGAAACGTCTTCACAGACAAATCTATGTCCAGTTGTGTTCGATTTAATTGTTGGCCGGATTAAACATGACCTGGATGAATGAGAACATTCATAGAGTTACACTACAGTCACATTAGGTTATGTTACATACGTTTAGGTTACACTAGAGTATGGTACATCAGGTTAGATTACATGACATTACATTACTTTAGTTAGATTAAATTACATTACACTGTTACATTAATTACAATACATTGGATTAGGTTACATTACATGTTGATTACATCGCCTATCATCCAGTAACTTTCTACATTCACTCTTCATCCAGTAACTCTCTACATTCACCCTTCAACCAGTAACTCTCTACATTCACCCTTCAACCAGTAACTCTCTACATTCACCCTTCAACCAGTAACTCTTTACATTCACCCTTCATCCAGTAACTCTCTACATTTACCCTTCAACAAGTAACTCTACATTCACCCTTCATCCAGTAACTTTCTACATTCACCCTTCATCCAGTAACTCTCTACATTCACCCTTCAACCAGTAACTCTATATTCAAAGTATGTTAGTGACTTCCTACAGAGACCAGGTAGGCTCTTGAGAGCAGGAAATTATCCACTTTGTTCAGGATAATTTCTCAAGAAGAAACAGTCTCCAGCTGGGCCCGTGTGCTGATTCTATCTCCTCCTTCCATACCTGGACCTCCTCCTCCTCCTCCCTCTACACCAACATCTCCTCCTGTTCCTCCAAGACATCTCCTTCACCACCCATACGTCCCTCCTCCACCTCATTCTCCTCCTCCTCCACCGTGCCTACACCTAGCCATGGGGAGCTCCTCTCAGGGGTCCAGGCTGAAGGAGGTGCAGTGTTCCCTCTGCTGCTCTGCTTGTTCTTGTGCACACATCAATGTGTTGAGGTTCTCAGAAGACCACCAGCGTGGAGGAGACGAAGCTGATCAACGCCATCCTTCCCTCCACATGGCGCCAAAGCGTTAGCCACACAAAGCTCGACTTATTTCAGTCCCCTAGCCCCCACAGAGGAGGACTGGGGGGGTGGGGCTCAGCAGCACCACAGCCCAGTCCAGACAGGCCCGGCTGACGCATCACTCGAGCCTCGTTCTGGGAGGCATTTCATACACCCAAGACACAGTTTGTACTACCGGATGAAATCAATGCTTGGCTCAAGAGGCTCCAGATGAAACAAGGGGCTCCAGATGACTCAAGGTGATGTAGGACGGTGTAGGGAGGTGTAGAGCGGGCAGCCTACTTCCGAATAACAAAAAATTTACACAGACGTCCTTTGAGGACAAACGTCTTGATACTGCACACGGGTTTGGGTCGGGCTGAACTAAATAAATGAAGCACGCCCGCCTTGTGGCCAATCACACACAACGCTAGCATTGGTGCCTCAGCATATTTAGGGAACAAAGACAAGTTGAGTGGGATTCACTTTTCCTCTCCCCGCACCAACTTAATGGGATGTTAGCCTCCTGCTTCAAAACGCCCCCGCTATGATGCACACATTGGGGGTTGAACCAAGAACCACGACACATCACCTTCACCGGTGCATCATTAGACCCATATGTAGTGAGTCATCCGAGACAACACAGGATGACAGCAGTTAAAGTTGGTTTATTTTAGAAGAGAAAGGATTCAAATTTGATGTGATTTCTCTGTAAACCGAAGGCAGTTAGCATGGCAAAGGCTATCGCACTATGCGCTAGTCTGCTAGACAGAGTCACCAGGGTTGACAGCCCTTCAAATCGTCATGGCAACATCACATCAATTCCCAGATTGCAGTGATGGTCCGATCTAACCGCCAATGTGTGTGTGTGTGTGTGTGTGTGTGTGTGTGTGTGTGTGTGTGTGTGTGTGCGTGTTCACTGTGCAGCAGCTGGGATGCTGCCAACATGATGTCCAATATGTAAATTTCATAAACACCTCCTCCATACAATAATAATATTAACAACAATAATAGCAAGAATAATATTTGTGATTCATTCTAGGTTAGTAAATGATTTTCTCCTCCAGATCCTATTGGCTGTGTGAGGTCCACACACCTCTCCTCACAGGGTGAGGGCTCCTATCTGGGGGTCTAACCACGTCCTGCTGCTGGGCGGCCCTCCTGGCCACACACAGATACAGCTCAGATTTGCTTTTCCAGACGTTTCCTGCGTTTGTCTTTGTGGGAGCAGAGGTGGCTAAGCTAATAAGCTAAGCTAGCAGCCAGCGAGCAGTCTGTGTAGACCCCTGACCCCAGAAGGAGAACAACAGTTCAGATGGAAGGGCGGTTCCACTTCCTGAAACCTGAAACTAAAACTGTGGAATCCTCAATCATCAAAAACAGACACATAATGATGTATCCTTTCATTCATATATAATGATATCATAAATTGTATATAATGATGTATAATTGCATTGATATATAATGATATCATAATAACTTATATACTGGAAAATGATGTATAATTTCATTCATATATAATGATATATCATTACACTTGGTATAAAATGATATATCAACTCAAACCAGATAGCGACTAGCTCCTCCATACTACATTCTCATCCATCCTCAGTAGTAGACACCGCTACAGTATGCTCCATACTGTGGAGCACCAACTATATGGAGTCCATATACTACTCCATGGTCTCCTTCATGCTACTTCTTGGTACACCAAGCTGCTCCTCCATGCACCTCCTTCATGCTGCTCCTTCATCCTATAGTGCATGCTCCTAAGCAATAGTGCACACTCGTCTCCTCATCCTACATCCACAGTGTCTCCCCCCTGTAACGTTATGAGCAGATCTACTGACATGTTGCAACGTTCGTCAGAATCAGAGAGCTTGGTGTTTAACAGACCTCGTCCTGTCACAGATATTTTGCCGTACATTTTCTAAGTATTTGGATTATTAATTTGCGGGTTGGACATCTCAGGCATTACTTGGGTGGTTGCATTTAGCTCAAAGATCCAGCCAGACAGACATACTTTAATGATCCCTGAGGGAAATTGCATAACTCCACTTGCATATCCCCACTTCATTGTCACGATGTCACACACTGGAATATCAATAAAGCTGGGTTTGACTATCGGCCATCTTCCTCTAGTTTACTGAACACTTCTTTTCACAACAAATAACCGTTAGAAAGCATTGTACAGATACTGAGTCAAGGTAGATGTCAGCAGTATTTTGGGCCATATCTCTTAGCTGTAGATTCTTATAAATCCTTTGTTTTAATCCTTTTTGTTGAATTTGTTGAAATTGTCACTAATAATATATAATGGTTTCACATCAGTTTGCTACATTTATTTATTTTTTATTTAATGTATATAATTAGTATGATTATAATAATAATAATAATCATTAAGAATTATTCTATTGTCATTTTTGCAGGACAGCAAAGATTGTTGTCAGGGGGAATGCAAGCAGTGCTAGCTGCTTCCACCGTCACAGAGCCTGACAAACGCAGTTAAAGGTTAATATTCCACCACAACAGAGGAAGAACACACACACACACACACACACACACACACACACACACACAAAGTCAGTCCTTTCCACTTGCTGAGCGACTAACTGTTTTCTGTAAGAAAGACAAACCTTGGGAAATAACACGTCGTGCAGATAGTGTGTTGTGTGTACACTGTATATATAAGAAATAGGTGTTTTATTTTGTGTACAGGATGTCCATACTTGAAGACGAAATGGAAGTAAGGCATAAAGCCCACATACAGCACACAGGCTCTTCATAGTGAAATCCGTGATAATTAAGTACTTTGTTAACTATCAGTCCACAATAGTCCTACTACAATCATCCTCCTCTTCCTCAGTCATCCCCTTCAGAGGACACAACAGAGCAGTTCACTGAAGACACGACTCAGTGTTTTATTCATCAGTCCTCCTCCCAGCTGTCAGTCAGCTGTAACTGGGAAACAATACCAGGCCATGTTAACAGAACTCTGCACTCTGAACGGTTCTGTTACTGAAACAATACCAGGCCATGTTAACAGAACTCTGCACTCTGAACGGTTTTGTTACTGAAACAATACCAGGCCATGTTAACAGAACTCTGCACTCTGAACGGTTCTGTTACTGAAACAACACCAGCCCATGTTAACAGAACTCTGCACTCTGAACGGTTCTGTTACTGAAACAACACCAGCCCATGTTAACAGAACTCTGCACTCTGAACGGTTCTGTTACTGAAACAACACCAGCCCACGTTAACCGAACTCAGAACGGCTCTGTTACTGAAACAACACCAGTCCATGTTAACAGAACTCTGCACTCTGAACAGTCCTGTTACTAAAACAACACCAGCCCACGTTAACAGAACTCTGCACCCTGAACGGTCCTGTTACTGAAACAACGCCAGCCCATGTTAACAGAACTCTGAACAGTTCTGTTACTAAAACAACACCAGCCCACGTTAACAGAACTCTGCCCCCTGAACGGTCCTGTTACTGAAACAACGCCAGCCCATGTTAACAGAACTCTGAACGGTTCTGTTACTGAAAGAACACCAGTCCATGTTAACAGAACTCTGCACCCTGAACAGTTCTGTTAATGAAACAATACCAGCTCACGTGAGCAGAACGCTGAACTTTTTCTTTCTTTTATCCTATGCTTCTCATTGTTCCCCTCTCATTCTCCTCACTGCTCCTCTCCTCTGCCTCTTGTCTAGAAGGACAGTCACAGGGTGGATGTTGGTTGGTCATTCACCTTAGTAACTGCTCTTCCACTAAATGCGGGATTGTGTTGACTACAACCAATCAGGATTTGGCATGTAAACTCAGCCATGGTTCAGAATAATATAAGTATTCACAAAGAGACAGGGCCAACGTTGACAGTTACCCCACAGAGCACACGCAACAAACCACATTTGGTTGAACATCAGGTTCCATTCTAACGTATCAAGTAACAATAAATATTGTACTTAGAACCATATCTTGTTGTAACTTTGGGCTTCGCTAGAAAGGGCACACCCTCTGTCTTCCAGAGAAAATATGTTTAACATCACACAGCTAGGCTAAAAGCCACAGCTAGGCTAACGCCCACAGCTACGCCAACACCCACAGCTAGGCCAACACTTATTTTTTCCTATCTAACAAGGAAACTTATAAAAGCCACTGCTGTGGTCATCACCATCCTCTTGCAATAGGACCAGCTGGACGGCAAAAACAGTGCTAGTAGTACCTGAAAAGTAATTGGAATCAAAAAATAACTATTAACCATGCCAAAAGAGATGAAAACAAAAGTTTTGAGTGAAGAAAAGAAGGGTTGAATTCTGGCTCTACTGGCAGAGGGGTAGCGTGAGCGTCAGGTTGCTTCCATCCTTAACACTTCAAAGACAGCGGTTCACGGGGACAAGGTCAAGCAGCAGACATTGGGGACAACAAAGCTACAGACCAGCAGAGGGCAAAAACGACTCTCCAATGACCGGGATGACCGCCAACTCATTCGAATGTCACTCAACAACCACAGGATGACATCAAGTGACCTACAAAAAGACTGGAAAATGGCAACTGGGGTGAAGTGCACAGCGAGAACTGTTCGAAACAGGCTGGTAAGGGCAGGGCTGAAGTCAAACAAAGCTAGAAAAAAGCCCTTTGTCAATAAGAAGCAAAGAAGAACCAGGCTGCAGGTTTGCACGAGACCTTGTCACAAGACAAGGACTGGACGGTAGAGGACTGGAGTAAGGTCGTCTTCTCTGACAAGTCCAATTTTCAGCTTTGCCCAACACCTGGTCATCTAATGGTTAGACTGAGACCTGGAGAGGCCTACAAGCCACAGTGTCTCGCATCCACTTAGAAATTTGGTGGAGGATCAGTGATGATCTGGGGGTGCTTCAGCAAGATTGGAATTGGGCACATTTGTCTTTGCGAAGGACGCATGAATCAAGCCACGTACAAGGTTATCCTGGAAGAAAACTCACTTCCTTGTGCTCTGACAATGTTCCTGAACTCTGAGGATTGGTTTCCCAGCACGACAATGCTCCATGCCACGCAGTCAGGTCAATCAAGGTGTGCATGAAGGACCACCAGATCAACACCCTGTCATGGCCAGCCCAATCTCCAGAACTGAACCCCATTGAAAATCTCTGAAATGTGATCAAGAGGAAGAAGGATGGTGACAAGCCATCGCACAAAGCTGAGCCGCTTGAATTGTTGTGCCAGGAGTGGCATAAAGTCACCCGACAGCAAAGACTGGTGGAGAGCATGCCAAGACGTGTGAAAGCTGTGATTGAAAATCAGGGTAATTCCACCACATACTGACTTCTGAACTCTGAACTCTTCCTAAGTTAAAACATCAGTATTGTATTGTATTGAACTTGTTTTCTTTGCATTACTTGAGGTCTGAAAACACTACCTTTTTAGTTATTTTGACCGGTTGTCATTTTCTGCAAATAAATGCTCTAAATTTCAATATTTTTCTTTGGAATTTTGGAGAAGTGTTGTCAGTAGTATATAGAATAATTAAAACTGTTTCATTTGACCCAAACACATACCTATAAATAGTAAAAGCAAACAGTCATCCTACAAGATGACCAGCACACAGGCCTACAGAGATTAGATTATAACCAGGCCTACTTGCAGACACAGAGCTGGATCATAACCAGGCCTACTAGCAGACACAGAGCTGGATCATATCCAGGCCTACTAGCAGACACAGAGCTGGATCATAACCAGGCCAGAGTAGCAGAAGGTCGTAGGTTACGCTGTGCTCAGCTATGTCAACAATCCAAGTGACTATCAATGTGACCGAGCTGGTTTACTCTCTCTCTCTCACACAAACACACACACACACACACACACACACACACACACAGACACAGACACAGACAGACACACACACACACACACACAGACACACACACAAAAAACTTGTTTTATTTCTTTTCTAAATCACATTAGAAAAGATTGATCAGTGACCAATCCATCGTTATCATCTGCGTGGACTGATGGAGAATGTTTCCATGCATTCAATTTCCAGAACATTCCAGAACATTTCCAGGTCCCAACCAAAGCAGAGGTAGGGCTACAGCAGACGTCAACAACAGAGTACTGTAGAATACTGCTCTGAATAGAGCTGGTTCTTACAGGTCTAGTTATACATTGAGCTGGTTCTTAATGGTCTAGTTCTATATAGAGCTATTTCTTACTGGTTTAGTTCTATAATATAGAAGAAGAAGAAACCCGCTCTATATTATAGAGCGGGTTTCTTCTGGTCTAGTCTGGATCTGGTTCCCTTTTCAAAAGCAAATAAATGGTGTCATGGCTACAAGACATGATTTATGTGAAGTGAGCCAACGCTCTGTGGTTTAGCATCAGACCAGAAGTACAGTAGCAGTAAAGATTATCTTCATATGTATAGTGGAACTTATGAATACATAATATGTATAACCAACAAGATCTATAAAATAAATATAACTAAATAAATACTATATATGAAGAGCAGAGTATTTAGGAAAGTATAGTGGAATATATAATAAATAAGATACTTAAATAAGATGTATTCAGTATGAACTATTTGAATTATTTGATGTATTATTTGAGAAATGATCAGCTATAAGATATCCTACGATGTACTACAGGCTCTTTGATATCATTGTCACACCAGATGCTGTGTGAACTGAGGGGCTCGGGGGGACCTAAGGTGAACTGACTGTTTCGCGGGTCCCGGGTGAGGGGGTGAGGGGTGACGGATGAGGGTCCCGTGTGAGGGCTGGGTTCCAGACCTACCTTCTGCTGCCGGCGGGTCATGTCGGTGGGCTGTTTGGCGTTGAACGGGTAGGCGATGCAGCGGAGGACGAACACGTAGAGCTGGAGTTTAGTCCTCCTCTCCTGCTCCTGCTCCCTCCGCTGCTCCTCCTCTTCCCGTTTCTCCTTCTCCTCGTCGCGTCGTCCGGGAGAAGGAGCAGGAGGTGGAGGAGCAGCAGAAGTGGAAGAGGAGGAGGAGGTGGTGGTGGAGGAGGAGGTCTTCGGGGGGTCCTCCACAACTTGGTGGTCCGACTCGCCCCCCGAGTCTTCGCTGGAGGACGGGTCCAACATGGCTCGAGACTCGCAGCTCAACTCCCAACAGCCGATAAACGCGACGTGGTGGTCGCGAGGGGAGCGGTGACGAGGCGACGGAGAGGCGCGTTTCAGGTTGTGTGTGTCAGTGTGTGTGTGCGTGTGTGTGTGTCGCGTGACCCCCGCTGAGTGTGCATCGGAATGGTGTCGCGAGCGCGCGCGTGGTGGTTTCCTTGAGTGCACGCGCGGAGCTCCGGGACAGGTGAGCCACCTGTACCGGAAAGGGAGGAGAAGAGGGGCGGGGTCTCGACACCCAGACTTTACAAATACTTTGCAAATATGATTCAAATAACATATGACTCATGTTAAATATGATTCATATGAGTTGTTATTGTTGAAGGTATTATGATATTTATGTATAATTCATATAATTATCATTATAAATCATTACTATTATTGTTCATATTATCGTTAATATTTGTGTTATTGTTTTGAATATAGATCATTATGTTTGATTGAGACTACAGTGATATTTTTTTTTATTATTACTTGGTGAAAGCTATTTATTTTGTATTAATAATATGATATTAATATTATTCCTAATGTTTCACAGTGGTCACAGGGACATGATACTGATTGTTTACATGAAAACCGAACAAAGTTCCCTTGGACTGTTGGGTGTTGAGCATCATCGGCGCCACTCGTAGAAACAGCGCTTCCTAGCGTCAGAATGGCAGAATCACATCCCACTTGGATATAGATTAGCATTCTTGATTGTCCCGTTCACCGTTAACACGATAAAATTACAAATACATTATATTTATAATATAAACACTTAAGGAAAAACCGAGAAAGAACTTCAGATCGAGATGAATAAACCAAAGTCGACATATTTATTTAGATAAATGGCAACAAACTTAGGCAACATACATAAAACCAAAGCAGAGGTTTTACACAGTAAACAAAATATCTGCTATTCAGAAAGTCCTGAACAAGTCAAGTTCAGGAAGCAGCTCAGTCTTTCAATGTTCTCTCGGTTCTCTTGGATCTCCTGGTTATCCTGGGTCCCCTGGTCGGGGATCTCCTGGTTCTCCGGTGTCTTCTGGGTCTCCAGGTTCTCCTCACGGGAGAACCTGGCTGGTTAAGTTGAGCTCCGGAGGCATGGGAACCCAGTCAGGGAAGGTGTGAAGTGAAAACAAGGGAATGGCCCACGTGGTCACAGCCAATAGCACGGCCACAAGGCCGATGACGTTCAGACCAAGCCCTGCCTTCACCTGGAAGAGTCGCCATAACAACAGGTTAACATCCTGTAAAAAAACACACAACAACAATGTGGGTGTGTTTATGGTGTGTGTGTGTGTGTGTGTGTGAGAGTGTGTGCACCATGTCGGAGGTGCTCAGGTGGCCGTAGGAGAACACCACAGCGTTAGCGGGGTTGGAGACGGGCAGCAGGAAAGAGAAGGAGGTGCAGAGAGTCGCTGGGATCAACAAGTAGAGAGGGTTGATGTGCAGAGCCTCGGCCTGACACACACACACACACACACACACATGCACACACACACACACACACACACGCGCACACACACACACACACACACACACACACACACACACACACACACACACA
>JAOPUH010000146.1:8017690-8028589 GCA_027123175.1 Urophycis cirrata | reverse complement strand
CTAGGTCAGTGTTAGGGTAGGTTTAGGGCTAGGTCAGTGTTAGGGTAGGTTTAGGTCTAGGTCAGTGTTAGGGTAGGTTTAGGTCTAGGTCAGTGTTAGGGTAGGTTTAGGTCTAGGTCAGTGTTAGGGTAGGTTTAGGGCTAGGTCAGTGTTAGGGTAGGTTTAGGTCTAGGTCAGTGTTAGGGTAGGGTATACAGTTGGAGCGTAGAGAAGTGAACATTCATCAGAATCAAAACCATTAGTACCATCATCGCTCTCCTCCAGCTTGGGTTTCTCCTCCTTTTCCTCCTCAGTTAGCTGTCTGTTGTGCTGACACACCACACAGCTAACACACACACACACACACACACACACACACACACACACACACACACACACACATACATACACACACATGTCAAACAAAGGGCAGAGATGTGTGCTCTGATAGATTGAAGTGAATTTAACTTTCCTAATGACTTGTATTTTGAGCTTGTGTGGTACTAGCTGTACTTCACTAAATATGATGTGTAGCTCTCTGGTCTGTAGCTCTCTGGTCTGTAGCTCTAAGGTCTGTAGCTCTCTGGTCTGTGGTCTGTAGCTCTCTGGTCTGTAGCTCTAAGGTCTGTAGCTCTCTGGTCTGTAGCTCTCTGGTCTGTAGCTCTAAGGTCTGTAGCTCTAAGGTCTGTAGCTCTAAGGTCTGTAGCTCTCTGGTCTGTAGCTCTATGGTCTGTGGTCCGCACCCGGTTCGACACAGGGTCCGGTCCCGCGGGGTTCCCAGGGTGTTACTGGCCGGCAGGTAGGACACGGTTCCTTCATAGTACTGATGGCTGAGGAACTTCTTGACTCCTGCAGGGGACCAGTATATCAATACATAATATACCAGTACTAGTGAAACACCTCACTGTTTAGCAACTCACTGTTAAACACCTCACTGGTCCAGTTGAACACATCACAGTATAACACCTCACTGGTCCAGTTGAACACATCACAGTTTAACACCTCACTGGTCCAGTTGAACATGTCAGGTGAGTGTCTTTACCTGAGACGTCATATCGGGCCGGTCCCATCCACCTCTTCCTCTCACTGTCTGATAGCACATCGCCGTAGAAACCGTAGCCTAGCAACGAGACGGAGTAGCGCAGGAAGGCGTCGTTGTGATGCACAGAACACACGTCCATGGGCTGGGAGTCGCCTAGCAACAAACATACAAACTATTACCGTCACAGGAAATGTGTGTTAATGCATGTGCGTGTGTGTGTGTGTGTGTGTGTGGTGTGACTCACCCACTATGATGTGGAGGGCAGAGGTCACAGGGTTGTTGGCCCCTACTGTAGCGAAGCAGATGCAGTCTGTAGAGCCTGAACATCAAAACACAGAAATATTTTAAAGAACGTATAAAATAACAATGTTATAAGAAAACTATATGAAGAGACCTAATGATGGTTTGAGTAGCTAATGATGAGACTGGACCAGGCTCCAGGTGTGTAGCTAATGATGAGACTGGACCAGGCTCCAGGTGTGTAGCTGTGTACCTGCGGGGATGATTCCGATGCGCAGGGCGGTGGGTGCGAGCATCTGGTCAGGGTGGTTGTGGTCACGGCCGTGGTCTTTCTGCGTGCGCAACACCAGGCCGTGCATGACCTCACTGAACATCCCATCCCCGCCCACACACACCACCCTGGGGTCACAAGGTCAGAGGTCACAGTCAGGGGTCAGCTGCATGAAGGGGTAAACTGCTTCATAAGCTTCAAAGCGTTTTTTTTTTTTTAAATCTCTGGAGGCGATAGGTAGGTTTCAGCGTAGGTAAAGTACATAATCACCATGAATATTGGCAGTATAGGGATATGTTTACAGACTCTCTAGTTCCCCCTAGAGCCAGAGGTTAAGTCCCATGCACCACTCACCCATCATAGTTCTGTAGCTCCGCCTCTGTCCGCAGGTGGTCCCTGGCATGATTGGCGTATTCCGTAACTATGGAAACGTAAACAACAATGATCAGTGGCTAGACTTACTCCGTCGTTAGGACGATTGGGCCAATCTGAAGGCGGGCCTCACCGATGACGTGCGTAGAGATGTTGGCGAGTGAGAACAGCGGCGCCACCTTGTGTTGGTAGATATGCTCACCGCGCTTCTTACCGCTGCACGGGTTGATGTACACCAGCAGCCTCCGCGGCCGGTTAGCTAGGGAGGAAATGCTATGTTAGCTACATACTAGTAACGCTGCGTTAACTAGGGAGGAGACGCTATGTTAGCTACACACTAGTAACGCTGCATTAGCTAGGGAGGAGACACTATGTTAGCTACACACTAGTAACGCTGCGTTAGCTAGGGAGGAGACGCTATGTTACCTACACACTAGTAACACTGCGTTAGCTAGGGAGGAGATGCTATGTTAGCTACACACTAGTAACACTGCGTTAGCTAGGGAGGAGACGCTATGTTAGCTACACACTAGTAATGCTGCGTTAGCTGGGGAGGAGACGCTATGTTAGCTACACACTAGTAACGCTGCGTTAGCTAGGGAGGAGACGCAATGTTAGCTACACACTAGTAACGCTGCATTAACTAGGGAGGAGACACTATGTTAGCTACACACTAGTAACGCTGCGTTAGCTAGGGAGGAGACGCCAAGTTAGCTACACACTAGTAACGCTGCGTTAGCTAGGGAGGAGACGCTACATTAGCTACACACTAGTAACGCTGCATTAACTAGGGAGGAGACACTATGTTAGCTACACACTAGCAACGCTGCATTAGCTAGGGAGGAGACGCTATGTTAGCTACACACTAGTAGGTGGGAGGTCATACCCAGGGCAGAGATCTGCTCCGTCAGCGTTCTGACCCACAGGCTGCACAGCTCCCCATCTGGACAGAGGAACGTGACGTCTCTGCACCGCCAACCCGACCGGGGCGCCCGCTCCACATAGGACACTGTAGAGACAGGATTACAACAGAGACTGGAGCACAGTGTGGTAGTACAGTACCAGACGTATCATTCATTTATACTTTACTAGTATACATCATATATGGCCTATTCATGTACAGTAATGGAAAACATCCATCCTTCACTCCTCAAGGGTGATCAAGGTGCTCAGCTTCAATAAATGATGTCGTCTGCGTTACATTAACGCACAGTCAGTACTTATTCGGGACCACCATTTTTCTCTGCTTGCACTACTGCTCCGTGTTCATTGTACATATATTTATAGTTATATTACTTATATTTTAATACTGTTTTTCTTTGCACCAATTGCACCAAGTCCAATTCCTTGTAGGTGCAAACCTACTTGGCAATAAACTTGATTCTGATTCTGATTCTGATGTTCCACCATAGCCAACACAACCTCGCGTCAGGCTATGGATTTCCTTCTACTACTTATCTACCTGACTGTCTCTCTACCTGTCTCTCTCTATCTGACTTTCCCTCGCTACCTGTCTCTATCTCTCTACCTGTGAAGGCATGGGGTGAATCCTCTTCATCTCTCTGGGGTATCTTCTGCCAGCGCCTGGAGCTCTTCTTTTGACTGGTACTTCTCCTGGTACCAGTGGTGCTCTTACTACTGGTCCCAGGGCTGCTACTACTACTGGTCCCGGGGCTGCACATGCCGCTACATGTACATGTGGTACTGGAGCTGCTGGTGTCCAGCTCTCTCACCGCAATCACCTCGGACACAGGAACACTGTGGCAAACACCTGAGAGAGAGAGAGACACACACACACACACACAACTTTAAAACTAGGATTGAAATACATTTCTGTAAACTTTACAGTCAGACACAGGGGGTACCTGAGGGTCTAGGATGTTAGCTTGCATCCTCGCGCGAGCAAGACAACATTTCCCATGCCCACGGTTGTCCTTGTTTTGTGTGTCTGTACTCCACAAGTCAGGTGGCTTGTGTCAGAGAGGGTGGAGGCAGGACTGACCCCCTGGGGTTGTTACACCCGACACCCTGACCTACATTCAGTCTTACTTTGCAAAGTGTCTGAGTATTTACAAAAGCAAGAACCTGCATCTCGTGAATGGTCTGTGAGCAACTGACCAATCAATAATGTGCCAATCACTCAATCAAGCAGAGCTTCTGGTCTACTCTGATAGATCAACTCGAGTCACTTCTCTCCTCCATCTTGTCCCATACATATCAACTGGCCTTGTATGAGCCAATCAGAAACAGTGGCTGCAGTGGCCGCTGTTACCCCAGTTGCTTTTGAATTTAGCTTCTTCTTTTTTAATTCACAAAGGAAGTTGGAACAGAGATAGTAAGAACAAAGAAACATTAGAATTTGTCATATCCTAAAAGAATAGGGTAATGTTTGATTCAACATGGCCGACATATGTATTCAGGCAATGGGGAACTACGATGGAGCTGGCCAGGCTGTATTTGATTTAGCATTTGTTCTTCTAGACAGGCTCTTCATGTTGAGTGAGCTGTCACATTTATTCCCACTCACACAGGGGATGAGAATACTAAGAAGCAGGCGAGGTAGTATCAGAATTAAAGATATAGTAGTATATTAAAGAGAGGGATAGTACCATATAAAGGAGAGGGATAGTACTATGTGAAGAAGAGGGATAGTACTATATAAAGGAGGGGGATAGTACTATATAAAGAAGAGGGATAATACTATATAAAGGAGAGGGATAGTACTATATAGGGCCAGGGGACAAATACTATTTCAAAGGAGCGCAGCTCGTACCCGAGTGACCTCTGTAACGGAAGCTAAACCCACACTCACGTGCAGTATCACACCTGGAAGATACTGGAAGGACAAGAATGGCAGGGAATCAAACCAACCACAAACTGCTGATGGAAGGACAAGACATTGCCAGCTTCAAACCACAAATTGCTGGTGGGGAAGCTGGAGAAGACAGCGTGGTTTGATCACCGTCATCAGGTGTTCACTGGAAGGGAACGGCCTTTTGGGAACAATGATCCCTGACAACGTGGCCAGACACGTCCCTTCAAGGTCAGTCAGACAGGGCCGTGTGATATGCTAGTGTAGATACTAGCCTTAGCTCTTTGGCTAGAAGGGACAGCGTGGTATGCTAGTGTAGATGTTAGCCTTAGCTCTTTGGCTAGAGGGGACAGTGTAGTATGCTAGTGTAGATACCAGCCTCAGCTCTTCAGCCAGAAGGGACAGTGTAGTATCTTGAAACACAACCGTCTCAGGGAAACACAATCAGAACCATCTTCCAAGACACCATGTTGAGTGCTGGCTGGTACAGCACTCGTAAGACTAACCTTATTTGGAAGAGATCTAGATCGTCCTGAGACACCATCTACATAAATTAACTGCAGATAAATACTCATTTAACCTCACATACATTCTTTTTTACTCAATGTTCATCTCTCCTCTTCACTGCTGGTGGCTACCACTAGGAATCAACACTATTCTGAGAAAACAGAAGCCACCCAAACTAATACAATATTCTGCACAATGAACTTAAATGAATAATTTATTTTTAAATAAGGCAGAGAGGCCATGATAAATATAATTAAATTTCGAAATAATGCTTGACGCTTTCATGGCATATTTAATAGAATCTGTCAGGAAAGGTTGAGGTCATCACATGACTAGTATGTAGAACAATCAGAGCTGGGTTAGGGTGTACTGGAAACATCACATGACTCAGGAGATCTGCATACCTTCTAAATAACCAGTACACCAAACAGGATCACACAACACACGCACAGGCTGACCACCAAGACACCTTATCTTAGAGTCTGCTTCACTGTCGTGTAGGAGAACAGCAAGACACATTATCTTAGAGTCTGCTTCACTGCCCTGTAGAACAAGACGACACCCTTTAGAGTCTGTTTCACTGTCCTGTAGGAGAACAAGAAGACACCTTATCTAAGTCTGTTTTCCTGTCCTGTTGTATGAGAACAACAACACACCGCGCATGCGCACACCGAAGTAGCGGACCAACAATAGACAGGTCTCTGAGAGTTTCATCACCTAACGGCACACCGCTCAGAGGTCCCCACACGACACACTCACCCAGTTTCGCGGGCTGGTGGGGTTTGTTCCAGCGGAGCACCCCGGGGTGAAGGGACACCTCGTATTCGCTGTGTTTCAATCGCAGTTGCGACGCCAGGAGCCTGGTGGGTCGCTTCTTATTCCCCTCCTCCATCCCTCCGTCTTCTGGTGGCCTTGCGAGGAGAGGGAGGACGTTATCTCTTCGTTTGCATCTCTTTTCAAGCGTGTCGGGTTTTATCTCGGAGTAATAAAGCGATAAAAGCCTGCAGCAGCGGCGGGTTTCCGTCCGGAGTGGATAGCGGTTTAGGCAGCCCGCATGACGTCAACACGCCGAAGCTCTGGTCCTCGCGTCATCACGTGGTGACGTACTGTAACGTCTCCGCGCTGACGCTCTTATTTAATTACAGCTCATTAACCATGGGGTTTGTTCCCATGCCAACCTCCAAAAGTCAAAGTGCTTTATTGGCATGGAAAGCAACGGCACACAACATTAAGCCTACAGTGCTAAAACACAAAGTAAAACGAGATACAAATGTAGACACTGAAATGATATTCTCCAATACCATTTATAATGAAAAATACTAGGGATTATGAGATACCGTTGATTTACTACACCTTTTCACACTTGAGCCATAGATTGACTTTTCTTTACCATATCAGGACATGCTCCCTGAGAACAGATGGTGTATGAGAAAAAGATAAAGAAAAGTGTGACAGGTAGGATGGTATGATAAGACAGACATGTATGCAAGCTATAGTGTTACTGTCGGAGGTCCCCATAGAACTGTTTGTTTTGATCATGGGGGGGGGGGGGGGAATAAATGCTTTGGAATGTAGTGGCAATCATGCAGCCTGACGCAACAAAACCAACACAAAGTAGAGCAGCTTTGTATTTATTGGATCCAGGGTAGTACAGAGTTCACTTGAGGGGCCTCAGTGCCACACCGACCGGACCCACTGCCTTCTCAGACTCCCATCTTTCACCTGCTGAGAGCGAGAGAGAAACATTAAACCAGCACCAACAAACAGTCCAGTTTAAACCAGCACGACAGCCCCTGAAAGTGGTTTACATACCTGGGGGCTGAGCCAGCGGTCCTACAGAACCACAGGAGTTCTCACAGCAGGAGCAGCTGTTGTGGAAGCCACTGGCTTCCCTCCAGCTGGATCATAGCACCAGAGATTAGGAGCAGAATCAGGCTAGTATCCGTTGATACGTGCCAGTGAGAAGGGATGTCTGAACTACAGACCTGCTGGTTCTGTACTAGGTCAAACACCCTCTTGCACTGGGGTTGAACCTCTCAAAAACACTACATGGAGGCACTGAGGCTTGTGTGGATGTGAGCGGAGACGTACCCATCAGAGAAGGAGCAGGCCTTGCTCGTAACGCTGACCGGGGCGTCCGCGGTAGTTGCCCTCAGATTGCAGGTGATGTAAATCTGAACAACATGTCCACCTCATTAACAACATTGAGAAGAGCTATGACCCCTGTGGTCTCACACCCGAGCCCAGAGCCTTCTTGGTGAAACACTCACCACTCCACTGGACTCTTGCTGGAAGCGGAAGGCTTCCAGTTGGATCTGCAGTTTGTCATCCTGCACACGAGGCAGGATGTGGGAGGTGGACCCGGTCAGCATCCCATCCAGAAGACAGCTGATACAAAACCATGCTCATGTTGGGACAGTGGGACCAACCACACAAAGCCAACTTCCACAGTTGCACACAAACCTCAAAAGTAAAGAGTAGGATTTTGCCCCTCAAAATGCTGAAAAAGAAACGTTTGTTCAGGAAGCCGTTTGGCCATCGCCCCCCCCCCCGCCGAGCACAGCTCTCACCCGTAGTTGTCCAGGAAGGCGTATCTCGGCACCGTGTTGGTGTTTGGAATCAGGGTGGCCACGCAGCGGTCTACAAACACTCGCAGCGGTGCGTGATAAAACTGAGACACAGAGGCCTCAATGTTGAGAATGTCTCCCAGGAAATACTGGGTGGACGGCCTTTCAAACTGCCAGTCATCTGCAACACAAAGCAGGGGGAAAAAAAAACAAACAATGTACATCTTGAGAAACCTCAAGATGTCATTTTCTTTGATACAGATCAACGTACCCGTCATGAGTTTGAGAGAGAAGTATAGGCTCTCCTCAGAGGCCTGCGTGGCAGTGAAGGGAGCCCAGGTGGGCTTCAAGGCAGAGCTGCTCACATCTTGACTCCTGAAAAAGACAGACAGGTCCTGACTCCTAGGCACGCACAAACACACGTCCTGCAGCAGTGGTGGTGGAGCACCGCCCAGCTGAGGGCTTGCCTGGGATAGTGACACTCGATGTTGATGGAGACGTCTCGCGTGCGGACGATGGGGCTCGCTCCTACGGCGCTGGCCGTGTAGAGGAGGGTGAACTGGTAGATGAAGGCGTCCTCCGTCATCTTGAACCAAACATGGAAATAAATAAGTTAAAAAAAACTAAAAAAAAAACCTTGACCAGCAACCCAAGCATGCATGTTCAGGCAACAGACTGACATCTGGATCTTCAATTTTAGACTTGAAGCTACAGTCACCCCAGACAAATCCTACATGATGCAAGCTATCCCTTTAGTGGCTTGAGTTGTAGTTCGTTATACAAGCCTCTGATCCGAAAGCTGGTGCCGTCCCGGCAGGATAATGAAACGGCACCAAAATGTCAATGTTTAGTAAACACTTGACTTCCAACACGGCTGGCGTCGTGGCTGTAATTGGCACTGCAGCAATGATAACACAAACCAATTCCAACAGTGTCAATGACAGCAAACAGAGCAGCCAACCCTGTTCCTGGTCAGGCCTTTACCAAAACATTGGCCAATTACCCAGCTGGGCAACCAAGTACATCACACGTGAACCCACAGCAGATTGTCAGTAAAATTGACTTTTGACCACAAGGTTTGCTTGGGGATCTAAAGGATGTGTATGCTACACCAGGTGTTCTGCTCCTTCACTGCAGACTCAAACAAGGCCGGGGAAGCTACTTACACTCAGCTGGCTACCGCAGCTATGGAGCGGGTACTGGAAGACAAGGAGCTGGGCTTCTACCAGCTCCTGGCTTGGGGGACAGTCTCCCAGCTTGATGTCTGAGGCCAGTATGGGCTGGCCGATGCCCTGAAGGTCCTTGTTGACCTCCACCCGGACCACCTGCTCTCCACACGTCACCTGCACGCTCTGGGGCGTGTCCGGCTCTCGCAGAGAGAACTCTGGCGGGAAGTTTCGCTCCTCAACAGGAGGCTCTGGGAAGCGCCAGGCCAGTGGAGCGTCAATGACCTGTTTCTGTTGGAATAGCTCCGGGTCCTGCTTGCCGGTCATCTGGAGAGAGGGTTGAGGGTTTGAATCTGGAGGTTGGTTGTATCTGTAAGCCTCTTGGGGCCGCTGGGCAGAAGCCACCCAGCTACAGGCAAGGAAAAGTAGTTTAGTTGAGAAGTGCATTCTGAAAAACACAAGGAAGCTGTAAGTTATGCACAGAACTCTTGGTACTGCTGTGTCTTCATACACACTCACAACCCTAATGCAGCCTCTCTTGTAGTCCTGGTTACTAACGAGCCTAATGACGTGCAGGCCCATCCTTAACGTTGGTTGGTGTCACCTCATTGGTCTGCTAGAGACAGGAGCAGACCAACACAACGTTCCGAGTTCAGTTGGATTTCATCTTAGTTATGTTGCTCTTTTGTTCATGTATTGATCTATTTATTCCAGTTTATTCCATTATTCCAGTGTGACAAAGTCAAATCACACAGTCAATCAAATATTTCTTATGCCTATCTCTCAATCTATTACTCTATACATCACAATCTATATATTTATTCATCATCAGTCCATGATGAGCAGGCAAATTTAAGTTGAGTTGAGTTGTGCAATCTAAGGAGCAATCAAAACTGTTCAAACAAGGATGATAAAAATCTGATAACAATGTGTCAGTTGGAAAATCACTTCTCCTACCATTTATCTTGGCTTAGCATGGTTTAGCTCAGCCTATCTTAGCATAACCTAGTTTAGCTTATTTTATAGTTTAGCATCCCCTACATTTCTCCTCGTTTTGCGTGCTTTGTAACGATATTCCCTCGGTTTGTCTTGTCTCTCGAGTTCACCTGAACACTGCATAACATCCATCCTCTACCTACCCCCCCGCTTTGGATAGTCTGCTAAATGGCCTAAATGTAAATGTAGATGTAAATGTCTTCAGAGCAGCTGCCTTCCTGGTACCGCCAGAACACCGTGTGGCTTTATTGTGCAAATTCATCACACTATGATGCAGTTGTTTTGTTTCACAGTTGCACTAATGATGCCCACTTTGTCGGCGGTGTATAAAGTACCACCCTGAGACACCTGCAGCCCGGCTCACCAGGTGGTGCAGAGCTCAGCCTCCACAGCGAAGGTTGGCTACTCAGCCTTGCTGACACGTGCTTGATAGTCTGGAAGGTCTATTTAATGAAGATGGCAGCACACTGGCTCCCATCATTATCACCATGTTGACTACAACACAATTTTCCAGTTGTTAGTGATATTAATCAATTATTCTGAATCTGAATTCAATTCTGTTCTACTGTTGTTCAGTTATATTAATGACAACTTGCATTCAATTCCCAACAATTCCCTGCATTGACCTTGTATGAAATAAAGAGTCAGAACACTGCCAGGTGGTGAACTTAGTGTAGTGCAGGACACATGAACCACTATGAAGACCAATGTGATGAGTGATTCAATACCATATATATTTTTTTTAATTCTTCAGTGTTTTAATATAAAATCATCAGTCTGGAGAAACACATAGACATATTTAATGCTACTCATAAAAAAAGAAAACCAGGGAAGATTCACAAACAAGGGAGGCATACTACTCTTTTCTCAATAAATACACACACACACACACACACACACACACACACACACACACACACACACACACACACACACACACACACACA
>JAOPUH010000146.1:7896343-7911996 GCA_027123175.1 Urophycis cirrata | reverse complement strand
CCCCACCTCCCCCTGCAGACCCACAGAGCAGGGTGATGTAATGATTAAATGTGATTTTAGCGTGTCATGCTCTTTAACAACAAAAACAGGTGTCTGTCCATTGGGGACGTCTTGGGACACGGTGTGTTGTGTAGGCCTGATGAAAATACCACACGTTTTAATTGAATAAATTCACAGCTGATTTATTCAAGAGAACATTTAATACAGAGGTGGTATAGTAAACTAATTCATATTTGATTTGTTGGATCTTTACATTGCATAAAAGGGATCATATATATATATATATTTAGGGATATATAGGGATATATATATATATATATATATATATATATATATATATAGGGATTTGTTTATTGATCTACAATGAATGGTGGTGTTTGTCTCTCGTGTCATATTAAGATGTGAGGCTTGAGGAACCTGTGGGCAGAAGGTAGCTGACTGCTAGATGTAGAGCCTGTGATGACACCAGCTTCAGAATGCAGGGGAACAAGGGTATGAAGTCCCCCATGTCCTCACTCAAATAGGTAGAGCAAGCCATTATCACTGCCAGAGTTAAGGGCTCAATTCCCATTGATGGCATAGGACCAGGTGAAATGTACCCTTTGGATGAAAGTGTCCTACTAGTAAAGTACAAGTCATTCTACATTGGTCCAGTACATTTGGAACAGGGTTTGTTCATACTGATGGTTGTTACGAATGGGAACTGCTCGCTATGCCTGGGATGTTCTAGATGAGGATTTATCAAGAAGTCGCGGTCAACAGCTGCCCCCGAGGCTTCTAGGGATAGAATTCAGCGTTCTTCTACCCCAGCTGTTGCCCCACAAGAACAGATGATACTCCTAGAATGACTATCTCAGGACTGTGTAGGGCTGTAGTCCAGACACTTCACCTCACTGAGATGTTGTTCTTTATTTAGTAGAACTGTCTTTCTGCTCCACATCTCATGTTTCTTCGGGTACTGAAAACTGCATTTAGTCAAGTTCCCGTCTAGCATTGAGCTTCAAGGACCTGCTTCTTGGACCTGGTCCCGCCCTAGTGGACTCACATCTCTGGTACGTCTGCCAATGAACTGCTGAGATTCTGGTGCCGGCTCCAGAAAACAAGGTTAGGGATCTCTCAGACTTAGATCGGAATTCTGGCTTGGTTTTTTGGTCATTTGTTTTTGGTTTCCAAAGTTCTGAGCCTTTGATTGAGGAAGCGAGGTTGACTGAGCGTGGACAGGACTTGTGTCTGGCTCATGTGTTCTCACAGCAAATGTTAAAAGTCTCCAAGTTCTTGATCTCGGTGGAAGATCTCAGCCATGAACTCTCTTGCTAAATTATCAGATGAGTAACTGAGGACCAGCGTCAGCATCTTTACGTGTGCGCTGCGTCTATTGTTTCAGCTCATAGAGCTCATATGGTAACGTTCTCCAGCCGTGAGAAAGTCTAGTCCCAACGTGGTGGAGAGATAAGATCTTGCAGTCAGGCTCCTGCTGGCTCCGATGCGGAGGAACATCTGAGCCTCTCATCAGTAATGTGCAGCCTGAAGCCACTGGGGTCCAGGTGTTGTGACCTCTCATCGACATTGCTTGTGACCTCCCGTGACCTGGCGGGGGGGTGGGGGGGGCAATATCTGGCCGGGTTCCTTGGTCAGTAGAATCATTAGCTGATGAAACTGCTGTGTCATCGTAGTGCCATTCATGTTGAGTACCTCAGTATCCTGAGGGCCTTAGTGGTTAGTTGAGGGGGGACCGACACACTTTTGGGAAACTTCAAGGGAAAGCCTTTTAAATGCCACCTAGGCAAAGAGATGGCAGAATGTCCCAAGTGCTACATGATACATTGACCCTTCTGTGTTTTAATGTCACACATAAACAGGGGGTTTGTCCCAGGAAAGAAGATCTGAAGCTTTGTGAAGGGTCAGATTTCTCCTCTGTCTTCGTAATGGTTCTCCTAATGGCCGCTGTTGGACTTGACTATTAACCATTAATGATCATTTCCCCTTTCTGTTTCCCCTGTTACTGTTGGCCATCGGTTGTCCCTCACGAGAAGCCCTGCTGTGGTGCTGTTGTTTGTTGTTGATGTGATCAGCTGTCCTTTTTTTGTTTGTCTGTTGATGCAGATAAACTATACACTTTACTGACTTGCTTTGGCATATAGTTTTGTTTTATTATAGTTATATTCCTGCAACTGTACCTCAACTTGGAAACTTCTGTCAACATTTAAACATCTTTTAAATTTTGTTTATTGATGGTAGGCTTTTTGTTCTGTCTTGCTTGGCTTGCCATGTCCAAAGTGATGCAGGGATGAATTGTAAATGTGTATTTCTTATACTTTATACTTTCTTAAACTTCTCTGTTTGGGCCTTCCATCACATTAAACAGCGTAATCGTAAGAAGCAGAAACAGCTTTTCAAAGGAGCTCTCCATGGCGACTAAATGCTTCATCCAGATGACAGAAGGTTTCCATGTGGACTGAGAGCTCTGAGACAACATGGGTGAAGCTGAGCATGGACAGAAAGCTGTGCAATCTATGAGTGATGTGGACGTCATGAAACGACAGAACGTGAACCTAAAAGCTTGTTCCTTCCTCCTCCTCCTCCTCCTCCTCCTCCTCCTCCACAGACCCAGCATGCCGAGGGCAGGATGGACCCTCCTGGTCATCTGAGACGACCCCGTGACCCAGCTGCCCACTCTCCCCGGTGGCTCCCCCGTCCACCCCATCCCCCCAGCGGGGCCCTCCGCCGCCTCCCCCCCCGCAGCCTGCCCCCCTGCCCCCGGCGGTGGGCGCCGGTCCGGTCAGGATGCCGGGATGGCGGTCCCGCTGGCGGCTGGTCCTGCTCAACGCTCTGACCTGCGGCCTGGAGATCTGCCTGGCGGCTGGCATCACCTACGTACCCCCACTGCTGCTGGAGGCCGGCGTGCAGGAGAGATACATGACCATGGTCCTAGGTAGGTCCTGTAGACCCGGTCCTAGGTAGGCCCTGTAACCCAGACCTGTGACCCTGTCCTAGGTAGGCCCTGTGCCCCAGCCCGGTGACCCGGTCCTAGGTAGGCACTTAAGGTTAATGGTTATGAGTTATGTTTAAGGTTAATGGTTAGGGGTTATGATTACGGTTAAGATTAAGGGGTCAAGGTTAGTGAAAGGCATTGGGGGCGCTGGGGGAAAATCAAACATTCACACAACACAGTTGGGCATTTCAGCATCACCTTCATCATGCTTTAGTTGATGAAATAGACTCACGCTATTCGGACCAAATCATTCACCAGCTGTTCAGGCAGCATTGCTCCTGAAGTTCAAGGGAACCCGCAGTGAAGATGATGAAGAGGGACTGAGGCACATGACTTGATATGTGAGGTATTTAAGACATGCGGCCCCCTGCTGCAGGCTGACCTGCTGACCGTCGGCTCCAGACCCCTCATCGGGGGTCACGGTGATGAGAGGAGCCTGAGTGTCTCTCAGCTAGCCTCCGAAGCCTCTCTCTCCTCCAAAACACACGGCTAGCTGGCTAGTTGTAGAAGCAGGTCTGCTAGCCTTGAGGAAGACTCCGGTCATGGGCACCAGCTGTCATCAGCTTACGCAGGTAGCCAGGTAGGCAGGTAGACAGTCAGGTAGGCCATCTAATCTTAATTTAATTTGGGCCAAATTAAATGTTTGGACGGGCTTTGATTTATTTATTGCTGTCGGAATGTAAAGAGACAAAAATGACAAAAAATGCTCCTAAATGAATTGCCGGCCCTGGCTTTAAGGTGTGGCCTTACATCCTCCCAGCTCTAATTACAATGTTTCAGGATGCAGACGGCGTCTGAATGTATTCCAACCTTCGTAGAGGACCTCTGTCTGACATGACATCATCTTCATAACACGTCTTAATGAAATTACAAGGCTCACTTTTTCCAGGGGTCTGTTCTTTTGGTGCGCTCTGCTGAGCGTGCCAGTGTTGTGTTTGCGTGGTACCAGTAGCGTTGTGAAGTTCAGTGTTGGAGTAATTACTGTGAAATAGAAGCACCATGAAGACGTTGTTGTGCCACAAGGACAGAGCTCAGATCAGGATCAGCCAGCTCTGCTTGTTTGTCTGCGTAGAGATCCATATGAATGCCAGTGTTGTTAACATCATTATTGTACCAACAGACAGTTTGTGTCGCGATGGGAATACATGTGTGATCTTGTTAGCGCATTACATGTGTCTGTGACCTCACTGCAGCTCCTTAACACTAACCTCACATACATGGCTGTGAAGATGAGCAAAAGACCAACGTGGATAAACGTTGTGCACTAGAGCTCCCACCCCCTACAGACAGGTATCAGCTAACGAGCGGGGAACATAAGTAGCGAGCCGGCGTCAAAAGGCTTCCACTTTGTACCGCAACACTTCGCGCAGCGCGACCACCACAGCGCGACGTAGCTTGTAAGCGCTAAGCTAGAGCTGGCCGTAGCCAGAGAGCACGGCGCCCTGAGGGATGGGGGACGCAGACTGCTGCGCTGAAGGGCCGTCGTGAGATGTTTTGTCTGAAGTGGTGAATGAACCACGTTTAGTCTTTAAACAGCTGAGGGGCCAGAGGCGGGAGATGCATTTCTCGCGGCCCTCGCTGTAAGATAATCTGAGACGCCGGCGTCGCTCACCTGCCAGTTCGCTGTGGCGGGGAGTGAGGCGGCCGATCGACAGGGTGCCCTGAGAGGATCAGAGCCGCTGGCTTCTCAGATGGCAGCCAGATGCACTATCTCAACACCATTAGCTGGCCCTCCGAGCCTTCAGTTGTTTCTCTCTTTCTCCAGTGTCCTATCAGGTTCCTCTCACCCTGCTCTCCCTCCCTCTCTCTATCACCCCGTCTCTCTCTCTCTCTCTCTCTCTCTCTCTCTCTGTCTCTCTCTCTCTCTCTCTCTCTCTCTCTCTCTCTCTCTCTCTCTTTATCTCTCTCTCTCGCCTCTCTCAATCTATCTCTGGTCATCACTCTATCTGTCAGAGGGGGTGAGGGGATCTGTTTGTGGCCCCCTCTTGTTTCCGCTGGCTGAGGGTCTAAGTCGGTCTACGCGGACACAGCATGAGGCTCACAGTGAGGGCATTAACTCACATACTGCCTGCGTGAAACCTAGCTAGGTATTGCCCACTTCCTTTTTAATTAGAGGCCGACATCTGGAGGGAAATAGATTAGAGAGTGTGTGTGTGAAACAGGGCTGAGGTCTGGTCATGCTAGATTAGATAAGAGAACTGCTGTCTTAGTGTGCTGAACGCCACCGCAGCTTACCACATTATACAAGCTGGTCAATAGGAAACACCTATAGGAACAAACACAGGCTCACAGTCCACACAGCCATGCGGTTCAACATCCAGGGTCCATTTTGTTTCAGTCCAATAAGAAATGGTCAACCTTATGTTTGTCAATTACTCAGTTTGAGATTAGACATTTAAGTTGAATGTGCATTAGAACCTTTATCCTCAGGGCCCTTCAGGTACACATTGTGTGGTCAGATAGGGAAGATTAACTGTAAGAATAAACATTAATAGGTATGTAACAAGATGAATACAAATATATCACAGCCCTTGCTTACGCTCTCCTGTTTGTGTGTGTGTGTGTGTGTGTGTGTGTGTGATTGCGTGTGTGTGTGTGTGTGTGCGCGCGCGTGTGTGTGTTGTGGTCCTGGCAGGTGTTGGGCCGGTGTTAGGCCTGCTGTTCATCCCTCTGATTGGCTCGGCCAGCGACCAATGCAACAGCAGCTACGGCCGCCGCCGGCCCTTCCTGTGGATGCTGTCGGTGGGGGTCCTGCTGGCGCTGCTCATCATCCCCCACGCAGACCTGCTGGCTGCACGCCTGGCCTGGGGGGGCCACGCCCTGCAGGTACTGGTCCTGCCGGGGGCGGGAACACCAGAGCTGCTTTATGAGATGCACAGGAGGTCTGGAGGATGACGGACCGTAGGTTTAGGACCTTAGCCTTTTGTCCTCAGTAGAACATAGAGTACACTAAATTTATGTTAGGAATGTTAGAATTAAGAATAAAGGAATCTATGTTAAGATGACATTCTGACATTCTGACAAAGGTACTTTTTGTAAGTCGCTTTGGATAAAAGCGTCTGCTAAATGCCCTAAATGTAAATGTAAATGCATGACATTTACAGAATAAAGGACTGTGATCTGTGGCCACGCAGTAGTAGTATACACTATAGTTAGTTATAGCATACACTGTAGGTGCACATGTGTGGTTTTGGATATATGTAGAATAAAGGTGTGTGTTCATGTGGTATTGACGAGGTGTCTCTGATCCAGGTGGGCATCCTGATCTTTGGGGTGGTTCTGCTGGACTTCTGTGGCCAGGTGTGCTTCACGCCCCTGGAGGCGCTGCTGTCGGACCTGTACAGGGACCAGGAGGACCTGGCCTTCTCCATGTTCTCCTTCATGGTGAGCCTGGGCGGCTGCGTGGGCTACCTGCTGCCGGCGCTGGACTGGAGCCGCGGCCTGCTCTCCGTGTACCTGGGGGGCCAGGCCGAGTGCCTCTTCACCATCCTCATCCTCATCTTCGTCTCCAGCGTGCTGATCACCATGAAGGTGTCAGAGGAGCCGCCGCCCAGCGGGGGCGTCAAAGGCATGGGTGCGGGGGCCGCGGAGAGGTCCCTGGAGGCCGGCGGCGGCCCCCCGGAGGCCGGTCCTCGGGTGCGGGGCCCCGCGGGCGGAGCCCTGGAGGCGGGGCGCCGAGGCCTGCCTCGCTCCTGCTGCTACCTGCTGAAGTACAAGCTGAGGACGACGAGGTCGGTGCCTCTGCTGTGCCTGCTGAGGACCTGCTGCTCCGTCACGCCCGCCATCTACCGCAGCTACTGCCACGTGCCGGCCGTCATGAGGCAGCTCTGCGCGGCGCAGCTCTGCAGCTGGGTGGCCGTCATGTCCTTCATGCTCTTCTACACGGACTTCGTGGGGGAGGGGCTGTATGAGGGCGTGCCCAGCGCCGCGCCCGGGTCCGCTTCCCGGGAGCGATACGATGAAGGTACGGATGGGGTGTGTTCTGCAGCTTCCTGGGGATCTGGGGGTGTCCGTGCTTGGTCCGTTCTGTATGTCCCAGACCCTGACTCCAAACCATTGGCTTCAAAGTGATAACTTCAGGCAGTTATTTAGTCTGTTACGTAGAGAGCTATCGCTATAGATAGGACAATCGATACATGCCCTGATTGCCTTGGTAGCGTATTTATAGCGCTTAGTGGTTGACTAGCTGATTAATTGAGCATCACGTTTGACCTCTCGCTCTTTGTGTCGTGTGAGTAAGGAGCTGAGTGATTCAGGTTGATCTGTGATGTCTGTAAAGTGGGATTGGTGTTGCCATGTTTGAACCTAATAAAGTCTACATCTGGCAGCCATTATCTGGCCTGCTCCAGAACCTTTGATGCGCCTTCCGCGACGCCACTATGATGAAAACACAAGCAGAAGCAGGGGTCTGGAGTTAGTTTGACGTATGAATGTGGTTTGTGACGGTGGCGCTGTCACATTTCCGAATGCTGCTTTATAACTTAAATTCAGACTCAGTGTTTTCACACATACTGTGAGTTCTCACACATCGCCTTCGGACCAAGTATTTGAGTACAGCTGAATGTGAATGTGAAAGTTATTAAGGAAGTATAATTTCTCTGTTTATCAAAACAGTGTTGCCAAGACTTTAGTAGCAAATCTGACTTACTATTTCTAATTTTAAGTTTAGCTGATCCCAAACAGTTAGCAGTTAGTTCATTGAAATCCCTGTTCTTTCTCCCCTGCAATCAACCAGAGGCTCTATTCCCTCCGTCTCCTATCTGCTGCTCTGTGTTCCCGCCTGTGTACGTTATGCTGAGTCCGCCATCTTGGTTGACCCAAGCTGTCACTGAGCACCGCGGCGCCCCCCCCCCTGCTCTTTTTAAACTCTCCAACCCAATGGACTAAACCGCCGCCTTCCATTCCACAGGCATCCGTATGGGCAGCCTGGGTCTGTTTCTGCAGTGCGCCACCTCCACCTGCTGCTCCCTGGCGATGAGCCGGCTGGTGGGCCGCTGGGGCTCGCGGTGGGTCTACCTGAGCAGCATGGTGAGCTTCACGCTGTCGGCCGCCGTCATCTGCCTGTCCAAGAGCGTGCTGCTGGTCACGCTGATGTCTGCGCTCACCGGCTACGCCTACGCCACGCTGCAGACGCTGCCCTACACCCTCACCTGCCACTACCACAAGGAGAAGGAGGTGAGGATGCACCCTGCAGCCGGCAACCAGCCCCCAAACCTGGAGGGTGGGGACCGTGGTGGGGGGTCGGGGCACGTTGGGGTGGAGGGAGCTTGCTGATCGTAGCGGTAGATATACAGTAGATGATCACTGAAGGGTAAAAGTTGTTTATCTGATGCAACATGCTAACCTCCACCACTTACTGCCTCATTGGATTAGTGGAGCAGATTCAGTCAGTTAGTTCTCAAGGGTCATGGAAGTTATGGTCCGGTTGACAGCCCAGAGAACAGAACAGTTCCCATTTCATGTTGTGAGCTCAACCGATCACTAGTGCGAGGAAGCTCTCGTTTGGGTGCCAGGACACCCAAACAGTTTTAGGGTGCTTTAGTTCTCTGCTGAGCCGTGCCTGATTCTGTCTTAGGTCTACATGCCGAAGATGAAGACGAAGAGCATTCATACGAACGGCGTCTCCGTGAAGCGGGACCCCCCCCTGGCGCCCAGCGGCTACACCGAGGTGGGACTCAACGGCCATGGCTACTTCGGCCCAGGCGGCCCCGATTTCTACGCGGTTCCGAACGGCCAGAACGGCCCGTCCGGGGGGGCTCCCGGAGCAGGGGCCGCGGATCAGGACAAGACGGAGGAGGGCTTCCAGAAGCGAGGCGTGGGTCTGGAGGAGGCGGAGGAGGGCTTCCAGAAGCGAGGCGTGGGCCTGGACTTCGCCATCCTGGACAGTACCTTCCTGCTGTCTCAGGTGTTCCCCACGCTCTTCATGGGCTCCATCGTGCAGCTGGTGCAGTCGGTGACGGCCTACATGGCGTGCTCGGTGGTGTTCGGCTGCCTGGCCGTCTGCCTGGCCAACCGCATCGTCTTTGAGCAGAAGGACCTCCGGAACTGAGGCGCGGGGCTGGACTCACGGCGTGGCAGAACCCCGGCTCTGGTTCTCCTGTGGGTCCGCTCCGCATCCCCCCCCCCCACCCCTCCAGAAGGCCTTGGTGTGGGTCCATGTAGTTGCTGCCGACTCAGCAAATGCTTCATTCAAGTGTGTGTGTGAGACTGTGTGTGTGTGTGTGTGTGTGTGTGTGTGTGTGTGTGAGACTGTGTGTGTGTGTATGCGTCAGCCTGTCACAGGTTCTGGATACCGGGCTGAATATGTCAACTGTCACTGTTTCTTTGGGTTTTCCACAGGGAGTAACTGTCTTCAAACTAACGCCCCCTACTGGCGGCCTCACAGAATGAATCCTGCTGAAGTTCATCGAAAATAGTTTTCAAGGGATGCCCCCTAGTGACCTGCCTTGGTAGTATGAGTAGTTCTCAAGGTAGCCTAATCTTATCTCAAGGTACTTTGATGGTGTTTGCGGTACCAGTAACCTTCATATGTGCCCACCATCATCTTCCTCAGGTACAAACACACACTTAACTGTAAAAGGAGCCAGACTACCCTTTGTAAGGCTGCACGTCAGACATACACACACGTGCACGCAAACATGTGCAATAACACAGATACACTCATACATTTACTGTTTATGTTTAAGTTGAGTTTGTTTGTGGATTTTAAACCATGTATCAACATATCACCACTCCATGTGCTGGGTGCCATACCTAGTTAAACATGCTAGTTACATACACTAGGCTCACAGGTTACATAAGATAGATACATAGGCTAGTTATAAGCAAGTAACACATGTTAGCTACACATGCTGGTTACACCTGCTAGCTACGCATGTTGGTTATACAGGCTAGTTATCGGCTACTTACACAGGCTAGTTAAAGGCTAGCGACACATGTTAGTCATACAGGCTTGTCATAGGCTAACTAAAGAGGCTAGTTAATGGCTAGCTACACAGGCTAGTTATAGGCTAGCTACACAGGCTACTTAAAGGCTAGCTACATATGCTAGTTTCAAGGGCTAGTTATAGGCTAGCTACACATTCTAGCTACACAGGCTAGTTATAGGCTAGCTACACATTCTAGCTACACAGGCTAGTTATAGGCTAGCTACACATGCTACTTAAAGGCTAGCTACATATGCTAGTTTCACAGGCTAGCTACACATGCCAGTTACAGTATCCACAAAAGTCCCCTCATGACTTAGCCCCTCCATTTTGTGCTGGCTACCAGCTGCTTAAGTGGAGTAAACCTAAAGTGCACTTCTCCGAGGATACAAATCACTGGGAGAAGGTCTCTCCTCTCACACGATGGAACAACCTCACCGTCCGTACACTCCGCGTCCCTCAACCGATGAACTCCCCGGCTGCTCCTCCAGCCTGTGTGTACTGCTGCTGTACAGTGTTTTTTATTCTTATTTATATCCCTATGGGAATATTTGATGCAACCTGTGTGAGGTTATGGACTGCCTTAGCATCTTGCTCTCAATACAGTGACTTCAGGACATTGGTCTCAGGTTAGCATTCTCCTTAATGTCCGAACTCAAACGACAATCCAGGATAAGTAGCTCTGCTGCTCAGGCTAGTCCGCTCATCAGCCGACCCCTCGCCTCTCGGCCGGCGTTTCGACAGAAGACCAAAGGGCCTGAACGCTGAGGGGATACTCAGGAGCTCTCACTGCTAGGCACTTCAGGGAGAGGGTTTTTATTTGAAGGCTAACATAGAGGATAAAGATGTGTGTTCAGGCTAACATTAAGATGGTATTTTATTAATCCCAGACATGAGACTCGTTGAAGTCAGGATGATCTCACCAGGGGTGGAGGGTGTTCTTTGCCAAGTGGTTCAATGCCTAACTCTGTCCTTATTAACCTGCTGGGATGCTGAGCAAGCGACCAATCAGGAGCTGTGGTGTGTTCAGGAGAAGGGATGCAGGGGATGAAGTGATACGTTGAAAGACGAGAGATGTAGGATTTAGGCCCAATCTCAATTCTCTATTTTACCCCTTCCCCTTCCCCCTTCCCCTTAGTTTTGCGCGTGCACGTGAGACGAAGGGCTATCTCAATTCTCATTTCGATCGAGGGGTAGGGATAAGGGCAAAACCAAGTAAGATCGGGAGCTTACTTGAAACCAAGGGGTTTCACTCTCGCACTCTGTTTCAAGGGCCAAGACGAAGGGGAAGGGGCAAGGGGAAGGTGGAGGGGTAAAATAGAGAAATGAGATTGGCTCTTAGTTCAGCGTTGTGGCTGATCTGCCTTCCCCTGGCAGTACGATGAAGAGCGTCTGTGTTTGCTAGCGACTGACCAACCTGTCGGCCAAGTTAAATCCAAGTGCCTCTACACGTTTTCCAAAATGTACATATGTATTTATTTACTTAAATAAAACTCATAAGCACATGTCTGGTCATGTGCAAGTACAAGGTATCTTTTGTAAAAAGGTAAAGATAAATTATTTGTACAAATGTGGTATAGAAACATCCACAGAGCTATAATTTATTTTAATATCACATTACAACATTTCCCTCTTATATCATCTCTATCATCCCCTGTCAATCACAGCAGCAAATCTCTCATGTCAAAACCACCTTGTACCTTTGGCTATTGGGTTGATCTTTCTCATTTTATTCCTAGTAGCTATTTTGTTTATAATTTCATAGTGGTGTTGATGGTATAAATATTGACAAATTGTCAGTATTGCTTTACATTGTTTGCTTATAACCACTTTTTCCTTTCCAGAATTCAACATTATTGTTTTGGTGTCTACTAGATTATTTTGAATAACCTTTTGGCCCATGAATGGTTTGTTCATGTTCTTGTATTTCAACAAAGTGCCCAGCTTTCTTCAACATGCGTGTGGAAAACAGTAGGTCTACAATAACCATTTCTCTCACCGTTTGTATTCAGACGCTGTGTTAATCTGCTATCAAATGTGTCAAAACTGTACTTATTTTAATTTTTAAATCCTTGTAAATGTGTGCAGTTACCAAATAGATTTTATACTAAATAAACGAACCGCATTATATACTTGTTGCCTCTGATTGGTGCTGTGGAACCGACATGTCCACTATCCTATATTGACACCCAGTTCAGCAGCTACACTACCACCTTGGACTGCCAGGTCAACGCCCCCCTCTAGCGGTCAACCAGAGAACTGCTCCATCAAAGTGTGGCTGGTGGTCAGCCGCCCTGACGTGCGCTGCCGATCACTTGACGGGCTGTCATGTGGCGCTGCGGGGTGGCCCCCGTCGGACGCCCCCCTGGTGCTCTGCTCAGTGTATTTTCAGCTGTCGGTGTGCGGCCCCTCCGTCTGGCCGTTACAACCTGAAACATAAGCTGGACAGTTCTTATTATTTTATCTTATTATTCTTATTATAGGGAAGCTCGCGGAGCTCCGAGCCCCCCGCTGCTCTCCGGTGACACGCGGCCTGTTTTGACACCTTCCTTCTAAATAAGGAAACGGCAGCGGCCAGACACGTGACCACCTTCCCAAATTGGAAGCTGCCGAAGTGAAGCCCCCTACCACCGCACGCCACCCAATCAGAGGCCTCCCTTTTCAGCAGCGAGGTGACATGACGTTCACATGAACCCCACGCACCAGGAACCCCCCCATGGAAGGTTGCATCGTGGGGGAGATGAAGTCTGCGTGACGTCACGTGGAGATGCTCGTGGGCCCATAGCGTGACGAGGTGAGGGGGGCAGCCCCCCCTCCGACACACAGCGAGGGAGAGAAGGTGAGAGGGAGAGAGAGAGAGGGAGAGGAAGCGAGTCAGAGAGGGGCGAAGAGTCGCACAACATGGTCACCTCCACCTCCACCTACACCTCCACCGTCGCTTCTCGTCTCCGTTCCGTGCCCGGAGCCCCCCGCTCCGCGCGCCCAAAATACCCCCCACCGGCATGCGGCCGCGGGGAGCCGAACCGGACGCGCGGTATTTTTAGGGCCGTTGGTTCGGACCACGTGCCCCGGAGGTAAACCGGATGGCAGTTGCGCAAAGGCTCCTCGTCACCGCGATGTCCCGCGAGGCCGGCGCGCGCCGGACGTCGACTGCGACGATTGTTCTCCTCGGGCTCGTAGCAGGGCTGGCGGCGGGCGACCCCCGGCCGCCCGGCGGGGGGTCCAACGGGACCCTGCTGGAGCAGAGGTGGGAGAGGCTGTTCTCCCGCTCCGCCCTGGGGGTGCACTCCGGGGAGAGGTCGGAGCAGAGGTGGGAGAGCGACTACCTGCTAGGTATCAAGAGGGTCCGCAGGCTGTACTGTAACGTGGGCATCGGGTTCCACCTGCAGGTGCTGCCCGACGGCACGGTCAACGGCGTGCACCACGAGAACCTCCACAGTGAGTCCGTCTCCATGACGCCGTCTTACCGGCTCCGGGAGGGAGGCTCTGTGATGAGGGTCTCTCTGTAGCCACTCTATGTATGTATTGATCTGTGTCCGACCGGCATCGAACACACGCATTAACTAGGAAATGATAACACCGCGTGGGCACGCATGGACAAGTTCACGGGCGCTCTGGCGGGTGCCACTACTAGTTTAGATTATTTGTAATAATTAATAATAATTGCACTAATACTAATTGTTGTAAGTATTATTGATCATATTGTCAGGTAGCCCCATGATTTGTAAAGGTTTTGCTTCCGCGAACCCATCCACGCTCACGGACAGCACGATGCTGTAGTGACCGTGACGTCATGATCGGTGTGATGATGTCATGTGCGGATGTGTTGGTCAGGTCTGATCGAGATCTCCACGGTGGACCGAGGGGTGGTGAGCCTGCTGGGAGTGCAGAGTGGTCTGTTCGTGGCCATGAACAGTCGAGGCAGGTTGTATGGAACGGTAGGTATGAACCTGTCCCACTGTCCCCTGAAACGGTACGGGAAATACTGGGCTTTACTTGTTAGGGGAAAGGCCTATTTGAAGTTGAACAATGGAATAATTGGTTTTTAGTAAAATATGATTAAAAAGTAAAGGAACAGCAAGCTTAGTTGTTTGTGTACATCTTGGGAGTCTGTCTTCAGTTTCTAGAACTGAAGTCCTTATTGTGCTAAAAAAAAAAAAAAAAAAAGGATAATTAGCCCGCTAACAATGTGTCTGAACTATTCTGAAATTATTAAGATCTAGATGTATGGTTATTAATAGGCTATGTTAGGGTTCAGAATGAGAGAGTCTTACAGCCCTGCTGTGTCTGTACTCACCACCCCCTACCTGGTCCCACTGCTAGGAACGTGACTAAATAACTGAAACACTTTGAGCACAGAACACAGTGCACAGAGGGCTCAGTCTATTTCACTGGCTCACATGCTGTCTCTCTTGCTCTTTTGTTCCTTCTGTCTCTTCCACCTACGCTGTTCCCTGTCTGTCTGTCTCTCATTCTTTTCTCTCTGTCTGTCTGTCTCTCACACTTGTCTGTCTGTCTCAGACGGTGTTCCACGGGGAGTGCATGTTCAGGGAGAGTCTGCTGGCCAACAACTACAACGCCTATGAGAGTGTGTCTCACCCTGCCTCCTACATCGCCCTCACCAAACACGGCCGCGTCAAGAGGGGTAACCGGGCGACCACCGCCATGACCGTCACCCACTTCCTGCCGCGGATATGACCAGCGCCACCCCAGCGCTGTTACCCCACGTGTGGCGTGTTTCCCGGGTGAAGTGTAGTAGAACCTGCGCTGACACGTGCGCTAACTCAAAACAGTACAGGCTGGGGGACTGCGACAGGAACGCCACTTTAGTGCGCGATCAGAACGATTCATTCAGACTCCCCTCGTGTCTTCTGGTCGCTGTCAGACCGAGCAGGGCTGCTGTCTGTCCCTGCTGCCGTTGGGTTCAGGAAGGAGACGAGAGGGAGAGTTCCTCTGGTCCAGAAGAGGTGCTGGTTCTGGTTCCTCATCATCCCCTCACCCCACGGCACCGTGTCTGAAGAGCAGCGGACGAAAGACGCTTGCGTTGTTTTGAGCGTAAGGCCACGCCCCGCTGACTTCACTGACTAAAGGTTCGCATCCCGGGCATCCAGGGCCCACTGTGTCCTTCGCGGTTGTTGACGTGTTGTTGTTGTATGTACCCGAGGGCAGCGGGGGGCCGGCCAACATGGCGCTGACCTGTTTCTTTCTCTGTCATGAGGCCCTCTTTCCTCCTCCTCCTCCCCCATCCTACCCTACCAAGAGAGACTCAGAGCCCGGGTCAGAAATAGGACCCCCCCCCCCCACCCACCCACCCAGCCAGGGGCCTGCCAGAGGTCCTCAGCTGATGTCACCGTGACAAGGCGCTCCTCCAGTAGGTCAAACCCAACACCGCGGAGAGTGGTTAGCATGGTAGAGGACTCCTGGTTAGACCATGCTGTCTACCGCGCATACTAAAGCAGCTGGAGGAAAGATTGGGGTTGTAAAGGGAAGCAGAAGAAGACAAAGTTTTGAATCTAAACAACCTTCCCTCTCTGCTCCCTCCCTTTGCTATATCTCTGACATTGAGCAGTGTTGCCATCATGCACCTGTGATTGACAGGCAAGATTGCGGCCCTGAAACAATCAGGGAAGAGATTCCCTGTTGGTGCAGGTCACTCCTGAAGTTTTAGCGCAGGTCACTCCTGCTCAGACACTGTGGCGCAGGTCACTCCTGCTCAGACACTGTGGCGCAGGTCA
>JAOPUH010000146.1:7856696-7867448 GCA_027123175.1 Urophycis cirrata | reverse complement strand
TGTGTGTGTGTGTGTGTGTGTGTGTGTGTGTGTGTGTGTTTTTGTGTGTGTGTGTGTGTGTGTGTGTGTGTGTGTGTATTACTGGGCAGAGAGGCAGTGTGTTTTGTCTGCCTGGCTTGGAGTCATCCTAGAGATCAACTCACCAGATTGAACCAGATAAAGACTCATGTTATTTCCTCAGCAGTCCATCCTCTGTGAGATAAATGCAACAGGATACACATGATGTTCAAACATAGATAGACCCCTTTATCCCCCCCCTCTATCTTTCTCTCCCCCACTCTTACTCCCACTCCCCCCCCCCCTCCCCATCTCACTGTAAAACAGTTTTTTAGAAAATGAACGCCCCTGCCTGGCCGAGTTGCCACAGCCAGCAGTGCTGTGTCTCCAGGTGATTAACCAGCTGGAGAACATGGGGGGCGACCAGAGGAAGCTGGACTTTTACTTTCTTAACTGGAGCCACGGCTGCAGCCAGCTGTGACTTGGGCAAAGGAAACCCAAAACCTAATGTGTCTTGAATACTGTTAACCAATGGGAAGCTAGCGAGTCCACTCTGCATATCCTTTAGTATATCCTAGCATATCCTCTAGTGTTTGTGCAACACCAACAGGTTTCCACTCACAGCACGGTCTGTTCCCCGCCGTGCTTCTCACCTTATATTACTGCAAGTTCTCTCAATTACGTTTCTCCTGCCTGCCGATCCCTTACGATGCGAACCCACTCAGCCTTTCCCTGTCGCCTGCCATGACTTGTTCCTGCCAGGGCCATATCACGTCTGGCTGTCATTCAGTTTGTTAGATCAGATGCATCATTCCTGGTTATTAGTTGTACACATTAAAGGAGTTGCAGTCACACGCAGCATGTCAGAAACAGTCAACTCAGAGTGGCCCGTAGACAGAAACTCCCAAACTGTTGTCACGCTCTAACTTTCGTGCAGTTAAATGCAGTTTCAGTTGCATGACAGAGAGTATTTTTCATTTCATGTTAAACATTTAATATATATTGAACATATATCATGAATACAGCATTTCTCTTTTCAGTCAGTTAAAAATACTGATGATACTGAGCCAAGTAAACTTACTTGGCTTTGGGCACAAGTAAGACAGTTTTAATCGCATAAAGCTAATTACATGAATAGCTTTGAATCACAAAGTGCTTACTGTTGAACCTCTGGTCACGATGCCAGCAGCAGCCACATCCAAAGACTGCCTCTAGCGATCGGTGTGTGCACCTTTATTTTATGTGCATTTGCTATTGTGCTCATAAGAACATTCAGGGGAAATGCTGAAGGTAAACAAACTGCAAGAAAATGTTTCAGTTGAGGGAGGTGTGAAAGGTGGTGTGTGATAAAAGGTAAATGCAACAAAAAGTGCAATGGACACAAATTCAGCAAACAAGCGAAGACGCACAGAAGCCACGAGGGCTTACGTGGCCCTCTAGCCTCTGCCCGTACACACGTTCTGTGACAGAACTCTTCCGGAGTGCACAACGGTGATGTCGTTCAGAACCCTCCATTTTGTCACAAAGCTTCGGATCATTCCTCCCCTCGGTGAGGAGCCCTCCACTCATTTGAAATCTTCTCGAGCTGCGCTGGAAAACCAAAACTATGAATAGAGAGAACCTCTCTTGGGAAGGCATTCTTCTCCTCCTGCTAAGGACCGATGAGTCGCAGCCCAGACGGCCCCTTGGAGGTGTTTGTGTTCGCCGAGCTCTGGAGTCATGCTCTAGAAGACCTGGGAGCTCCTGGGCTCCTGGAGTCCAGCTGGACGTGATGATTCTGGAGTGCTCTGCCGTCTCCTGGCAGTCTGACGGCCTACACTGTAGACACTGTAGGCCCTACAGACATCAGAGCACCGCTAGTCGCTCATGGGGGGGGCGTCTGTATGTTGACAGAAGGGAAAGTGAGCGACGGGGGACATGACTGCGGCGTGCAGGGCTGGTGAGCGGCTGGCTGCACCGCTCTGCCTGCTCACCGCTCTGACTGTTCACCGCTCTGACTGTTCACCGCTCTGACTGTTCACCCCTCTGTCTGCCCACCGCTCTGCCTGCCCACCGCTCTGCCTGCTCACCGCTCTGACTGCCCACCACTCTGACTGTTCACCGCTCTGACTGTTCACCCCTCTGTCTGCCCACCGCTCTGACTGCCCACCGCTCTGATTGCTCACCGCTCTGACTGTTCACTGCTCTGCCTGCTCACCACTCTGACTGTTCACCGCTCTGACTGTTCACCGCTCTGCCTGCTCACCGCTCTGACTGCCCACCGCTCTGATTGCTCACCGCTCTGACTGCCCACCGCTCTGACTGCTCACCGCTCTGACTGCCCACCGCTCTGACTGCCCACCGCTCTGACTGCTCACCTGACACGCTCACTTTGCCGCCAGAGTTGAGAAGTAATGAAACACAAGCAGCGTCACACTGGAGCTCGTGTTGGACAGAGTTCCTGAGCCTTTACGTTTACACCGACATGAAATACCGTGGAAGCTCTCATCACCCCTACACCTGCGCTCCGCTACTGCAGACATAATAATCCTACACACCCTCACAATGCAGGGCGGCCGTTCCCCTCTGTCCAGCCCAGTCTTGACGGGGGGGGGGGGGGCGGGGGGGCAGGAAGTGGCAGGAAGTGGCTGGAGTGGAGCTGATTGTACTGGGCTGGGGGGAAAACACAGGTGTTTCCCTGCCCTGGTGGACCAGCATCCTGCTGTACAAAAGAGACCCCCCCCCACCACCCCTAGAACATTATGTCATGGCTGTTTATTCACCTGCATGGCCAAGGTCCACCTTCTGTTCCCAACATCTCTGAAGCCTCAGACGATGGAGTGTTTCGTTCTGCCTCGCTTTAGTTACTCTCCATCCTCTTCTGTTCTTTTGGATCTTTTTGGCATTAAGGCGTTATTTTGGCATTATTTTTCGGTCAGCCGTTCTGTCTCTCCGTCTCTCTTCGATTGTTTCTTTCTTTCTTTGACCTCATGTGGGTTTCAGGTTAGAGGATGCGGTGTGGTGCGCGTGGGAATCCCTCTGAGACTGTGAGACTGGACCGGACTGCTCCATCTGAAATGATACCCAGGGGGAACCCCCCCCCAGGGCATGTGTGGGTGTCGGGGTCCAGGGCTCTGAGAGGAAGGGCTTGTTGAGGCGAGCCCTCCGAAGGGGGCGGGTCAGAGTCATGTGGGTGGTGGTCCGGCAGCACTTGGCTTGTTGCTCTGCGCCACATAGCTCAGGTGTTTGCTCTTCTCTGCGTGTTTCCAGGGTAACCATTAACCAGGCTCGCGCATTGTTCACACATATCGCATTCCTCCACGCACATGTGTCAGCCACTTCACACAATGGCCCACTTGTGTGTGTGTGTGTGTGTTTGTGTTCTTTAATGGAAAATGGAAACCAAAACAAATATGCTATCACTCTGTTTAACCAACTATGCTGGTAGCTATAAATAACATTGTGTTTTACGCTTCTGATTGGATATTTCTGAGGAGGTTGAGCTGCTGTCCATGTGATGTTCCTTTTTGTACGGGGGGCTCACATGCCACCTCCTCCTAACACGCAGTGACTAAAGGGAACTCAAGCCAGCCCAGGTTATCAGCTGCAGGCAGAGTAGAACCGGAGGCCAGAATCACACATGATGCAATTAACACCACACTAGAACCACAAAACAGCCTCACATTTTGGTACAGCAAAACCACTTGATCAAGATCAGATTATGTTGTGCATTATCTTTGTGATGCAGTGTTATCTCACGATTCTAACTACCTGTCGACATTGGCATGCGTTGCTATCTACCATTTGGGCTGTCAGATGAATCCACAACCAATATAACGTCTCAAGGTGCTAATGCTTGTTGCGATGACAGAATAGTCAGTAGATATGGATCTGCACTATCCATGAGATCACTGCAGCCTCTCACTCAGACATCTTTCTGCAAAAACTGCAAACCCAGTCACAAGTGCAAGGAATCAGAAAACTAAACTAAAGGTCGCTCACCACTACAGTGCATTGTTTCCCAGGAATCAAGTGGTTTGATTCCTGTTGTGCCACAACAGGTTGCCAACACTCACCAACGTTGTTATTTAGATTAATTAGATTAATTACTTTAATCTCTAACTTCATCTACAACTATAATTTTTGTTGACTCCATTCCAGATTATTCTGCTGCGTTGCGCATTTATTATTTGCGTTGTGGTCCAACATTTGTATTTGAGTGTTGGGGTTAACGTTGTGGTGCTGTTGTAAGGCAGAGGTGTCCTGTTGTTGAAAGAGGAATGCGCGCCCTCGGTGCGTTATTGACCGAGCAGGATCACGCATTCAACCATGCAGTGGAATAACAACAATGGGTTTGATGGGGCTGTGGCCCTGAGAGCTCCTCGTGTGAATGAGGACCCGCTCCGCTGCATTCCTAGCAGCAGCACTAACAGAAGCCCTGTGCCTGTGTGCTCCGCAGGACAAAGGACGCAGAGCCCGCGGTGGGGAAGGAGATTCAGATTACCGTCTGCGACGAGGAGAAAGTGGTCTGTGGCGTGACGAAGCACACGACATGCGCGGACCTGGTGCAGGCCCTGCTGGAGGACCACCGCAGCGCCGCCGGCGGCAAGCGGCTGCTCCACGGCGAGGGCGAAGACTTCTGCCTGGTGGAGCGCTGGAAGGGCCTGGAGCGCGCGCTGCCCCCCCTCACGCGCATCCTGCGGCTGTGGAGCGCCTGGGGCGACCAGAAGCCCCTGATCCAGTTTGTCCTGGTCAAGATCAGCGACTTCGTGCCTCAGCCCGCCGCCAAGGGCAAGCTCAAGGGGGCGGGGCCCAAGGGGGCGAGGCCCAAGCGCTATGAGCGGGGCGGTGCCCGGCAGGCGCTGCCCGAGGAGCGGCAGAAGCGCATGGTGAAGAAGGCCTTCCGCAAGCTGGAGAAGCTGCACCGGACCCCCCGGAGCCCCCCCGGCGCCGAGGAGGTGGACCGCATGGTGCGGCTCATCCTGGCCCAGGACCACACGCTCCGGGAGCAGGGCCAGCGGCTCAGGGACCTGGACCTAGACATCAGGCGGTCCGAGCTGTGCGCCCAGAACAGCGCGGCCGCGGAGACGGGGGTCGGCCCGCCGGCTCAAAGCCCGGACCCCCGCGGCGACGAAGAGCTTCAGCGGTACCTGCGGTGCACCGGCGACAGCGTGGAGCAGCTGGAGCTGCAGGTCCGACGGCACCAGGAGCTGATCCTCCAGCTGTCCCGGGACATCGACCTGGAGCTGGCCACCGCCGGCCCGGTCTGGCCTCAGAGCCGGGCCGAGGGCCCCCGGCCGGAGCAGGAAGGCGCCACGGCCGGCCCCTGCGTCTCCGCACACGAGTCCGAGACGGAGTCTGCGTTCTACGCGGCGGAGCTGGAGGCGGTGCGGTCGGAGCTGCAGCGCAGCATGTGGGCCGGCGTGGCGCTGCACTACCAGCTGTCGGAGATGGACTGCGAGCTCCAGCTCTCCCAGTCTGCCATGGCCTCCAAGGACCAGGAGTGCTGGCAGCTGGCGTCCCAGCTCAGCTCCATGCAGCTGGGGTGTGCGGGGGAAGACTCGGGGGGTCCCGGGGCTGGTCCTGGACCCCGTCCGGGGGCCGTTCAGGGAGCCGCTAAAAGCTCTGTCCGCTGCTCCGTTTCCCAGGCAACGGTGAGGCTGAAACACAGCGCGTCTCCGACTGACGTCACAGACACAGACTCAGACACCGGGATCAGCTCCACACACAGCCAGGACTCCCTCTCTCCCTGCCTGGACTCCCTCTCTCCCTGTAAGGGCTCTCTCTCTCCCTGTAAGGGCTCTCTCTCTCCCTGTCAGGACTCCTTCTCTCCCTGTAAGGGCTCTCTCTCTCCCTGTCAGGGCTCTCTCTCTCCCTGTCAGGACTCCCTCTCTCCCTGTCAGGACTCCCTCTCTTCCTGTCAGGGCTCTCTCTCTCCCTGTCAGGACTCCCTCTCTCCCTGCCTGGAGTTCCCTCCTCCTGTCGACACCGACGTCTGAACCAGCCTATCAACAGCCACCTTGTAATGTGATGATGACCATGCTGGCACCTGCACTTCTCCACTGATGTTCCCGAGAGCTGGACTTCTCTACGTTTCAGTCAGGTGGGGCCAGAGAGTCAGGCTGATTGTGTGTTTGACTACCAGCCGAAAGCTTCTGGGTTCAAACCCCCAAAGTCTGCTGCCAGCCTGAGGGCGTCCTAACCTGACCTACTCCTTATGGACCACTGAGTCTCTGCTAGTGGCTTTGGTTAGAAGCTAAGTGGCTACATAGCGCACAGCACTAGAGCACTAGACAGCATGGTAAAGTCACACGCTGTAAAGCTGGTATGTTGGAACTCTGCTGAAAAACTATTTATGTCACCTGTAACATAAACCTGTAGTAAGAGCTCAATGTTTTATGTTAAAACAAGCAAACAAGTAGAATTTAGCATTTCCCTATGTTTATTTTGCTACACTTCACCACAACAATGTATATAAGCTGTACTATAACTGAATATGACATTTTGTAAAGAAAACAGTTTTAGGATGTTTTCTTAAAAGCACCTGAAATAAAGCAATATATTTATTTTTAAGTGATTGTATAACAAATTAGATTTTACAGTTATGTTTAGATGTGATTACATTGTATGTGATAATTAGTGAACATTTATCTAATTTAGGATAAAACATTGTCTAATTTTATTGCTTTGCCTTTGGGTTCCAATTGTGTGTAACTTACACCTCTGCCATTTTAAGGTCTCGGCTACAAAAAGTAAATTATGCATAAGCAAAAATAAAGTCCAATTCTATCAATGACTCTAAAGTTGTGGCGTTGATTTCGTAAATGTATTTCTGGGGTGTGTCAAGTGATTGTTACTGAATTGGCCAACACAGGTGGTCTTACAGTTCCTCAAATACCTTCAAAAAACTCTCATCAATTCTGAGAAATGCTGACAGCAAAAATAATGACATTTGGAGTTAAGGCAGATTGGGTAATAAATGGCAATCTGCAACGCTCCTGTGAGTCATGCGCTGAGAGGGATCAGCGTGGCACACCACCCTGTAATCAGGAGAGAGACGCTGGGCACAAATAACAGGGAGCTCTCCTCTCCTGCTGCTGTCTGAGACCAAGGCACACTTTGTACACACAGTGAATGGGGCCGGTGGAGAAGCAGGGCTGATATCTATTTCACACACTAATTGCTTTGCTGCCCTTTCACCCACCACCACCACCAGCACCACCACCACCACCACCACCACCTCCCTTCATGTGAGGGAGTTACGCCTCGTGAATGTTGTTAACAACCATGCACCTTGTTGAGTGAGTCCAAGGAGGTGACTGGGTGGGGGGTGGAGGGAGTTTCACAAAAGAATGCTTTGGCGGTGGCGTCCCCCTCAAAGACCCTCATCGCCACGCTGGCCTCTGCAAGCACAATGGAACAAACCGCATTTCCCAGAATTCCTATTCTCATGATAAGCTGACCAGTGTTGGGGACGGTGGATGGTTGAGGACGGGCGTGAGCTGTTTCTTCTCTGATTGAGGCAGACGGGGTTGAGTTCCACGGAGCTGCAGACCAAGACGAGGTGTCGTCATCCATCTTGTTTCCGTGTGAAGGCTGTGTGCAGGCTGTGTTTAGTCTCCTTTCCCTGTCAATGATCTGTCATTCAAAACCCGCCAGCTTGCAAGTGTGCCTGCAGAAAACAATAATTACCGAGACCAAAATGACAATTAACCTCTCCGTCAGACAAGGCCTTTGTTCTGAGGTGCTGACAGAGTTCTGACTGCTGGTCAGCTCTGGAGGAGGGCCATCCGGTCATGTCATGTTCGTGTCATGTCTGTAAGCTCTGACAGAGAAGTTTGAGTTTGGACATTTGTGTTGTGTATTTTTGCTTTGTGTGTGATGTTGAAAACTTTTTTTTATTGCTTGGTAAAACTTGAAAACAAGCTTTTTAAATGAAGACGTGAATTAGAACAAATTGATGAGCTCATTTATTATCAAGATTATCAACAAGGTGTTTTTTTTAAGGCAGTCCATCAACCCACAAGACTGACTATCAAGTTGATTATCATTCATTTTATGAGTCTCCTATGATCCAAGCCAACATAATTCCCGCTGGGTTGCCGGTGCACCAAGTCTCTCTCAGCATGAGGAACATCAGCGGTGTGAACAAAGAGGATCTCTGTGGCTCCGAACCGACACGTTAGAACATCACATCTGGCTCTGAGATCCAATCACAGACCATCAATCAGTCTGGATCTTCAGCCTTTCTGTTCTCCGCGCCGTTTCACTCTGGTGTTTGGAGTAAATAAAAACAATAACCACTAACTCAGAAGCCGGGGAGGAGTCCTCGACCGGCCAGCAGCGTGGCTGAGGGCCGACTGACGACTGTACGTCACCAGAAGCCCCCGGGGACGTGTTTGTGGGGACCATGCTGGAACTTGTGTCCCCACACAACGTCACTTTTAACTGCTTTGAAATCAAGCAAGGTGCTCGTAAATCAAATGAGCACCAGCGTCGAAGGGAGCTTTTGTGTGTGTGTGTGTGTGTGTGCGTGTGTGTGTGTGTGTGTGTGTGTGTGTGTGTGTGTGTGTGTGTATGTCTAAGTAACTTGTGTGTGTGTATGAGTGAGTCTAGGTGAGCTTGTGTATGTGTGTCTAAGTGAACTTGTGTGTGTGTGTGTGTGTGTGTGTGTGTCTAAGTGAGCTTCTGTGTGTTCCATTTGCGTTGGCATCCTCACTGTAGCGCTCTCAGGAAAATGAGCAGCTAATCAAATGGTTCTGAAGAACAGGTTTTCGGATCTTCAAAGCGCTGGCTGTGTTGTGTTGAGGAGGGGGTGAGGGGGGTGAGGCGTGGGGAGGAAACAGGAGCCCACCTCTCAGGCCGCCATCAAAGAACACAAGACATGGCGCCCTGGGAGTGGGTGCCAGAGCCACCCACTTCAAACCAGGATCCTGTTCAAAGTCCAGGCCGCTCACGCTGCTGTGAGAACCAGCCCTCCGGCCCGCACGGCTCCCAGTACACACCCAGCGCCGCGGGGGGCTCAGAGCCCCCTGACGACGGTGCTCTTTTAGGACTCAAGGATTCTGCTGATCCAGCCCGGGTCTTTCTACATTCATTCTGACCTCCAGTCTGCGTTCTGGTGGGCATGGCCGGTCACTTCCTGTGTTTTCACAAACACTTCCTGTTTAAATAAAATGGAATATCGGAAGAGATTATCCAGTCTCAGGAATGCTACATGGGTCAAATGCGCTCCGAATGTTAAGACGAATTCAGACCTGAGACAAGTGTTATGTGACAAACTACTCACTACGTGTGGGGGAGAAGGACAGAAATCATAGCGGAAACTCATAAGTGAGGCACTTGTGAGTTCTGTGACTCCACTGATAACTACTCACTACAGGAGGCCAACCAGGAGACATGAGCTGCAGCTGTTTCTGCTTGAGGGCTCCTGGAGCTTCTCAGTCAAAACAAAACCTTCCTGTCTGCCGAAGGAAAATATGATCATGTGCTCATTGGAGTTAATGAGGGTTAATGTGTTCAAATCTGGATGTAGATCTTCAGCTGTGAATGTGATGTGATACAGATATCTCCCGGGAGGTTTGGTCTCTAAACAGTGGGCCAGCATGTTGCATGTTACATGTTGTTGTTCAGTTGTCCCTCAGCCCTGGTGATATAAAAAATAACAAACGGTTTGACAACAAAAATAATAGACAAACAAACGATGGACTTCATAGTCAGCCCATTAAGAGAACCATGTTGGTCTGTCACTATTACTTTTTTAGATTATATTCTTTGATTAAAAAGAATAACTGTCTTAGTTTTTCCCTTAAATTAACAGAGTTATCCCGTTCAGTGCCCTGCCAAGGTCAGTGATTCCCTCTGTCCTATGACTGTAAATACCAATAATACCAACAATATCTGATATATTCATACTAAAGTAGGTTTAAACCAAACCCTCAAAAAATGTTTTTATAGTTCTTTATATCGTTCTATATTACATTCATATGACATTTTTACATTTCTTTTTGAGTTATAGGCTATGAAAAACAACAACACCGATGTGTTTTCACCGTTCCACTGGTTCATCCACTCAGCTGGCAGGAGTGAGCGTTAACACAGCCAGGGTCACGGTTCCATTCCCACTCTCTTAACGATGAATCTCATTATTTTAATGAAAGGTTTACCAGCTGGGCTAAAACACAGTATTCATGATGTTCTTTTTCAATCAAAGAATATGATCAAAAAACCAAAAAAGTAATTTAATAAGCTAATTCAAGAAAGTAATGCAAAAAAGTGATCAAAACCTTGAGTGTTTGGTTTAAACTGCTTTAATGAATACTTTAGTATTAATGCAACAGAGACAATGTGTTTCTTTTTGAGTCTTAAAAAGTAGAAAACCACTAAATCCTTTCAGATTATAGGGGAAGGTTTGGGTTTTTCCAGTGTTTATACATTTTTGTGATTACTTTTTTGTTTGACTTTTTTCATTATTCTTTTTACGTGGAGAACTTTTGTGCAATCAGGAACTGAGCTAGAGGCGTTACCGATCTGGAATAATATGAAGAACAATCCTTACAATAACAATATGTATACTCTGTGAATACCTAAAAAATATGGCACTGAAGTTTAGCTGGCTGGCGCTGGAGATAAAGTTGTGTTTCTGGACTGTGAGTGTATCAATGTGTGTGTGTGTGTGTGTGTGTGTGTGTGTGTGTCTGTGTGTGTGTGTGGTCTGTCTGTGAGTGTGTTGGGGGGGGGGGTGCACAGGAAAGAGAAGTGCTTGGTTTGGGAAGA
>JAOPUH010000146.1:7780764-7797078 GCA_027123175.1 Urophycis cirrata | reverse complement strand
GGGTTTGGCCCCAGCAGGGGGCGACAGCTCGGGGTTGAGGGTGAGGTATGGGGGAGGAGGTGAGGAGGTTAATATGGTGGAGGTGAACCAACAGTTGTGGTCGTCTGTCAGGCACGGGGGGGATCATCTGGAGGTGGTGGTGGTTGTCTAGTGCTGGTTTGGGTGGTGCAGCCCATCAGCCTTATTTCAACGCTACAGCCTTAACTTGACATCTGCTGACATGTGCTAGTTGAGGTCTAATAGCATCACTTTATTTATGTTTTTATTGGTATCTTTATTTTTGTCAGTTGGAATACTATTTTAGGTGCCCTGGATGGCATGGCAGATGCTCACGTTGTTTTGACAGGACAAATGATTTGTTATAAACGCTACAGAACGTTTTACCAATGCGTGCTCTGTTTGGTTGTGTTTCCCAGGGTCCTCGGTTTAAATATCTCCGGTTGTTTTTGTGGGAGCCGTCTTATGACCAAGGAGCTTAGATTATTCTAAGTCGCATTGCTGGCTCATAGTCACGCTGTCTGGCTGGTCTCAAGTCCATGTGCAAGGAGGCTGAGAGGTCCTCACCTCTCGTGAGGGATAACCGGATTACAATTTAGTGTACTGAGTGTATAAACATCCATGGAAAGAGGTGGTCAATGCTCAACACATGAATAACACTCTTAAACATAACATTAACATTCATTCTCATTTTGAGTGGCCTCTTTGCTGGCTATCTACTGGGTGGGAAATAGGTGTGCTTCACTGGCCTATGAGAGTGATTTGGTGCAGGGTTTTCCTTCTTGAAACATGCGGTCGGTCATGTGTTATATTTGGTTTAGACACACAATACCATTGGTAAGTAGAAATGCATAACCTCATGTCACAGGATTATCAGACCAACAAGCAAACGAGTGCGTAGTGCATCGAGGTGCCACTGTGGTGCTGAAGTGCTGTGAGGTCACCATGCGTCTGCTGGGAAGGTCACAGCATACATGCACTGCTGACGGGCTAAATGTGTTCACGCTGTTATTACAGAAGGGACAGGAAACGGACAGGAAACTGCTGTGTGAAACGTGTTGAAACATGAGCCGAGTTTTTTATATAGTACGGTTCACTATGAAATCATTTAGCAAGTGCTTACCAAAGAGACACCCAGGTCATTCTTTTAGATTAATCAGGAGGTCGGGAATCGAACCCAGAACCTGTCAGCTCCCATAGATAATCCTGCCCGTTTATATACATGCTTTACGTACATGCTCATAGAATGCGTGTTCTGAGCGTGCCCTGTTCTACCCAGCTGTACAACGAGGATGTTCTGGACCTGTTTGACTCGGTCCGAGACTCCAAGCAGAAACCCCACATCAAGATCCACGAGGATGCCGCTGGGGGCATCTACACCGTGGGGGTCACCACACGCACTGTGTCCTCCGAGGCCGAGGTGTGTGTGTGTGCGTGTGCGTGTCTGCGTGTGTGCGTGTGTGTGTGTGTGTGCACAATGTGTATTCATCATGTACATTGAATTAATGTGGTTGAATGAAAACCGGTACACACAGGTTGAGTGGTTGACCATGTGCTGGTAATGTACCAGTTGTAATGTGTGTGCATGGCCGCTCCCCAGATGATGCAGTGTCTGAAGCTGGGCGCTCTGTCTCGCACCACGGCCAGCACCCAGATGAACGTCCAGAGCTCGCGCTCCCACGCCATCTTCACCATCCACCTGTGCCAAGTCCGCGTGTGCGCTGCCGACACAGTGCGTTCCCCCACGTGCACTCGCGTTCACGGGCGCTCTCGTTCACATGCACGCTCCCCACGGCTTCACACGGCACACAGGACTGATATCTGCAGAGCAATTAAAATTTTTTAGTGATGAGATGTTATATATCACCATATTAGAATAATTGTATTATTATTTGTTTGTCACAAAGAATTTGTGGAAAAACACACACTTTCAAAGACTCATTTAGAATTACATTTGAAATGTAATAAAGATGCGTCTCCTGTGTGTGGAACCAAAATGGCGTTTCTTCTGCGTCCCCCCAGCAGGACGGAGAGACGGACAACAGGGTTTCCAACGGCAACGCTGAGATGGACGAGTTTGAAACCCTGACGGCAAAGTTCCACTTTGTGGACCTGGCCGGGTCCGAGAGGCTCAAGAGAACCGGGGCGACTGGCGAACGCGCCAAGGAGGGCATCTCCATCAACTGTGGACTGGTGAGGGGGTCCGCAGCATGGCCCAGACCGCTTAACCCTAACACCCTTACCTTAAACCCTAACCAGAGCCTCACCCCCTAATGCCCTTACCTTAACAGCTAACCCAGAACCCTCAAACCTAACGCCCTTACCTTGAAACCTAACCTAGCCCTGGCCCCTAACACCTAACCATAGCCCTAAACCCCAGGCCCTAACCCTAAACCCTTACTTGGAGTCCTTCTCCAGCCTCAGTGGAATCAAGTTCCTGGAGTGACCCCGCCATCTAGTGGTGGGGCATTGTAACTGCAAATACTTACAATTTTGACTGAATTTGAAATAACTGTAAACACCCATTTTGATTCACCCACAATAACATCATGTATCACAATAATGAAATAAATGTCCTGCAGTAGTACACCATGTCCTACAGCAGTACACCATGTCCTACAGTAATACACCGTGTCCTACAGAAGTACACCGTGTCCTACAGTAATACACCGTGTGCTACAGTAGGACACCGTGTTCTCCAGCAGTGCGTGTCCTACAGCAGTACATCATGTACATGAAGAGTGTGTGTTCTGTGTGCTGTGTTCCTAGCTGGCCCTGGGGAACGTGATCAGTGCTCTGGGCGATCGTAGCAAGAGGTCCTCCCACGTGCCGTACCGAGACTCCAAGCTCACCCGGCTGCTCCAGGACTCCCTGGGGGGCAACAGGTGGGGGCAGATCTTCACTACGTCTGACATCTACTGAGTCATGTGCTTGTCCTCCCACCACGGGCTGGGTGAATCCTCCCTGCTGATTGGCCTGAGGGTTGTGTGACATGGTCGTAGCAGCTCATCACTAAGGGGTTCGATCGAGGGTTACTGGCTGAGGTTTATAAACAGTTTGATGGGTGATCTGTCTATAGGCCTGCCTGGAGAGTCAATCAGATGACCAAAAACACAGCAGACGGCTTGCCTTTGGGCCGCTGAAGTGGCTTCACCGGCTTGTGAAATATGCTGATAGATAAAGGTTGCGTGACACTTTCTCACCTCTGAAGTGTGAGTCATGTCACCTCCAGTTCAAGCACCAAAATGCACTTTGGGCCGAGAGTTCTAGGAAGGAGGGGGGGGGGGCGCGCGTTATCCCCATGGTTACGAGGAGCGTCATAGTGGAGTGATGTTGGAGATGAAATGCGTCACACACCATGACTCACCACTCCTTTATCAGTTTGGTCAGTTTTGCTTGTGAATGAAAAGAAAAGCAAATGGCCCCTGAAGGAACCCTTCCCCCCCCTCCGCTCTTCCTCTGTGGCAGCCAAACGGTGATGATCGCCTGCATCAGCCCCTCGGACCGGGACTTCATGGAGACGCTGAACACGCTGAAGTACGCCAACCGGGCGCGCAACATCAAGAACAAGGTGGTGGTGAACCAGGACCGCGCCAGCCAGCAGATCAGCGCCCTGCGCACCGAGATCGCCCGCCTGCAGATGGAGCTCATGGAGTACAAGACGGTGTGTAGCGGCGTTAGCATGCTAGCAGTAGAGTTGGCAGGTCAGCTGCAGGGTTGGTGGATTCGTAGTATGTTAGCAGTAGCATGCTCATTTGTAAAAAGAAGGGTTAGCATGCTAGCAGTATGGTTAGCATGTTAATATGTAAGCAGTAGGGTTAGCATATTAGCAGCAGGGTTAGCGTGTTTGCAGTAGCATGTTAGAATTAGGTAGTGTTAGCAGTGGGATACCATGTTTGCAGTATGGTTAGACGTTTTGTTAGCAGCAGCGTTGGCATCGCAGCATCAATGACCACCAGATGGAGCTCAGGACAGTGAACTCATCTCCCCCCCCAGGGTAAGCGGCTGGCCGGCGAGGACGGCGTGGAGAGCTTCAGCGACATGTTCCACGAGAACGCCATGCTGCAGACCGAGAGCGGGAACCTGCGGGTGCGCGTGAAGGCCATGCAGGAGACCATCGACGCCCAGCGGGCACGCCTCACCCAGGTCCTCAGCGACCAGGCCAACCAGGCGCTCAGCAGAGCAGGTGAGAGGTCAGAGGTCCCCGGGGTCACCACCCCACGATCGGCTGAGATGAGGGACGTTTTAGATTCCTTGACGGGACATTCAGGGGTCACAGCTGGACGTATGAGTTAAAATATAAGAGTAAAAACTAACAATGTATGGATCAACCATCTCTATAAACACAATGCGTAGCAGTTAAAATGCAAAAAATATTAACGGCAGTGTCTTTTGAGATAAGATAAAAGTGTTTTATTATGATAATTGTGAAGTATGACAGGCATCCTAAATGGGGGAATTCAAGCCAACTAAAGTGTGTGAAGTTAATACTAATGTTGTTGTTACTATTGTTGCTAACAGTTCCATCTATGTATTGTGTTTCCAGGGGAGGGAGGCAGTGAGGAGATTGGCAACATGATTCATGGTTACATCAAGGAGATCGAAGACCTCAGGTAAGCCCCCAGGAGTCCTCTGATGACGCTGAAAACAGCGTCTTGCCTGATGTTATGTTCGCTATGAAATGGCACCGATAACATGAGGATGTTTAGGTTTTTAGATGGATTCTCTGAACCAATCAGGCAGGAGCTAGGAGCGTTCTAGCATCTAAATGGTCTCATCCAGAGGCAGGTGCTGTCAACCAGAACACATTTTCCTCACTAATAGCTGTCGGATACTATTGCATTTAAAACAAATTACATTCAAATGTTAGCTTCTAAATCGTTACTGATTCTGTGCCGAGGTGAGAGTCCTTTGATGAAGAGCAGCAGCTCTAAATCAAGACATCTGCCTCGAGCGATGGCAAACTTAAAAAAAACACAAAAAAAAACTGTACCTGCCAACTGTTTCCAGTGTTTGTTTTAACTTGCGAGCCTCTGGCTGGGTGGGGTCTTATCACGGAGAAGACATGTTAAGTTATCATTGGCTGACAAGAAGTATGTACTGTGTTAGGAGCGTGTACCCGGCAGAGACCGGTACCACCCTTTTGGATTTCATATGCTGTTTGGTATGGCGGAGTGCCAGAACTAATGATGAACGGGTCATGGTGCACTGAAGCCTTAGATAATGAGTCATGTAGCAGATGCTTTAATCCAAGCGATTTACAGGGAGTTAAGTTGCAGGGCATCAAGGAGCAGGCCGTGGTTTGGGCACCTTGCTGAAGGGTTTCTACAGCTTAGCGGATTTAGGGGATCAAACTCAATCAAAGACTTCTGGCATGTTGTGTGATGAAAAGTGGGCACGCCTTAAAACACCATTGTTGTGTTACTGTTATTCTCATCAAAGCCTCTCCTCTGTACCTCCCGCCTCTCAGGGCCAAGCTGCTGGAGAGCGAGGCCGTGAACGAGAGCCTCCGTAAGAACCTGTCCCGGGCCTCCACCCGCCAGTCCCTGTACGGGGGCCCCGGGGGGCCCTTCTCCTCCATGGCCCCCGAGAAGGAGACCTCCGATGTCATCGAGCTGGCCAAGAAGGACCTGGAGAAGCTGAAGAAGAGGGAGCGCAAGAAGAAGAAAAGGTACCGCATGACGCCACCGCTCGGCTCCGTGACGTGTCAGCGCTGCCGTGGTGCGGGGTGGTGTAGCGCTAGGGGCTGCAGCGCTAGGTGTCGTAGCGCTAGGTGTGGTAGCGCTAGTTGTGGTAGTGCTAGGGGCCTAGTGCTAGGTGTTGCAAGCTAGGTGTCGTGACAGTCAGCCAGTACAGCTGCACACCCACAGGGACCAGTGCAGTACACCCCAGGTAACAGGACGTTGTACCTCGATACTTGGCAGGACTGGAAGCCGGAGTGTGTTTCTGTCTGCCACTCTTTGGTTTTGTCCTCTCTGCCTTCTGAAAGGTTCTCTTGCACCGTTTTTTTACCTCTCCTCCCTCCCTTCCTCCCTCCCTCCACTTCCTTCTCTCCTGTGACCTTTGACCCCTCCCTGAAGACTCCAGTTGTTGCTGGAGGAGCGTGCACAGCAGGGGGGGGAAGAGGCGGGAGAGGGAGCCAGGTTTGTTGGATCTTCCACTTCCTGCTGCTGTTCCCATCGCTCCCACTTCTTAGTTGCCTTAGCTGCCTCTTTTTGTTACTTTTGGTTTCGGTTGGAGGTAGTTGCCACACCGGGAGTGAAACCTACTAGTCATACTAGTTAGCTGGTAGTAGGTTAACAATTTGCTAAACGTCCACTGCTAATTCTAACCAGAGTATTTGCATTCCTTTCATGATTCACTCACACATCACACATCTGGAGTCCTGCAGTTAATATGCCATCTGACCTTGTTTGTCGTGCGCTGGCCGTGTTCCAGTACTGAGCCATCCACGCTGGGCCTCTGCTGTCTGTCTAATGTACGCGCATTGTCACTGGATTGCTGATGTAGTTTACAATTAACAGTTGCTAACAATCTGGGGTGAGACAGAAGGGAACCGACATGTAGCCTTCTGCTCAGCATCATCAGTGCTGCCGTGTGTACGGTCATTACTCTCTGAATGTTGTTAAGAACACGACGTCTCAGGCAATGTCTGGAATGTGGTGAATGACGAGCCTTGGTTTGGTAACTACCTTGTGTTTTCTTCACCGGCTCACAGAGTTTTATTTGCTTATTGATTTGTTGTGTTGGATAGTTGGCGTTGCAGACATTATAATTTCATTTGATTATTTGCGTCACTTTGTCAAAAGAACACACAAGTCCTGCACACTGAGGAGAGTGTCAGCTTTTGTGATCTGTGCATTCTTTTGATGTGCGTGTGTGTGCGTGCGTGTGTGCGTGTGTGTGCGTGCGTGCATGCGTGCGTGTGTGTGAGAGCTGTAGGTATGTGCGACTAGGTGTGTACTTTGTGTCCTAACACCACACTGCCCACTTCCATTAGTTGTTATTGTGTGTGTGTGTGCGTGTGCGTGTGTGTGTGCGTGTGTGTGCGTGTGTCTGTGTGTGTGTGTGAGATGATGATCCTGACTCTCGTTGTGGTCCTCTCAGCGTGAAGGAGGAGCTTCCAGACAACGACCAGGACAAAGGGGCCGAGAAGGAGGGTCCGGAGAGGGCCAATGAGGAGGCAGAGATGGTATGATTGACAGACCATTTTGTCTCATGCGGTTGGATTACGGGGTAGTCATGATCCTTGAAACAATAGTTCTCCTCTTGTGGTGCTTCTCTGAGTCTGCAGCATGCAGATGTAAATTTCCAGGCGACATAGCATTAGCTCCACAAGATGATACACCTTCCAGATGATGCAAACATGAATCTATTGACACGGTATATCAGCGGTAAACTATGTTAAAAAGGTAAAACCCAAAAGAGACGTTTAGACGTGTACAGTTTGAAAACATGCTGAGCGTGGAGAGGTCTGCTCTGTGTACAGGAGCCCCAGGAAGCGAGTGACCATGAGGAAGGAGAGGACGAAGAGGAGGAGGATGAAGAGGAGATGGACGTGGAGGAGAGCTCCGACGATTCTGACTCAGAGTCTGATGAAAAAGGTGATTGAACGTGGTATTAGTTCCCCCCCCCACCCCCCCACCGAGCTAGCGTTTTGAAGCCAAGATGGCCACTACCAAGATGGCCGCTAGGTGGATAAGGCCCATGGGTGATTGGTGATCCTGTTGTGTCCGCCCGCAGAGAACTTCCAGGCAGACCTGGCCAACATCACGTGTGAGATCGCCATCAAACAGAAGCTGATTGACGAGCTGGAGAACAGCCAGCGGCGGCTGCACACGCTGAAGCAACAGTACGAGCAGAAGCTGATGATGCTGCAGAGCAAGATCAGAGACACCCAGCTGGAGAGGGACCGCGTGCTGCAGAACATGGGTGAGGCAGAACATGGCTGACCCCTGGTGTCCACACACACTCCTCCTCCACACACTCCTCCCTTTCTCCCTCGCCTCCCTTCTGTTATTCCTTTCTCCCTCTACCTCCCTTCACTCCTGCATCCTTCCCTCCCTCCCTTCTCTCCTCCCTCCTTCCCTCCCAAACCAACAGTGAGGTTAGCTGCTTCATGTTAGCCTATCACCAGTTAGACCCCTGGCCTTGCAGCCTATCACGTAGGCCTCCTGTGTAGACGAGATGCCCCGCCCACACCCACCTCCTCCTTCACGATGTGTGTCTGTACATTTATGTACATATATACAGTATATATACATCTATACATCACCTTGGACCGTCTCTCTGCATGGGCGCTAGAGAGGTGGGCGACCCCATACTCAGCTGTTGCTCTCTGCTGGCCCCCGCAGGCTCGGTGGAGAGCGGAACGGAGGACAAGGCCCGTAAGATCAAGCTGGAGTACGAGAAGAGGCTCAGCGTGATGAACAAGGAGCTGCAGAAGCTGCAGTCGGCCCAGAAGGAGCACGCGCGCCTCCTGAAGAACCAGTCTCAGTACGAGAAGCAGATGAAGAAACTGCAGCTGGATGTGGCGGAGATGAAGAAGACGAAGGTCGGTTGAATGTTGAGCACTGGAACCAGTTTGTGCAGCACTGCGTCTTGTTTCGACGCAGCTGATGGGGTCATTAATAAGTGTGCTGCATTGTTCTCAGCCTCACTTTGAATAAGAGTTTGATTGACCCAGCGCTGCCTTGTAGCTTGACTCTGATTGGGTGCAGGTCTGTGTTGAATAATCTTGACTCTGATTGGTGCAGGTCTGCGTTGAACAATCTTGACTGTGATTGGTGCTGGTCTGTGTTGAACACTCTTCACTGTGATTGGTGCAGGTCAGGCTGATGAAGCAGATGAAAGAACAGCAGGAGAAGAACAGAATGAACGAGTCTCGCAGGAACCGGGAAATCGCCTCCCTGAAGAAAGACCAGCGCAAGCAGGAGGTAACACTCTCCTCCTTACACTCTGTTCCAACACATGGTTCCATGGTTCTGACACATGGTTCAAACACATGGTTCCATGGTTCTGACACATGGCTCAAACACATGGTTCCATGGTTTTGACACATGGTTCTTACACATGGTCCCATGGTCTTACACATCATTCTAACATATGGTTCCATGGTTCTAACACATGGTTGTTACACATTCACATGGTGGTGATAGTTGTATCCAGATGGTTGTTGGTGCTACTGTATGTGATCTACTATTCTTCTGTTGTCTGCAGCACCAGCTAAAGCTGCTTGAGGCCCAGAAGAGACAGCAGGAGCTGATCCTGAGGAGGAAGACTGAGGAGGTGAGAGGAGACCGCATGCCAACACCCCGCTGCAGGCACTCTCTTGTGTTTCTGACAGCTCTGCATGACTCTGCTTGGGTCCGTTTTGTTACCAGGTCACGGCTCTGAGGCGCCAGGCCCGGCCCACCTCAGGCAAGGTCGTCCGGAAGGTCACAACCTCTGAACCCAGCCAGGACCCCTACAGACCGCCCTCGGGACGCATGTACGCCCCGGGCAACGCCGCTCCCAACGGCATGAGGTGGGTTCAGAACTGAGACATGGTGGAACGTTTGCTGTTGTCAGCGAGGTCACTGGAATGGAGGTCAGGGGCATAGAGGTCACGGGGATGGAGGTCAGGGGCATAGAGGTCACGGGGATGGAGATCGAAGGAGGGGAAGAGGAATCAGAACCTCTGTCTACGCTCCGTCAACAGTTTATAAATAGCTTGACATTGGGGTGGGTGGTTATAATTAGGGTGGTTATAATTAGTTGGGCGGGATTCAGGCGATGTTATGCCTGAAAGGTCATCATTCAACACGGCTCCCTCTGTGTGCAGAATCTCATGTTGATGTGCAAATCATTACAAACTCATTACTAACGTTGGTGTTTAGGAAGTGCGGGTTTTCGGATCATGGGGACGCTTTCCCTTAATAATGTTGAATTTCTGCATTAATAAAAGATGTTCTGCATGTCTTTGGTCTGTAGAAGGACGGTGGGCTAAATCTTTGTGTTTTCCTTCACATAGACGTTTGACGTGACTCGCTAACCTGAGTTCCCTGACATTCCGTGTGTGTGTGTGTGTGTGTGTGTGTGTGTGCGTGCGTGCTGCAGGTCCTCCTACAGACGGACGGCCGGCCTGTACTCCACCAGAGTGGCGCGGGTGAAGTGGCAGTCCCTGGAGCGCCGCATCTCTGACGTCATCATGCAGAGGATGACCATCTCCAACATGGAGGCCGACATGAACCGCCTGCTCAAGGTAAAGCAGCCGTGCAGACGAGGCTGAATTCAATAGGGCCGCATATGGCTCCTCAGTGCTGACACCAGCTGAAACACTGAGGCTGCAGACAATGTGTTTTGGAAACACAATGACGCTTGTTAGTTGCCTGACTCATACAGGCTCATGACCAGGCATTAATAAGGTAGCAAGCTAAAGGCTTTAGAATCTACTCTCAAGAGCACTCTCAAAGTTACCAGTAAGAGCAGAGAAAGTGTATTTCTCTGTCGCTGAAGGTTTTCTCTCTTAACATTGTACAATAAAGGTGTTCCTGATGATGTGTCATCGTTGACCATCATTCTCATTACGGTGCAGCAGGATTGGGATCCATTCGGTGAACACATTCTGCTGAAACAGCGCCGGGCCCGTTAGCCCTGATGATAATCTCTTAAGTGGCCTCGTCGTTCATTAACCCAGCGACTCCGCCCGCCCCGGCCCCAATCGATACCAGACCGGGCCGTACGTCAGGCCCCGCACCCGGTCCTCAACCGGTTCACTCTGCCCTCTCCATAGCAACGGGAGGAGCTGACCAAGCGCAAGGAGAAAGTGATCCGGAAGAGGGAGCGCCTGGCCAAGGAGGGGCCCGAGGCAGAGGGGGCCGGTGCCCCCCTGGGCGAGGAGGTGGAGGCTCTGGGAGCCAACATCGACTACATCAACGACAGCATCGCGGACTGCCAGGCCAACATCATGCAGATGGAGGAGGCCAAGGTGAGTTGGGGGTTCCATTCCCCGGGGCAGCTGCACTGGGAGAGCATGGCATTGACGCTGCCAGGGTTTAACAGACTAAAGACTACAGTCTCATACCTGAACCGCTGGATTCATGATTCCGTGTTTTTTTTCATGTTTCCAGGAGGAGGGGGACACGGCGGATGTCTCGGCCGTGATTGGCTCGTGCACACTGACAGAAGCTCGCTTCCTATTGGATCACTTCATGTCCATGGTCATCAACAAGGTACCACAATGCTCACTATCGTGTCTCGCTATGAGACCATTGGTCGAAACTTGTGGCCGTGTCGTGGTGAACGGATGCCTTTGCGAGCCCGGGCCGACCCAAACGGTGCTGTCTGTGGGGGTCAGGGTCTGCAAGCTGCCCAGAAGGAGTCCCAGGTGAAGGTGATGGAGGGGCGTCTGAAGCAGACGGAGATCACCAGCGCCACCCAGAACCAGCTGCTCTTCCACATGCTGAAGGAGAAGGCAGAGGTTAACCCGGAGCTGGACGCCCTGCTGGGGAACGCACTGCAGGGTGAGACACAAACACACCATGACACTAACACACACACTATGTCAAGAGCTTGGACTGCCTTGAGAAGTGCTCTTTAAAGATAAAGTCATTCATACTCTTCTTCAGACCTCCTGAGCCCCAACCAGAGTGATACACAGTGTTTTGTGTGTGCGTGTCCTGTTGTGTCTAAGAACTCTAAACCAATCCCTGACCTCCACCCCTACCACACCCAGGGTCCGAAACGCGTTCTGATCCACAGTCTTAACTAGCCATGTGGTCATAATTGCTACAATTTTTTTGAAGATTAAATCCAAATAAAAAAGAGCCTTTTCAGAACCTGGATTTGGCAGCTGGTCCCCATGCATGCGTCTCTGTTGAGTTTTTTCCTGCCTGTTGTGACTCTACTGAACAGAGGCTGGACTGACCCTCCTCCTCAGACTCTGTTCCTCAGAGGTTCTGTCAGCTCAGCACCATCAGAAGACACATGATTTATGATGTGTAATGATGGGCTGAGCTGAAGCTGCTGTCTCAGCAGAGTAGCAGCCTCTGTTCCGTAGGATGCTTGGTCGAGGTAGCTTTTATTTTGTGAGTTTTTGGGGGACTTGTGTTTTGATTTTGTATGTCCCTCTTCTCTCCCCCTCCCCCCCCACGTTGCCTTGTTTTTCTTTCGGTTTCTTCGTGTTTCCCAGAGCTAGGTACCCTGCCACCGGGTAAGTGACGACATCAGTTGTTTTTCTGCGTGTCACAAATGCATGGAAGACCCCCCCACACCCCCCCCCCCCCAACCTGTTAACCACTTTAACACAAACAGGCGCATGCAGTGCATCCAGGCTTTCTCCATCTGTCTGCTGTACCACCACGCCCCCCCCACACACACACACACACACCACACACACACACATACCCTCTCACACACATACTAACACACACACACACACACACTTTCAGCTTCCCCATGAAGGAATTCCTCTCCACGCTTCAGCACCGCGGCTAACAGCAGACCCTCCAACAGGAAGTGTACCCCCTCTTCCCCTCCCTGTGCTGTATGACTGACCCCCTGAAGGTCAAAGGTCACCCCTCCTTCCAGCTGACTCAGGACTAATAATTCTTAAATCTCTCCGTTCCCTTTTTTTTTCTTCCTCTTCTTCTCTCGTCTTCCATAATATCAATGTCCCCCGTGACCTCTGATCTCCTGATGCTGCCTTGGAGACCGGGTCCCTGGCCAGACCAGGTCCATAATCTGACAAGGTCCCTAGCCAGACCGGGTCCCTAGAGAGACCAGGTCTAGTCAGACTGGGTCCCTAGCCAGACCGGGTCTCCAGCACTGTTCTCATTGCTAGCCTTGTTCATCTTCACCATGGCCATTTTAGATCGAGAGCAAAACAAAATACCAGTCTAGCCAGACACCAAAGGGTTGTGGGTGAAGTTTGGACTCTGCTGCAGGGCTTGGGTTCATATGAGGTGGCTCTTAACTTGGTGTGATCTTCACTCTTCTCTTGGCCAGAGAACGGAGACGATAGCAGCAGTGACGAGTCAGCCCAGAGTCCCTCAGCAGATGGAAGGTAAGTCCTGCTGAAGGTCTGGACCATGACCTCTTATAACATAACAGAACATATGACCATGACCTCTTATAACATTACAGAACATATGGACCATGGCCTCTTATAACATAACAGAACATATGACCATGACCTCGTATAAAATTACAGAACATATGGACCATGACCTCTTATAACATAACAGAACATATGACCATGACCTCTTATAACATTACAGCACATATGGACCATGACCTCTTATAACATAACAGAACATATGACCATGACCTCTTATAACACAACATAGGACCATAACCTCTGATAACATAACTGAGCATATGACCATGACCTCTTATAACACAACATAGGACCATAACCTCTGATAACAACAGAACATATGACCATGACCTCTTATAACATAGGACCATAACCTCTTATAACAGAACCTATGACCATGGCCTTTTACTTTCTACCAAACAACATGGATACATATACTAATAACATAACATATATGGCTACATGTCCAGTGTATGAATAGGGGCATGGGACTGATGAGAAACTAGACTGAACAGATGTGTCATTCTGCTGCAGCTCCTTGGCTCCAGATCTCATGAAGCTCTGTGGGGACACCAAATCCAGGAGCAAGGTATGTTTGGCCTCTTGTACACCTTCATCTTCATCACCTACATCTTCCCTCTGGTGAAGGTGGGGATTATCTGTGTGTGTTTGTGTGTGTGTCAACTCAAGTGTATTTGTGTAGCGCTTAATCACATTCACAGACCTGCAGGGCTTATATTTATGACAGCCCCCTGAATGGCAAGGAAAAGCTCCCTTCATGAGCAAGTGGGGACCCCTCCCTCCAGGGATGTTAGCAGTCAATGGGTGCCATGAATGACAAGCAAATGACTGAGGAAAACGCATTGTGTGTGGCGATGGGGTGCCGTCGTCATGGTAACTGCATGCTTTCCATGGCAAACTGCTGTCTCCCGCCGCAGGCTCGGAGGCGGACCACCACGCAGATGGAGCTGCTGTACCCCAACAGCGACTCCACCCCCGACGCGCCCGCAGATTTCTCCAGCCCCATGACGCCATTGGCTGAAACGCCCGAAGGGGGCGGGGATCTGGACGTGTCGGGCTCCTCTTTCAGAGACTCCTCTGCCCTCTCTCCCGGCTTCTCCCCTAAACCGGGCACCATTTAAGCCCCCCCCCCCCCCCCCCCACCCCTGCAGCTTGCCAACACCCATGTATGTCCTTTCCTGTTTCCCGCATGTCGATTTTTGCTGCCTTTTCTCTTGTCACAATATTTCACTAACGCTGAGTAGAAATCAGAAACCCTTGATGTAAATGCAGATGCACAAACACGCAAACAAGCCATTGTTGCTGTTTTGTATTCCCCCCATTCTTCCACTATTCCTCCCTGTATTATGATTAATTTTTATAAGATGCTACCTGCTAGGATTACTAACTGACTGCCCCTGATGGCTTTAAATGAGCTAATGCTACATACGTTAGCTTTATGCGGATGCAATTCCCAGCAAGTGTGGCTGTGGCTGAGTGTAGCTCTGTAGTGTAGCTCGGGACACATGAACTTACATTACACCTGAGCGTGGAGACAGAGGAGCCCAGTTGATGGGACCAGCTGACGGTAGGTCCACATGTTCCTGTGTGTTCGCATGCTCATCCCAACGTCATCACTTATCATTTCTGTCTTGGCCTGTGGTGTCCTCAGTTCTGTTGATGTTGTTGTGTTGCAGTATTTTTTTTTTCTGTTGTTTATTTTTGTTTTGCTGTTTCTGTTGTCGTGTGGTGTTTCGTTTGTGTGGTTGAACCTTTGACCCTGCAGAGCGCACAGCTCTGGGGCCAGGGCTCCTTCAGGGGCCGAGAGGCGGGCCCCCGAGCCGTCCCCGCTCTCTCGCAGGAAGACGTATGACAAGGCACAGGCCGCGTCCGACAGGGCAAAGGCCAAGGAGATCAAACAGTAAGCCGCCTCCTCCTCGCTGTCCACGCTTTTCCAGGGCCACGAGTGGCCCAGCGTGGGCGTTTTCTCTCCTCCTCACTACTAATCCTGATACCTTCTCCTCCGGCTTCCACGCTCTTCTCGAGCAGCATGGTGTGTCGTCTTAACGAAACCCCACGCCTGGTTTAATCACCACTTACCTGTCAAGTTCTACACTGAATTCTAAATCACTGTTCCTTTTTGAGGTGCGGGGTGTTAGGCATCATAATGGAGACATTAACATAACTTCAGCGGTATTTTCTCCATTTAAATTCAGTGTTCAACTTGTTTTTCAAGCTCCGCTTCCCTTTCCCTCGACAGCTGGAGGACTGAATAAATCTATCTTTCCTTTCTCACTCTTAGAAGTTCTGGCAGAATAAAATATGTTTTAAACGGCAGTCAGAGAATCCACTTCATTGGCCAAGCGTTGTTCACACAGGCAAGGAATGTGACTCTGATTTTCTCAATGTGCAGGCATGAACATCCAAATTATTCATAGAAAATCTACATAATATAAAAATGAATTAGTAGTGAAGAGTAAAACAAGTAGTAAGTTGTAGTAAAAGTAATGGTAAAAAACATTGTAAAAAACAAAAGAAGGAAGTGTTTGACGACATGTCTGACATGAGGAGCCGTTCCTTGTCTGGAAGTGGACCCACAGACCTTCATCTGTGTGGCCATGGCCGCGTGGTCCTCATCACGTCCTGTCTCGTCCCAGATGGGGTGAGCGGGTGTGAGCCCGTAGTAGTGCTGGGATGTATCACCAGAGTGCTGCTTCACTACCTCCACAGCGACACCTGCAGGATCACCAAGACCTGCCCTAAAACCCCCTCCTCATCCTCTTGTTCCTCCCCTGCCGCCGCCCACCCCTGTAACCACAACAACGTGTTTAGCCGTCTGACAGGGCCCCTGGGATGCATGCTGCAGGAGAAGTAAGCAGCACAGACTGTAAGACATGCAGGTTGTTGGCATTAGCAGCTCAGGTTAACTTGTTAAAGAGCTAGCTATAGACAACAGTAGCAGTTCATCTTAGCATGGCATAGAGCCAGCTATAGAGAACAGCAGCAGTTCATATTAGCATGGTAACAGAACAGTAGCTGCTCAGATTAGCATGTTAAAGAGCTAGCTAAACAGCAGGCTCCGTTCATATTAGCATGGTAAAGAGCTAGCTATACAGAACAGTAGCAGCAATAGCAGCTCAGAATAGCAAATTAGCGACCCAGCTGACGGAGGGGGGTTAACAAGCAACAAGGGAAACACATGAGATATTTGCAGGTGTTTCTCACACACACACACACAC
>JAOPUH010000146.1:7725912-7740784 GCA_027123175.1 Urophycis cirrata | reverse complement strand
AGCATGCTAATACAGAGAGTCAGCCTGTAGAGCTGACTCCATGTTACCATGCTAATACAGAGTCAGCCTGTAGAGCCGACTCTGTATTAGCATGCTAATACACAGAGAGTCAGCCTGTAGAGCCGACTCTCTGTTACCATGCTAATACACAGAGTCAGCCTGTAGAGCCGACTCCGTGTTAGCATGGTAATACACAGAGTCAGCCTGTAGAGCCGACTCCGTGTTAGCATGGTAATACACAGTTAATCAACGTGTAGAGCCGACTCTGTGTTAGCATGCTAATACACAGAGAATCAGCCTGTAGAGCCGACTCCGTGTTAGCATGCTAATAGGGCGGCGCTGTGCACACTGGCATGCCCGGCGTGGCGTGGAACACGCAACCCTGCCTATGCATCAGTGCGTACTGCTGCTCTCCCTGTCCTACATGCAGCGCCTGCTGTCCCACGGTGGGCGTCTTTGTGCAGCGAGTTAGAACTTCATTTCGTAATCCGAATATTTTAACCTTAATTTCTGTATTTTATGTAAATGTATCTGTTGTCGCACAGTTGCAGATTGCCTGTAACTCACGCATGACTGTCATGAAGCTTGTGAAGCTTGAAACATAATGCTCACTCCTCACGCACCCCCCAAGTGCAGACAGCTGTGGGGGTGCGGCTCCGTGGTCACGTGACCAGACATTGGTTATCACTTTATCGTCTGATTGGTTCAGAACGTTGCCACAGGTAGACGATTAGATAGACGTATGTTTAGTACATACCTCACACCAAGTTCTCTGGTCATAAGACACAAGACACAGGACACAAGTCACAGGACACAAGTCACAGGACACAAGTCACAGGATGCATGGCACAGGACACAGGACACAGGACACAGGACGCAGGACACAGGTCACAGGACACAAGTCACAGAGCACAGGACACAAGTCACAGAGCACAGGTCACAGGACACAAGTCACAGGATGCAGGACGCAGGATACAGGACACAAGTCACAGGACGCAGGACACAGGTCACAGGACACAGGTCACAGGACACAGGACACAAGTCACAGGACACAGGTCACAGGACACAAGTCACAGAGCACAGGACATAGGGCACAGGAGACACACAGGTAATCTGCAGTTCCTTAGTCTGACTTTGTGTTGATCCCAGAAATGATCGAGCTGGATGGAGACGAAGAGCGGATCTCGTCCCAGGGACGGCTGGCTGAGAGAGACATCGTCCAGGTAAGAGCACCCGGAGACCAGAGCTCAGGGCTGGGGTGCAGAGGGAGCTGAGCAGCCTGTCTGCACCACACTGATTCATGGAGGACAGGGTAAAGGTTGAATAATCATAGGCTCAAGGTCTGGGTTCACTGGGTAGTTATTATTCACCACATGTCACACAAACGCCTGCGCGCGCACACACACACACAAACAGATACACACTTACAACGTGTGCACAGCTACACACACGTGCACATACATAGATACACACTCTGCACAGATAGACACACTCGTACAAATACACACAGACATACACACACGTACATACTCACACAGTTATCTGCACCTCCACAGGCCCTGGCGTGGCCTCCATTAACCCTGCTCGTCTACCATGTTCACGTCTGCTCCTCCTCATCCCTCTGGTCTCACCTCCTGCCTGTCTGTCACTGTTTCTCAATGCTCACTCTCTCTGTTCCTCTGTCTCTCTCTCTCTTTATTGTTCTGTCCATCTCTGTCCTTCTCCCTCTCTGTTCCACCTCCCTCTGGCCCTCAGTTTGTTCCCTTCCGTGACTACGTGGATCGCAGGGGGAACCACATCCTCAGCATGGCCCGCCTGGCCAAGGAGGTTCTGGCCGAGATCCCCGACCAGTTCCTGTCCTACATGCGGACGCGGGGCATCAAACCGGGAATCTCTCCGCCCCCCTACACCCCCGCCGTCCACCCTCTCCTCACCCGACGGGTGAGCCGGATCTGAGGGTCCCCCGGGGCGGTCCTTCCACCTCCTGCTCCTCCTGACGAGGGGGGGGGTCCTCGTACGAGGAGACTTCTCCGGGTGCTTTGGGACGACTCCTTTAATGGCACTGATGACGACGACCACGTTGTGAGGCTGCACTTCCAAACCATCTGAGGGTCAGACGCCTCGCTTTAGACAGGGGGGCCGGGGGGACAGGGGGGCAGTGTGTGTGGCGCTCCTTTTGGTTGGAGTGGAGGTCAAAGGTCACCCAACTGACCAGCAAGATGGACACATAGACTAGCATAGCAAGTAGCTATATCATTTATCTGTATGTCTTCTATCTTTAATCTCTATATCGTCTGTCTTTATCCATTGTCTTCAATCTATCATTTATCTCTATATCATCTCTCTTCATACATTGTCTTCTATCTATCATTTATCTCTAAATAATCTCTATCCTTCTTCCATCTTCTCCTAAATCATCACTCTGTCTATCTTTGTCTGACTCTTGTCTAGTCGAACATCTTTCTGCTCTATCAACAATTTTCTATCTATCTGTCAGTCTGTTATCTATTATCTCTGTCCATCAGTCTCTTATCCATTATCTCTTTCCATCTAACTGTTATCTATTATCTCTGTCCATCAGTCTGTTATCCACGACGTCTGTGTGTCCATCAGTCTGTTATGATGTGTGTGTCCATGTTTACAGTAAGGGACAGGTGCAGGTCTTTGTAGCGCAGCATAGACTAGAGGCTGCAGGGCCGCATGTTGATATCCAAACACAGAAGAAGCTGTTGTCCTGCACCACTCAGGGCCCCCCGTCCTCCACACACACACACACACGCACACTGCTGCCTGGTGGTGGGGAGTCAGGGTGCTGGTTGGGGGCTGTGTAGCCTTACACACCCCCACAGGCGCCAGGCTCTCCCTGGGTACCTCACTCCACCTGGGGCTCCAAGGACCATCCCCAGGTGTGACACACACACACACGTTCCAGTGCTCTGTGTCTTATCGGGTTGTGTTGCTCCGGTTTCACTAAAGGGCGTTTTGTAGCCTCCGAAGTATTCTTCCATTTTGTCTCTCTACCTCTCACTTTGTTCTTATTGGTTGCGGGCAGATCTGGTCGTCATGGCGTCATGACGACCAGATCAGGTGAGGGTGCGTGGTGTCGACTCACATCACCCACCACTCAACACCACGTCTGCCAACCGTGAGGGGAGAGTGGGCACTCTGACTGCTGTCAGATGGACTCTGTCCCGCGTTGAGACCAGCAAGTCATTCTTCTGCTGTATCTCCAGGCTCCTCCCTCAGCCTCCCCTGCAGAGCGTGTGCTCGGTGTGGACTCCTTCATCACCCGAGGTTTAGTTTAGCTGGCCTTCTCTACACACATGATGTAGCTCCTCCGATTCTCACCTGAAAGATGCCAATCCAAACAGGTAACTGCACTGTCACTTTTCGAAGCCAAGTTTCTGGGTGAAACTTCAATGCCACCCAGTTTTTTTGACCTGTGTTCTCTGTGTCAGTTCAAATGTGACATGACGATGTTAAGCAAAGCACAAAGGGTTTCACTGCAGCTGAGATGAACACACAACATTCTCCGTCTGAACATCAACTGGCTCGTCCTCCCGCGGGGGGGTCCCCGCCTGTCTGGGCCTGTGACCCCACTGGTGGCTCTGATGAGTTTTACCCCCCCCCCCCCCCCAAAGTCATCACCGCCCCTGGGAACAAATGCCCACCACACTGAAGTAGTTGGCAGTAGTTGACTCATCACTAAATCATCATCTGTCCATACAACCAGGACCATCAAATCTGTAGCTCATAAGCCATCTGCTTATCAGGGGACCCCAGGTGTGGCCTGGACCCCAAGGTCTGGATCCCCTGATCCTACTGCCTCGCTAGAACATGGGAACTACTGTGGAATACGTTTGACTTGAACGGCGATTTCTGTACAACACTGTAAACACTAATGTTAACGTGTGCTTTGTTCTGCATACATCTCAGATATATATTTATTATTCTCTTGAGTATTTATTATTCTCAAATGAAAAGGTATATGGTACTTCTAAACTGCTTGTGAATCAATTTCTTACACATTTATACACTTAATGTCAAAATGTTTGCATTTTATTGTGACTTGGTGAATACGTGTAAATTGCTGCTTTTGTTTCAATGTAAAAGTGTTCCTGTTTTTATACAGAGGCCTGTAATCATATTTAAATCATGACTAACAGGCCTTATACACGTTTCTGTACGAGTTAATCATATTTAAATCATGAACGACAGGCCGCGCCTTTTTCTAAGTGACTGGTTGGATTCCAAAGTGTCTCGTGGGTACAGTCTCTAAGGCCAAGGCATCTCAGCAGCAGAACAACACTTCTGTGTTGATTTCCACACGGAGGGCCACCTCTGTAGCACGTGACCCGCTAGAACCCGTACCTTCAGTCTGACTCAATAGAGGCTCGTAGCCAAGACACATTTTCTACTATTTTCTTCCTGTCCAACTGAGTACCAGGATGCACCATGTAGCAGCAGTTCTAGCACAGGTATGGACCCGTAGCTCTGTGGTGAAATCCGCCCACAAAGCAGGCCCAGAAGAATCCTTGTTTGGCGCAGAGCGTGTTCTTTCCTCCGTTCATTTCATGGTCTAAAGGACGGGGACTGTTTCCTGTGAACGAAAGGCGGGGCGCTTCATTTATTTATTGTGATTCAATGTCAAGCGCATCTCACGCCCACCCTGGTATATACATACATGCATCCGCGCATGAAACATGCATGCGACTTACGTAACAAAGGGAAGCACAGAGGGACTTAGTGGGGCGGGATGTTTTTCTTTTCACGCTCCAGTGGAAATCGTGAACTTCAGATTAAACCGTTTGGACTTGAACGGTAATAAGGCCGTAGACTCAAGAGCTCCATGTAGATCCATAAGATCAGTCCAGTCCATACAGATGGTTGGGTAGCCAAACATGGGATATAGGAGATGAGAGCTTCTTCGCAGGAACATGTGATTCAACCTGAAGGCCCACGCTAGACATGACTCTGGAGGAGGAATCCCTCAAAAGGAGCAATGTAGGTTTTATGAGGGGGTTTTGTACACACTATGTCACCAGTACAGCCAGCATGCCCAGCGCTGCACTAACATGGACCATGCCAATTCATGGCAGTCAGGCGGCCCGCTCATCACGGAACACTTGTGATTAATATTGTGTGTTCTCGTAGCATGCACAATGTCTGCATGTTGTTTTTCTACCAGATGTGCAGAGGAAAAGTGTAGCAACATCCCCGCGTGTTCTTTTGCTATGAAGTCTTCGCCTTACTATGATCCGATCACAGATGAATCTTGGGACTCGCCTGATGCCTTCAAGGTGTTTATATTCACTACAACTCTGGAAGTGTTCGTTTTCATTTGTTACTGTCTGTTCTGCATTCTCCTCCCAGAGGCTGTGGTGGAGCTGTGTTTGGGAACAGAATAAAACCGGGCTGTCCTGAGCCCTACATCCTACATGTGTGGCCATGCGTACCCATGTGGAACGAGGCTGGTGCTGGCCTGGGATTCTGATTGAAGTTCGCAAAAAAGTAATTTGCCAAAAGTCACTGTTAGAGTGACAACTGGGGATCTTCATAATGGAAGACAATGGCTTACAAATGTTTAAAAAATGTATGAACCTCTTCAATCATGAAGTGGGAATTAGTGTCGGGAAAGACGAGGCGTTGTTCTACTTGTATTTGAGGAGGCGTGTGGCATGCTCTGGACGACCCCCGACCTACGGTCTACATCGTAACTGTCTCCACAGGTGTCCCTAGCTGCTCACAGGTGAGCAACCTCTTCCTGGTACACTACCACGCTGGCTGCCAGACATCCACCTGGCCTCTTGATTCAAATCAGATAACTCTAGTTTGACTGGAGTCCAATCACCACAGGTCTTCTGGCGTCATCAACAACAATGTGTTCGCTGGTCCAAAGGCAGACTTTTTAAACAGACTAAATAATATTAACTTTTTAATTCCTCTGTCGGGTTGGCCAGCACTGGTTTAACTGTTCTGATTTCAAAATGGGGAAGCCTCGAAAGATTGATATAAAGTAAATTATTTATGTATGGAATTTCAATATTTAAATAAATATTCATATGAAACCCATTTTGTCATCTTGTCTACCATACAGAATCAATTTATTTGATTGTAAACACTCCATTGCAATTGCATTCTTTCCTAAAGGTTCCTGCATGGTATTACATGGTATTCCTTTCTGGTGGTTATTTGGGTCATTTTTAGAGACATTCTTGTGGATATGTGCACTATGCCACCTGAATGAACTTTGATGTTGAGTAACCACGCCTGATGCCTGCTCAGTTTGCTGCCCCCTAAAGGTTAAAATAAATTGTTTAGAATCAACAATCAATGGGAAAACACCTTTTTTGCGTAAACACGACCATATTCGCCCCAAACGACAATCTATGGTAAAACGTGTAGCAGCATGGATTATTTGACAGTGTGCCATAGTTCATGGATTTACTTCTTTTGACGGCCAGCACACAAACACACGTTGTCAAGTTGTGTGGCGACTCTTCAACGTGGCGTGGCCCCTCAATGATGAGGCTCTTGGCCATGTGAAGGGTTCTCACTCATATCATGTTAATTGCCTGGCAGATGCACTCCTACACACGGCCCCATCACCGCCCAATGACTTGCTAATAACACCCTGATTCTCCTGCCAGCAGAATCGTTTATTATAATATTCTGTTTCTGCTAAACCATCAGAGATTCCTCGGATTATAATCACCTCTCAAGAGGCGAGCCAGGGACCAGGCTCCTCACTCCATGACACCTCTCATGGGCCACACAAGCATGAGACTTCATAACGAATAAGGGAGAGGAGAAGCAGCCTCAGCAGGAATCTAGAGTGTTTGCTCCTTATTTCCCAGGGTCCTGTGCGAAAACCCACCCACACCCAGATAGTTAGCAGTTAGGGGGGAAGAAGCCATCCAATATAGGGCGAGTGTGAAAAATGTCAATGAAGCAAAACTCTCCTCCGGGATCAGTGGAGCACATGAGTGCTGGGTGTAGGCTCCCTCTGGTGGTCTGGGTCTGGCTCTCAATTCCTCGGACCCGACTTTGCCTCGGTCCCCAAAATGCCCAGAGGCTGCGGTGCTACAAACACACTCTGTCCCCTGCAACGCCTGGAGGCCGTGGTGCCATCAACACACTCGGCCACCACGACACCCCGAGACCTCATTGCCAAAAACACGTGGTCCTCACTCCACTGCGGCCCCCATACAGCCCCAGCTCTGTGTACTGCAAATACACTCGGCCCTCAGTTCCCACTGCACCCCGGGCCACAAATGCACTGGCATGGAGACGAGGACCGAAGAACAGCTCAGTGAAAACGTCCTCGCTGTTATTCTTAGTAAGTGAAAGCGGGGCCAGTGCTAAACATAGCCAGATCGTGTTGAGCCTGCTGTCTATTTTTACCCCAGCCTAGGCTGTCTTGGTACGTTGGGCGCTTTTCTTAGAGCGTTATGTAATAACCTCATCTTGATGCACGATGCCCAAGTTCTGGAATGAAGCCACGTTACCCTGCCGGAGGAAACAGGCCGCTCAAGATGGAGCTTAAACATGCAGGGCTGAAAATATCTGCACGAAAAACGCCAACAAACAGTATCTCAGGTTGGATTGAAACACGGATTCATCGTTTACGTGGGATGGTCTGCGCGGAGTCACAGGACTTCCGGTCGCGTCAGTGTAGCGCGTGGGGAGGAGGACTCTCACTAGCGTCACTAGCACCCAGCGGTTCTGGGTTAGCACCACAATGTCCCAGTAACCCCTCCCTCAATCGCGACAAAGAAAACTGCCTTTTGCCGATGGGAACGTGGAGTCATTTTGTGATTGTTTGCTGAGGATGAGACACCACTTCAACACAACTGCGACCCCATAACTCTTTAGTTTGCTACCTGATTGGATGCATTCAGAGAGCACACGACTATGAAGAGAAAGTCATGTGACCCTCGTGACCCCACATAACAGGTAACCAGGCAACAAAACAGCATGATCCACCTCACTGGTGGTCTGGAGAAGGTCTGTCATTGAGTGCAAATGACAGACCTCACCAGGCTGTACCAAGTGGAGCTGAATGGAGAGGGGGATCCAGCAGGGATCCTGTTTAATTGGGATGCTTGTTTGTTGGTAAATTATTGAATAAAAATGCATAACTTAACCACAATGCGCTAACGTAACGACAAGCCCGATAGCAGCGTTGTGGTGAAGTAGAAATCATGCTACCTCCCTTAATGTTCAGCAGCTACTTGGTAAGACCTGGTCAACAGGGGCGGTGGGAGGGGAGACACTGCTGCTTTGTTTTGCCCACTGGATGTTTCAAGTGTTTTAAAGTCTGCCTTCTGGGCTGATTCCTTCACCATGGCGCCAATGTTTTGCGAACACTCCACGCCTCCCCCAGCAGCCGGCTGCCACTCCTCACTGGGGGTGACACCCCTGCAGACGGACTCCAGGAGCTGTCCGTACACGTGAGCCAGGAAACGCAAAAACCCAAGACCGAAGGGTTGATGTGCGGGTTTTACAGATGAATATTATAGCTGCGTCGCGTTTAAAAAATACACTACATGCAAAAACAATGAGGCGAACAAGTCTGTTAAATGATTAATAGTTAATTTACTGTGGGGCCTTGAAATATTGAGTGACAGTTCAGCCATGAAATGGAGTGTAAATGGAGCTATTTATAGTTGAGGAAGCAGAGCAGCAGAATCTAACAGAGCCTCAGTCAACTTTCACACACACACAGATGAAGACAAACGCGGATATATATGCATATATACAGACACACGATATAGCATATATAAAGACACATACACACGAATACATGAACAGACGCAAACAGATACAAGTATATATATATATATATACACATACACACATAAAAAACACATATACGTGCATACACACATGTATACACGCCCACACACTCACACATTTGCATGTCCCACCACTTTCTGCGGGACATAAATTTTTAACACAATGCAGCAAGACCGCAATAAATAATTTCCATGTTGAAAGTGGAAGTCAGAGTTCACCCTCCGCCCTCGGAGACACGGGGCCCACCCCCTGCACCCTGTGGACCAGGAGCTTCCAGGGTGCTGCGGCGGGGGGGAGGGTGTCCCAGCAGAAGGTTCTGGAGGGGGTTTTGATTCTGGGCCAGCTCTTTAGTTCACGTTCATGGACCTACGGTACTGGTAACAGGCCTCGGTGAGGCCAGGAGAGACGTGACGGTTTAATCAACAAGCCGTAAAATCATTTTAAAAATAAAAGCATTTAATGTGATTATGTTTTGTGTCAAATGATGGCTTTCTTTAGAAAGTATCCATCTACATACTGCACCTCTTACTGTTTACACTGTTTACAACAATTGTACATATTCCCCCCTTTTTATTTAGATTTTTGTACTTATATTTTTATATATTTATATTTGCATGCTTGTCTAGCACCGGGGATCGAGGGAAACGGCATTTCGGTTTTTGTGTATGTCCTGTACATTCATGAAAACTGACAATAAAGTTGACTTGACTTAATCTAATAAGCAGATGTTTGCGTCATTATCAAAATAAACCCAGTAACGCTCCAGATGAGAGCCACTAGTAACTATTTGTTAATAATAAATACACTGAATAAACCCACTAACAGGACACCACTACATGGTGCTCCCTTGCGTATTGAGCAGGGCTGTGAGGGCTGTGTACAGTGCGTAGGAGCAGGACGTGCAGCTCTCTGGGCCTGCGTGTCCGTGGAGACATGTGCTTTGTTCGGTTATCATCACGATGATGACATTAATCAGCCATGCAGATGGCCCGGCCCTGTGAGATGATGCATATGTTCTCCTCATCTGTTGTTGTGTGTATCTTCTGCTCCCATCGGGGCTCTGCCACAATGGATGCTGTCCACTCCCAGTTCGAGGACGGGGTTGGGAGACACAGCCTCTGGAACCCAAAGCTGGCTCAGCCTCCTTCTTCATGCATACAAGGAGCTTCAGTCCAGACTGGTATCGGGGACCAACTTGTATGCCAACCGTACAAGGAGTGTTTAGCGCGGTTTTACGGGTTGGACAGAGAGTGGCTTCACAATGGGTGCTAAATGAGGATGAAGAGTGGCGAAGTCAGCACAGGGGGTAAAGACACACGTGGTGTTGTGGTTATAAATGAAGGCTACATGGTAAAGCTAGTCACGGGTAATGCTCCATACCAATTCTACATGGTAATGCCAGAATGTGAGTAATCAGGGATGACACTTGACTTGCCTTGAAGCGTGGCTGTCCAACACGGCTCCCCCGGTGAGCTCCGGTAGCACTCTGCCGCCCCCTAGTGGCCCATTAGCTCCCGGATGACCCAGAATAACATCAACTCATCAGCAGCACTGATGTGGGAAATCAACCTCTGGGATGGCCCTTCAGGGGGGCGCGCTTATAGTACTGGACCTAAGATTACTGCCTCAACCGGCAGGCATTACCAAACAGAGTCAATTAACAGGGCATTCTAATGGGGTAATACAGACTGTCGAGATAAACAACAGCTTTCACACATCATTGCAGCTCTTCGAATTTAATAACAGTAATTAACACCAGGCAGAACTGTAAGATAAAAGCCTTCACCGAGCCTGTCAAGTACCTTTATAACCAGAATACTCCAAATCGAACTCAGGATTAAACTGCTTTTCACAAACAAGCCCTCTGTTTTGAAGATTTGAATATGCTCATGTTTAAATTACCAGAACAGATAAGAAAATACACATTTTGGACAGGGCCAATAATGCCACAATGGACAATGAAAAATTAAACCAATGAACAACCTCCCCTCCTCAATGTTAGCCAAACAACACATACATGTTTTAAATAAAGACTTTGGTAACTGAAACACCCAGTATTCATCTACACATAACATCATCTGGTTCTTCTCCCCTCTGGGCTCCGTGCCCCAGGCCCCCCACAGACACATTAAGGCTCACTTGAACAACCTTGAATAACAACCTCTTACCCAAGTAAAACCATGCAGTCATTATCAATTTTCAACTGAATAACTAAATCTGGAACAGGACAAGGGCAGCAGCCTGTCAAACAAGAACTGGTTTAGAGGTCACCAGGACCCAGAGGACCGCAGTTCTACCGGGTCTTGGCGCCTGGCTGGTGGGGTTGGCCTCGGGTACTACTGCTGTTCCTCTTCCAGGTCTTCCTGGTTCAGGGGGTACGGCCTCAGGTCAAGGGTCAGCTTGCTGCTGAACATGCATTTGTTGAACTGGAAGGAGAGCACAAGGGAGGACTTCATCCACCAGGACCAGGACCCATGCCAACGTTGTTCAGCGGCATTCATTTAGACACTCGTTGGGTTTTGATCCAAAGCGACTTAGACAGTGAACTGAGATGCATGTCATGAAGGAGCAGGGGGCACCTTGCTCAAGGGTGCCTGTAGACGACGAGCTTCAAACCCACCCTTCGGCTAGGGGTCCACCACCCTAGCCACTACCAGACTATCCTTCCCCCGAAGTTGGTCCATGACACACAAATGGTGGTGTTAGGAAGGAAAATCAGAAGCAGACAGGGTCTAACATGCTAATGCTAGCACGCTATGGTGCTATCAGGCTAACTAACGCATACCCCAACGTTAGCATGATAGCCCATGATAGCCCGCTAACAGTGAGGATGAATGAGGGTGAAGCATGAAGCATGGCTGTCCCTCAGGAGCCCTACATGTTGGGGCCTGTGGTGGCGGAAGGAGGGCTCACCTTGGGGTACACCCCTAGCAGGGCGTCAGCCCGGGAGTAGAACTCCTCCTTCAGGGAGATGACGATGATCTGCATGTTCTCCCTGGACTCCTCTCTGATGAAGCTGGTCACCTGCACACACACACAAATAGATCACCCACACATACTGTATAGATCACCCACACAAACACACACACAGACACACACACACACACATATACTCATGCATCACTAGGTTACAACACAAGTGCAGACTGAAGGACGAGCAGGCATGTGACAGCAGCTTCGGGTCCGGTCCAAACACAACCCAACAACTCATCCCAGAGCCACCTGCCTTGCCGATGTTAGTGTTGTCCAGAGCAGCGTCCACCTCGTCCAGAACGAAGAAGGGCGCGGGTCGGTAGCTGAGGGATCAGAATCATACTGAGAACCGTGAGTCTGCTGGACTCACACGTCATCAAGGAGCCGCAAGGGGAAGCAGTTATGTTATGTTGTTCAACAACAGGTAAAAACACACATCAAGAATGGTGAACTGTTTGGGAACCCCTGGTATAACTGTGACACACTATGACTTGTGTGTCAATGTGGTGAGTGCTAGTGATAGATTCAAGATTCAAGATTCAAGAGACTTTATTCATCCCGAGGGAAATTATAGTGAGCTGTGTGTGGGTGTAATGAGTGATAGTGATAGTGAGCTGTGTGTGGGTGTGGTGAGTGACAGTGATAGTGAGCTGTGTGTGGGTGTGGTGAGTGACAGTGATAGTGAGCTGTGTGTGGGTGTGGTGAGTGCTAGTGACCTGTGTATGGCGAACAGCAGGGCCAGGGCAGCGACAGCCTTCTCCCCTCCAGACAGGTTATCCATTGGCATGAACCTCTTCCCCGGGGCCACGCAGTTGTAGTTGATCCCCCCCAGGTAGGGGTCCTCCAGGTTCTCCAAACTCAGGATGGCCTGCCGTGTGTGTGTTGAGGGTGGGGCGAGAGGACATACATGGGCATATACATGCACATGTTAGTAAGTCGGTGTGTTTGTGTGAGTAGAACACGTGTTCAGTGTGTCAGTGTTTTTCCAGGTGTTACAGGTAGGTTCTCCTCACCTGTGCGCTGGTATTCCTACACAGCCTCTTGTAGATCTGGTCGATGGCAACAGTCACATGTTCAAAGCACTGGTTGAAGCGGAGGAAGCGCTGGGCTCTGAGCTTCTCAAACTCCTGGCTGCACTTCCTGGTTGCCGTGGAGCTGGACTGGAAGGCTGGGACACAAGGCAAGCCAGTGAGTCCTTTTGTCATTTATTTTCAATGGCTTTTTGTGCCCCGATGCAGTAGACAGTGGAGAGACAGGGAAGTGGGTGGAAGAGAGGGAACATGTAGCATAGGACCACAGGTGGGAATCGAACCCTTTCAAGGTGTACTGCGTATTACAGGTTGGGCCACCGAGCCGCAACACTAGTGAGTTCTACTTTAATGCTAAGATCGTAGCATGGGGTCTTCTTTTTGTATGAATATCTGTATTCTATTGCAACACATACATAGACAAAAAGTAAAAGAACTACAACAAATCATTAACACATCGCCATGGTAAAAAGGGCGGGAACAAAAGCTGAACTTAACGCAAATGCGCACGGCAACTCATGCATGTGGCCGTGTGATTGGCCAATCGACATTCAGTGACCACAGATGGACGCTTCAACGGCAGCGCCCGCCTGGAGGGCTCGGCCTGCAGTACCTCTGACCACCTCATTGAAGCGGTCCCCCTCTGCCGGCTGCTCCAGGGCTTTGAGGTTTGGTGGGTTGGTGATCTGCAGCTCCTTCTCCACAGAGCTCACCTCTTCCTCCAGCATGTCCAGCTTGGCCTGTTTGTCACGCTCTGTCATCACACCCTACACACACACACACACAGCCGGTTGTCATTTTCTTCTTCAGATGTTCCCTGAAGATGGAGAGGTTCTGCAGGCCATATGGTCAGTCATTCAGGACTGTGGGAATGAACACTTTAAATGCTGCCCTCACCTTGAGCTCTGATCTCAGTATAGAGTAGTCGATCACCATCTGTGACTCTCCATCATAGATATCCGTAAGGGCAGAGCTCTCAGGCTCATCCAGCTGACGGCCAGACAAGACATGGGGGCTCCATCACTCAATGACACATTACAGATACTGTGTTTCATCTGTCAATCCGTTCTGGTCGTGCCTCTTGATAAGAGTGCTGAGCACTTTGTGAAATATATCTATTAAGAAGACACAATGAGATCAATATACAGTATGAGTAACATACACAGCCAGCCCCACAGAGCGCTGTGATGCTGCTACCTGCACTTGACTGATGTCTCCTGACAGAAAGCTCAGTGCCAGGCCCTGGACCTTGCAGTCTAGCAGCATATTGTGTTTGGTGTGCCGTTGCTGCTCCAGGGATGTCTCCACTGTGATCAGCGCCCTCTGCTGCCTGGCCAGCTCCCTGCAGCCACAGGAAGACAAACAGGGAAGTCAAACAGCAGGGAGGTGATGCTGCAGGATGTTGTTTAGGATGAGCGCATGTCGTTCTGTCTAGCTGATTTTGACCCATACAGTCGATGTTGTACACTAATTAGGCATTGAATATAATTAGAAATAAATCTGAAAAAGAGATACATTGGAGGGGTAGATTGAAACGGAAAGAGATACGAAACAAACTAAAAAGATATGTTGTTAGATTATGTTTAAATATTGACAAATGGCCAGAGGCAATGACCATGCGGTCTCTCCTGGTATACATGGTTCTAACTATGATACCTGTTGGCTGCTTGCAGGGTCTTGGTATCCTGGTCCAGGTGGGCCTTGGAGTCTCTGATCTGGAGCTTCTTGGCCAGCAGGAGGTTCTTGATGTCCAGGATGTTGTTCTGGCTGTGCTCCACCATAGCCCAGAGCCTCTTCTCTTCCTTTGGGGAGTCAAGAGACACACTGTTACCAACTCTTTCCAACTCAGCGCCCGCTAACTGAGGTGGTGTTGGTGGTGTGTTTACCTTGGCCTGCTGGGCCACAGTGAGCTCCTCCTGGGCCATGGTCTCCTCCAGTTGTCTGAGCTTCCTCTGCTGCTGCTCTACCTGCTCCTCCTCATACTCCAGCTGGGCAGCCAGCCGGCCCTGCTGGCCCTCAAACTCCAGCCTGGAGGGAGGGAAGGGAGAGGTAGAAAGAGGTACAGACAGACA
>JAOPUH010000146.1:7619287-7631511 GCA_027123175.1 Urophycis cirrata | reverse complement strand
GAGGTGAAGCACACACTTAAACCCGATGCAGTGAGCTGCCTGCAACAGCGGCGCTCGGGGAGCAGTGAGGGGTTAGACCGGGTTCGAACCGGCCACCCTCCGGTTACAAATCCGAAGCCCTAACCGAAGCCCTAACCAGTAGGCCACGGCTGCCCGAGAGCTAATGGTCTCAGGTCATCGTTGAGCATGGGCTGCCTTTCTCTTAGCGTGCTCATAATGCTGTACTGTATTAACAGAAAGGAAATACAAATAGCAAAACTGTAGTTTTCGTGGCTTTGCTAAACTTTGGACAGGGCTTTAAGGGGGGAAAAAAAAACATGGCTGATTTATGAGGTAGTCTACGTGGAGTGAGCAGTTAAAGAGAAACATACTTTCTCACCGCTGCATAGCAAAAGCAAAGATATTCTCTAAACACTCTGCCTCCCATCACATTCAACATGAACCCCTCGTCATCATCGAGAGTCATCAAGGTGTCCTACGACTCCACGAGTCCTGCTGCAGGGACCCCCCAGGGGGGTCCACAGCAGGGGGGGGGGGGCGTGGCTGCCACTGACCGGATGATGTTGTACATGGAGGGGTTGGTGAAGAAGGGCTCGTCCAGCTCGTTGTGCCCCCACTGGCGGTAGCAGATCAGGTCCAGGATCACGTCCTTCCGGAAGCGGCGCTGGTACTCCACGGCCAGGCGCGTGGCCCTCAGCACCTCCTCCGCGTGGTCCCCGTTCACGTGGATCACCGCGCAGTTCACCATCTTGCCTGCAGGGGGGGGAGGGGGGGGGGGGGGTAGCCATGAGTCAGGCTGGGCTGGAGGAGGAGCGTGGGCTTGCTGGTCAGATGTTGGTCAGAGGGGCAGCAGGGTGGTCTAGTTCATGAGGGGTTCGACTCCCATCCGAAAGGTTCTGGGTTCCAGACCAAATGGCTGAGCTGCATTTAATAATAAATTCTTGTTTTTTGTCGCTTTGGAGAAAAAGGCAATACTCAATGGCTGTAGGGTGGCAGTAGCTCAGTGGGTAGAGCGGGTGGACAGAGCGGGTCGTCCACTCACCGTAGGGTCGGCGGTTCGATCCCCTGGATCCCCCTCCCTCCTCAAACTGTCCACATGTCGAACCCCACGAATGTACTGATTCTAAGTCGCTTTGGACAAAAGCATCTGCTAAATGCCCCCTTTAAATGACTCAATAGCAATAGTATTATTGGGTCCATCAAAACAATGGATGAGTATATGAAACTTGTGTGAAAATCTTAATCATTAAATGCATACAAAAGACCACATGCAAGAAAAAAAAAGACGTATACTAATAATAATTAAAATCCCGTACCAACGTCAGAGCAGTACAGCGAGGATCTACCCCTCTCAGACGGAGTGGTATAGCCCACTTGGTTGTTCACAATGAGATGGATGCTCCCACCCACTCTGTAATGGGGGAGGCTTGAAATGGTGAAGGTCTCGGGGACAATGCCCTGGCCTGGAAAGGCACCATCTCCATGGACCTGAGGTAAAAGAGAGTATGAATTAAAAACACCCCGGGTTGAGAAGTGGTCTGAAGTCGCTGAGTTCTGCTCGTTTTTTCATTTCAGACACAACTCAAAATACATTGCTGCTGCTTTTGAAGCCCATTTAATATTGCCAAGAGATAAACAAATTAATATAAAGTTTATCTCCAGTATCCCGTGGGTGTCATTGGGATTTTAATTAACATTTCACTAACTAAAATACCAGCTGGGGTGAAGATAGGCAACATGTACCAATTCCTCCTCATGCTACCTTACTCTGCAGAACAAAGTAGCAGCCTACAGATTGTACACAGTGTGTCTGTGGCTGGGCTACAGACTGACAAAACAGCTGTGTAATGTTTAAACCACGCACATCAGTATGCACTTTATATTTCTACAACGCTGCTGCAAATCATCCCCCATTGCTGCTTATTTTCATTCCTCATCTTACATTCTCCATTGCTGCTCTTACTGTTATTCTGTACTTATTGTATTTTATTTTATTTAATTTAACTGTTTTCTTTAATTTTCCTTCCATGTTAGAACAGACCTCATCCAATACATTTCATTGTACAGTATGACTATAAGTGATGCTGCGCATTTGACAATAAAGGACTTGACTCTTGAATCTTGAATCACTTCTGTCCATTTTTGACAGAAGTGACACATTTTCATAAGACATAAACACAAAAAGTGATCTCAATTGTGATGGAGGATCACAGCGATAACTGATACCCCCCCCAGGGGCGGGCAGTCGTACCTGCAGACAGATGACCCTGTCCCCCGGCTGGGCCCCGTCCTCCAGGGAGTAGTCCCCCTCCTGCTGGAGCTGCTGCCGGGCCCGGGCCTTGCCCTGGGCGACCGGGTTGATGGCCTCCAGGTGCGAGGGGTTGGGCAGCATGGTGACGTGGAGCGGCCGGGCCGCGCCCAGCTCCAGCTGCACCGAGGAGGTGAGGTGGGAGAGGACGTCCCCGATGGAGGGGGAGTCCGCCGGGAACTCGCTCAGGCCGCGCATCTTCCTGAACATGAGCTGCCGGGGGAGAGGGGGGGAGGAGGGGGGGGGGAGAGGAGCCCTCTTGGAGTTCAGATCTTCGTCGTACACGCTGCAACTATTTGACTATTGTGAAGGCCAAGGACATAGGACCTCATTTCCATGATAGCCTGTGTGAGACGTTTTCAAGACATTTCAGTCAGTTCTTCTAGTTGCAGAGTTCGCTGGTGCTAGGCTAGCGCAAGTCAACGGTTTCGGCTAGCCTGCTATTAAAAAGTCTTAAAAGTCGTAAAACCAACCTTGCATGGCATTGCATTTTGAGGGACTTGTGTCTCAGCAGTAGTGTTATACTTCCTGGTAGTAGGTTATGGCAGCGGCAGACTGATATTAGTTACCGGCAGAATCTAGTCCCTCAAGATGCGATGATGACATTTACATCAATAGTCTGGCGTTATACTTTATTTGCCTCGGGTGTACTGTGGAGTGGGTAAGACTGTTTTTATTAGCAGGCTAGCGAAACCGTTGAAACACACAGGCTAACTTGGAAATGAGGTCCTATGTCCAAAATTCCAAACTACCCCTTTAAATCTGGGTTTTCTCAGAGCAATGCTAAACTGAAGTGCAGCACAAACAAAACCCTAAACACAACATGCTGAGGTCTCGTGATGCACAGTTCAGTTCAGATGCATGCTGCTGACGAGCTGTCAGGGGTGGCAAGACATCTTGCTCATGGATGCCTAGAGAGGGATCCAACCCAGAACTCCTCTCAGCCGGCTGTCCATCCAACACCCAGCACCTGGGCCTGAGACAGAGACAGAGACAGAGACAGAGACAGAGACAGAGACAGAGAGAGAGAGAGAGAGAGAGAGAGAGAGAGAGAGGGAGAGAAAGAGAGAGAGACAGAGAGAGACAGAGAGAGAGACAGAGAGAGAGAGAGACAGAGAGAGAGAGACAGAGACAGAGACAGAGAGACAGAGAGACAGAGACAGAGACAGAGAGACAGAGACAGAGACAGAGAGACAGAGAGACAGAGACAGAGAGAGAGACAGAGAGACAGAGACAGAGACAGAGAGACAGAGAGACAGAGACAGAGACAGAGAGACAGAGAGACAGAGACAGAGACAGAGACAGAGAGACAGAGAGAGAGACAGAGACAGAGAGAGATGTCCTACCTCAGGGGGACACTTCAGCAGTCCGGTCAGGAGGTTGAGACGACCACGATGGGGCATTCCGATGATGACGTCGGTGACCCCGCTGAGCGCTGACTGGGTGAACAGCTCGTGGAAGAAGCCCATCATGCTCTCCGCCCCCTCCCCCCCGTAGCGCTTCACCGTGGCAAACTTGGTGGCCAGGAAGTGGTCAAATTCCTGCGTTTTGGAGAATGAACAAACGTTAAGGGGACATTTTTTTTGTAATGGTAGCGTTTAGAAAATCGTCCACGTGTTAAAGGGGTCTTGGGAATTTTGGACATAGGACCTCATGTCCAAGTTATCCTGTGTGTTATTTATTATTGGAAACGTTGAACAAATTACATTCAGTTCTTCAAGTGGAGTTTGTGGAGTTTGCTGGTGCTAGGCTAGCGCAAGTCAACGGTTTCGGCTAGCCTGCTGATAAAAACAGTCTTACCCACTCCACAGTACACCCGACATAAATGATAATGCCAGACTATTGATGTAAATGTCGACAGAATGTTGACAGAATAATGTTAGAAATAAAACTAACCTTGCATCGCATGAATCATTGCGTTCTGAGGGACTAGTTTCTGCCGGTAACCTAGGTAATATCAGTCTGCCGCTGCCATAGCCTACTAGCAGGAAGTATAACACTGCTGCTGAGACACAAGTCTCTCAAAATGCAATGCCATGCAAGGTTGGAAATGAGGTCCAAAATTGTCCAAAATTCCAAACTACCCCTTTTAAGATATGTTTCACAGTCCTGCTCCACTGCACTCTATTTTCATCTGGTCGGATGAGATGCCAATATAATTCCAACATGTGACTTCTGATGATTGTAAGCAACGCGGTATTGAACCACACGTCCTTCCTAGGTGTTCCTGGAGCCGGTCGGCCTGACCTGAGACTCCAGCATGACGGCCGCCAGCTGCCTCCTCTCCTCGGGGGAGAAGCTCTGCTTCTGGAGCTCCTCAAAGCGGTCGGCGATCCACTCCTTCTCCTGCAGGGTGCTGAGCTGGCTGGTCTCCACGGAGATGTGGCCACAGTAGGCTCCCTCCAGGTAGGAGACCACCTCCTCAATCGAAGCCTGCTCCTTGCCAAAATGGCGCAATCCTGTAGAAAGATTGGAATGGTTTTGAATTCTGGAAAAATCATAACACTGGAGTTATTTGACGTATGTTCATAACATTTAATATGACGTGATCTGGGGTTGACACCGGAAGAGACTCAAGACTCAGTTGTTCATAGTTCACCTGAACCCTGCATAATATAACATGGATGTTGTACTTCTGGCACTTTATAATTGCTCTTTCTAACTCAACACTTACCATCTTAGGCCAGAGATGTTGTTTAACAGCAATGGTTAACCTAGCACATGGAATGCCTGAAACTTGTTCTGGTGACTTCCTGATTGTATTAACAGCAATGAAGTGTTTCACTTTCTTCTGACAAATGTACTTATTGTAAGTCGCTTTGGACAAAAGTGTCTGCTAAATGCCCTAAATGTAAATGTAAATCTAATAAATTCTAATAATTTAGAACAACATTCACCATGACTATTGAATTATAATTTACGAATGAATACATAACAGTACTCCTTAATTTTCATTTTATTTATTTTTATTTTTATTTTATTTTATGTACCGGTTCTATGCTCCTTCTACATGTGTGATATATGTGTGTGTATCTGTGTAAATGATACTGGATGCCAAATATTTCCCTATGGGGATTAATAAAGTATCTATCTATCTATCTACATGGAAAAAGAGATGCTAGTTACGAGATGAACTTGTGTTTACCTGAGGTGTTGACCTGCCCTTGTAACGCACCGGTCACCATGTCTATCTCCAGCACACTGTCTAAAACAGGCTTCTGGGGTAGCAATGGGTTAATTTTAGCTGCCTTGTGTCCATGGGCTCGATAGGCTTCGACCAGTCGGGCAAAACCATGATCTGATGCACAGAACATAGAAAAAGAAAATATATGAACAAACAGCATTATTGACAACCATAAGTCAAGTCAAGTCAAGTCAAGTAAACTTAATTGTCAGTTTTGGATTTTTACAGTGTATATATATATATTGTTTACATAGGTTTATATTATATATTTATATATTCTAACACTCTACTATACGTAGAGTGTCTGTCTCTTCTTTTCCCTGGAGTATTATGACGAATGCAATTTCCCCCAGGGATCATTAAAGTATGTATGTCTGTCTGTCTGTCTGTCTGTATATTTTTATATTTATATTTCAACTGTGATTACTTCTATACTGTTTTTTCTTTTCCCTTTTACCATTGCACTGGAGTATTTGTAACTAAAGCAATTTCCGTTTCAATAGGCCTATTCGCCTCATTGGGTCACCAACCCACTCACACCCCCACCACCACCAATCATCATCATAGGTTGTAGTATGTACAATGGCACAATGACAACAGGTGTGATGCAACATATACCACGTCAGTCAAACCAGATGAGCAGCAAAATACAGGTTTGATTCACCACGACAGCCTTGCTGCTCATGGGCGTTCCCTTTCGTTTAAATCATACCGGATTGGTTTGATCGGTTGCCCCCTGTGACCCGGTATGAGTATCACATGGCGCTGCCTCCATACCCAACCACTGGTAGGGACAAGGTGAATAACAACCCACATCCCACACAGACAGGCTGAATGTCAAGTCGTCAATGAACTTGCTCAATGACCTTATCTTGTGCGTAAGTGTTCCCATCATGCGATGCCCACACTGACCTTGGTGACGCGCACTGATCGGAGCGTTCTCCAACTTCGGGTCCCTGTCATGTAGTTTGGGTCGGTAGCCGTAAACACCCTTCTCGGTGTGGTAATAATGCCCAACCACCTGCCGAGCGAGAGTCGGGTAGGATCTCCGCACACGTGGCAGGTTTTTCAATAAAAGTAGCGCAGACATGATGGAGAATGTGGTGCTATCTCTGAACACCCGGCGCACACTACAGGACGGCGGCCATACTAAGACTAGACCCGCAACACCGGAGACTGCAATCCCAAGACCGCAGTCCCAAGACCGCAGTCCCAGGACCGCAGTTTCAGGACCCTCGTCACGCTCCGTGCCGGACGCCGGTTTGGTTTCCACTGGATGGCCAATGATTATATAGAACTCATGAATAATTCAAGAATACGTGATGAAAAAAAACACTAACCCAATACTTACCTATATTTCAAAAGACCTAACCCTAACCCAGGCCCCAAACTTGATATATGTATTAGATTAGATACCATATCTAATCTAATACCTAAACGTAACATTTTGTAACCTTATACCTAAAGTGAACCATCTCTAACCTGATACCTAAACATAAAGGTCTGTCACCTATGACCTACACTTAACCATCCAACCAGTTAAAATGATCAATTTATTAATGTAGATCTTTACCTAAAACTTTGCAACGCAAACCTAGGAAATGTTAACTTTCTCGTCGGCGTCTTAATGTCTTAAAGACAAAAAGAAACTAAAACTAAAAAAAAAAAACCTATGGTCCCAGGGCTGCGGTCCCAGGGCTGCGGTCCTCCGGTGTTGCAACGTGCCGGACGGTGTGGGAGGCGCCGCAGAACGCCACGCTGATTGGCTGACAGACTGAGGCTGTTGTAATCCTTTTAGGAAATCATTTTGTTTCCACCTGCAAGTGTTCATATCTATCCGAAACAAATGTTACACTCTGCTGTTTAGGACACCGATGCTGGAGGGACGAGAGTCGCAGAATAAAGTATGGATTGGTATAAATTAATATTATGAACTAGACAGGAGCCGTGACGCAACAAGTGTGTGTGCGCGCATACACACACGCACACGCACACACGTCACGTTAGATAAGGTGCACTTCAGTTTCTGTGAATTATTTGATCCACGACGAATTAGTAGATACATCGCGTCACACGAGTGTGCACGTATTGTTTTATGTTCATTAGGAATTAATTTCGTGAATCACATTCTCAATGTCATTTCTTCGAATTGCAATGTTTTAACTAGCATTCTCAAGTCCTCGTAAAGCCTAATATACAGCAGGGTTGTGTTTACAATATTTGTTAACCAAGTAAAAGTAACCAAAACGAAATGTAGTCTTTGTTCTGATAAGATTATTCAGTCTATAGAGGACGTGGTCTACCGCTAGATGGTGCAGTTGCATCTTATGTCCAGGTCTGAGTAGTAAGAAGGAAGGCCTCTAGGATTCTTTTTGGTCCTTTAATGATTTCTATATTAGGAAGAGTAAACTACATGGACATTTTTCTGGTATGATAGCCAACCGGAAGCCTACTTAAAGTGGCATTTACCAATCTTTCTGTCAAGGCCACAATGCTCAACAGAAAGGCATAAGGCTCAGCAGAATGAGGTTGTGTGAAGGTGAACGGGGTGGGTTTGAATAATTAAACCCAACTCAATTCTAATCTAAAGGACTTGCCCAGTTTGTCATAAAATATAGAAACAAATTACACCTGAGGTAATGCGCTCCCGTGCAGTCTTGATTATATTTGGTTACCCTCTTGCGATGCATCTTCAAGCAGAACATTCAGAGCAGAGACCCCCCCATAGCGCTCCCAGCACCCATCTGGTCGCCACGGTGACTAGCGGAACGTGCTAATGATAATGCTAATGCTAATGCCTACAGAGCCCCATGCCGTCACTTAAACATGTAAAATAAAATAAGCACGATGGATAGAAAGGGGTTAGGGAGACAGGACACACTGGGGGAGGATTGTAAATGTCTTTACAACACTGGACAACCAAACGGGACCACACAACACACAAAGACACATCCAATATTAGGGGAAATGGTTTAATTTGAGACAGAGGCAGAAAGTAACACACCACGCGTGAACAAACACTGACCAAAAAAACATTGAGTCTTTCGTCTACACACTCCGATATGGGAAAGAACAGAAAAACTACACAGGTTAAAAAGCAAAAGCCCAAACTTAAACAGATAGTTTACCTGCTATCAAACTAAGACAATTAGTTTACTAAACACAAGTTTACTAAGTCCTGCTGCTGAATGCTAAATCATGTGGGACAGCACGGCACTAACATGAAACTTACCACGATTAAGTGTCCCGGTAACACCCACCCACACCGCCCCACCCCCCCACATGAAAAATGAATAGTGTAAGTTAATAGCTTTGACACCACCTATAGGCCCAACCCAAGACCTGGTCATGACGAGGCCACATTGAGAGGCCACACACATTTTTTTTTTTCCAAGATAGTTTTTTTTCCTTTAATTTCCAATATAAAAAGCTTCACTGGTACAAAATACATATCAACAACCAGTATTAGAAATTGGAAATCCTATTTGTCATTTTGTCGTGTTTTTTTTTTTTTTTTTTTATATCGAGCCATTTGAAAAAAAGTTGATAAAACAAAGTTTATGTGTACAGATCACATCAAGATGCACCCACTTTTTGGCTTTTATCAAGACAACATCTATGAAACTGTTGGTGAACCATGAGAAATCCTATCGACTATCAGACAAAAAAAAAAATAGGGCAAGCTAGCTTTTTTTTTCTCCCTTGGACCAAGACAATATCGATAGATGCAAATCTACTGTACTACTATAAAAAAAGCACTTTGAATGATGACAAAAACACAATGTGAGTGGTAAGAGTCCAGAGAATGACATTTTACAATGGAAGCCCCTGAAGAGAGTCTCGACCTTCGGTTGGACGTGTCTTAAATACACTGTGTTCATGTATCATTACTAGTAACACTTTACCACAGCGCCCCCACCAGGCCGCCCCCAGCACTGTGCCCACCGCGGAACCAAACCTGTTACAGTCTGGCCGGGCCAGGGCGTGGTTTGGGTTTAGCTTGGTTCGGTACGACTGGCCGCTCTGGTAAAGTGTTACGGGACAACTTTTTTTGTCTTTTCTTTACACTCACAACAAGGTTTGACATTTAGACGTTTAGGGTAGTTTATTGTGAATGTACATACGTTTGACCAAAAATCATTCAAAAAAGGTAGTACATCACAATACACATTTATCAATAACTCAAAAACACAAGCTTGGGACAGAGTCTTCATAACACTGGCATAAATAGACTTCAAAAGTCGAACTGCAGAACTCTCTAACCAAGGCCTAATAGAATGTGTAGGCAGTTTTTAGACACATATGGCACTTTGAGTATTGTATTGCATTTGGATAGAAAACCACACTGCAAAAAGCACAAACCCATATTAAAAAGTGAAATCCGTGGTACCTTTTATTTGTTTTTGTTTTTTTTTTAATTGGGACACACCACCCATACGACATAGTGAAAATGGAAGTATCTCCCATAATTGTGCTTAACTCTGGCAATGTTCCTAAAAAGAAAAAAAGTTAAAAATTTGGTACCATCTTGGATTTTTTCTTTTAAATAACTAGGAAAAAAAAAATCATAGAACAGAAATGTGTCAGATGATTACAATTGTGCATTTAGTATTTTAATCCCATCAGTGTGACATCAGTACACACAGAAAAACCCTGAGTCGAAAACTTTTTTTTTTTTTTTTTTTGAGCGTCACCAGGTACGCGGTATTTGGAAACCCTCCGTGGGGCGATTGCGGTGCAGCTGTAATTACCAGGGTCAGCGCGCGGCACGACACAGAACGTCTACCCTAATAAAGACTTCTTTTTCTCTTTGTAAACCTTGTGTTAAAATGGAATGCATTCGTAAACCAAAGTGTTCCGGTGAACGTGGTAAGATTCGTTAACTCTGGGCGCTGCTGGGTAATCAAACTGAATTCAAAAGTAAAACGCATGCCACTTTAGGACGAATAGCGACGCAAGCTACGAAACGTCAAGCGGGTTTATATAAAAATGTGCAGAGGGCCGCGGACAGGGGTGTTCGTGTCCGAGTTAACTCTTCTTCAGGGACTCCCATGGGTTGTAGTATATAAAGCATATTCTGTCTATCCAGCAATGTGTGAAGGTGTGTCATGTTACGGTGCGAGTTAAATTTGGGTACCATCACGAGAAAAAAAAAAAACCAAAATAAAGAAAACAATACATGGGCACTTGACTGCAAAAGAATTAAAAGAAAAATGTCTGGCATCTGTTATTACATACTAAATCATCTTAAACGTGAGGCATCCACACTAAATCAAAAAAGGTAACATCAATTAAAATCAAATTATTAACAAGAATATTCACCAAAACTTGTCAAGACGTACCACAGAAATTTTACACAAAATGTAACCTTTTTTTAATGAATGGGAAGAAACGACATGTTCAAGATGTGACCCTTCGATACCAAGTAAAGTATTTTTTTTCCCCAGAGGGTGAAATAAAAAATTAATGCAGAGGATTCTTTTATTACCCAAACTTGAGCGTTATTTTCACTAAAAAAATGACACTCAAAGGCTGTATTGATCGAGCAAACTAATTTTAGTCCTCTTTAAAAACTTCATGAACTGAAGAACGTCCAGCTGGGACGACAAAACCCCACTGTTTCTCTGGGTTCCTGTTAGTTAAACTTCTCTAGATTCAATGGTATAAAATATAGGTAATCTAAGTGTGCATTTAAACCACAGATTGTCTATTTGTGAATCAGTTCTAAAAAAGTTGACTCGTGTAGGTAACCATTTCTCCAGCCAGAGCAAATGTACCTTTTATTGTGCCATCAATAGCTCTGAGAGAGGAAAAAGCAAATGCACTGGATTTTCTTTTAATAAATGTAAAGCAAAAAAAAAAAAAATACATTTAATCTGAACAGCCTTAGTGGAAATCTTTACACTGCCCGCAAAATTTAGAAACCATTACAGAGCATTGAGGGCTATGATCTGACTCTCCAAAGGGTTGGAAAGCGGTCATTCGTTTTAGAAGCCAACATATTGCTAATGGCACCAAATAGCACAGCTTCGTGCCAGTCCCTGTATTCAACTTTCAAGTTAAATTTACGGAGAGAGGTAAACTGAAAGCAACATAAAATCCAAGCAGATTTCTTAAAACTAAAAAAAAACTAAAAAAATCCCACAGGCTTTTAAACATTTACAAAAAAAAAAGAAATCTCTTAAATGAATTGAGAGTAGGTAAGTTTTCACATTGATTTTTCTTCATCACCCTACCACCTGTCACATTTTTAAGAAAAAAACGAAAGAAAATGCAATATACATGCAGAAATCAGACTGAGCTATAGGGTCAAGGGTCAGTGGGTGGCCAGGTATTGGTCAGGCGGGCTTTAAGAGAGAGAGAGACACACCACAGACAATGGTGGGATGACACCAGGGGTTTGACTTGGCTTTTCAACACCATGGAGACATGCTAGGCTAATGATGAGCAAACAGGCATGGAGAGTTGTTCTAAAAGGAAGGAAAAACATAAAAGATAGAGACAAGAGGAAGAACAGAGAGAGCGAGAGAAAGGAGAGAGAGGAGAGAGGAGAGAGGAGAGAGGAGAGAGAGAGAGAGAGAGAGAGAGAGAGAGGGGGAGAGAAGGTTAGGGCCACAACACAAGAACCATTGAGCAATGACTCACAGCTAACAAACATACAACAGGCAGAAGTTGGGGTGGGGGGGGGGCGGGCGGGCGGCGGGGCCGCGCGGGCGGGCCGGCGCGCGGGGG
>JAOPUH010000146.1:7587662-7598160 GCA_027123175.1 Urophycis cirrata | reverse complement strand
GGTTAGCTGCAACACTGAGGTTAGCTGCAACACTGAGGTTAGCTGCAACACTGAGGTTAGCTGCAACACTGAGGTTAGCTGCAACACTGAGGTTAAAGGTAACACTGAGGTTAAAGGTAACACTGAGGTTAGCGGTAACACTGAGGTTAGCGGTAACACTGAGGTTAGCGGTAACACTGAGGTCGAATTATTTGCGGGAACATGTGTTCTTTGGTTTACAGCCCATGTGTGAGATACACCACTCACTCACATTTTGCCATCATGTCACACAAACTCAAGTAATTGGCATTAAAGTTCAAACCACAGAACAAATGTATGGAATTAGTTTGCTGACGGACACCGTCATTGAGTTTGATGATGTACCTTAGAAGAACCGAACAGGTAAGAGAAGGACGGGCCATTGGTGAAATATTCTCACAACAGGGAACGGTTAAGAGATTACTAATGAGCTAACCACTTTCCGATATTAGAATGAAACCACAGCAGCACATTAACCTGCATACCTATCCCGAGCCTATTTGACTGTTAGGCAGCCATTAGCGCTGCCCTACTAAAATATTTGCTGCCCCGGCCACATTAAATAATATTGAGCACATCTTGTCCTGGTTTGCGTAGTCACTGATGCCCATGAATTGGATTTATGGTCCAACACACTGCCAAGAACCAATGGGGTGAGCTCGGGCTGGCTCATCGCGATCGGGTACACGACAGGCAGTCTGCAACGGTTCAAAGGGACGACTACTGAAAATTATATCAATTTACCTTGGAGGGATCAACCAGAACACAAATAAATAGTGATGTATGACCACGGAGGTGAGATTACCTCTTAAGTCTGAAGGCTGTACGGTTCAAGTAAGTAACTTGAGTAAAATTGTTGATATAGGTCGTAGAGAAATGGCACATCCGCACAAACCTTAGGACTACAGGGAAATTGAATCTAGGGCTCATTCATTTCACAGAAGTGACGCCAATACTTGGCCGCAAAAAGTACAAATTTATTGGCGATCACACTTTGGTAAAGGCCTTCGCATCGGAGACAGTGACCCTCCCCACTCTTCTCTCCACAGCAATGCTAGACGCAGTTGAAGAATCAAGACAAACATTGTTGATTAGCTGGTCAATAGCACGGCCCAAAACAAAGCATTACATTATGACAGGAGTTCATCCAGCAAGTGTTGGAAACACGCAGGCCCCCCCCGAGTCGCCGCACTGGAAGGCATTTTACCGCAGAACGCCAGAGACATCGAATGGGATTCCAAACCAAATTGAGCCATTTCAGGAGGAAGGCCATGCAGCAATTCGCATACTCAAAACCACATATTGACAAACAATCATGGCGGGTCTGGAGTGGCTAGCACACACACAGAAAAAAATAGAATGATAGAGACAAGTGTCCCACTCGATAGCACCATCTTCCATCAAGCAATGCCCCTCGCGCCCAGGTGAAAATAAGAACCCGACTACAGTTAATCCATCTCTCCTCACTCGCGGATAGCGGCCGAGACAGGATGGACAAGTTAGTGCTATTGCCCGACAAGTGTCCAGGGGAAGGGTTATATGAATCAAAGGGCAGAACTGGCACAGTGCAAGCAGGGCCGAGGATCACAAGACCTCATGTAGAAACGGAACATGGGACTCCAGTAAATCTACAGGCATGCAGCGGCGCCACTCAATTTTCCTTCCTCCTGCGACCAGACAAGGTTAAAAAAACACATTGAAAGGAAAGATACTGACCAGAGATTAAGTAAATAAAAAAAGGTACTGAAAGAGCAGCATGCAGACCTTTGGACCCGAGCCATCCACCTCTTACAAATTGATCCAAGGCGCTCGGCAGAAACACCGAACTCCTTTAGAGACTTGAAGGACATGGTGAAGAATCACACGTCAAATCACGCGCCTTCGGAATCCGACACTCCAAAAATCTTCTGGAGATGTTTTTGCAATGGTAACGTGTCCAGTGCAGACTGACACGTCAGTCAGTCAGCGCCCGAGAGAGAGAGAGGGGTGAAAAACAAACAAACAAACACTACACAGGGGGCTAGTGCCCCCCTCCCTAACAGCGATGGCGAACTGCAGGGGTAGAGCTTCAAACATCCAGGAATCTTTGGTTTAGCGGACGAGGCTTCCGCGCTCCGTCTCCTCAGGCATTTTGGCGATGGTACAGGCAGTAACCTACAGCGTCTTTGCCACAGCGGGGGGAACAATTACATATTGTTCCCCCCTGCTGGAGAACGCTATTCCCCGGTCCCGCTGCAGTACAATGGGCCGAGTCAGAGGGATGCTCTGGAACACGCTGAGGGCTGCAGCCACCAGGGCCACGACACCGTGGTACGTGACACCATTTATCCACACTTATGCCACAGGCTCTCTGGGCGCCATTTTGCCAAGCAGCCAGGAGATACAATCCCTCTACAGCCATGGCACAACACTCTAAAGATAGGTTGTGGATGGGTTACATGGCGTTACGAGAGGGAAGGAAAACCCCTATTCATTTCTTACCTACGTATCGCTACCAACCTACGAAGCCAGGAATGACAACAGAAACATTCCGGTCACAAGATTAAAACGCTCCCACCTCTAAAAGTTCCAAGATAACGCACCCAATGAAACCTTATGAAAAGGCGTGCTTTACCACTGCCAAGCAGTAACAGCAAACGCACACACACACAGTTTTGCTAAACGCACTTCACCGACGTTAAGCACAGGAACGCACACTTGTCGGGCGTCCCACGCATTCGTGCGGGTGTCGGAACACGCCGGGGCGAACCAGCCGTCGTTTTTGAACATTCCTGGTGCGGCCATTGGATCTGACAGCCCGGCTCATTCCAAGACGGCGCGGAGCAGCTGACAAGTAAATCGGGGGGCCGCGGCGGCCACATACCTACTGTCACGCTACCACATAAAAACACATGATGCATCAGGGCCATGTGCCGGCTCTGCTGGCTCCCTGACCTTCCCCGAGATGTGCACCAAACCATGGCCACCACAAGAGCCCCGGTGACAACTTCATAAGAGCCATCATGACGGATCCTTCGGTGTCGGGGGGGGAGCCTTAACGCGTCTGCGTCTCTATAAAAATAACATTCGTCACACGAGGCCGGGCTGCCACCGCTCCGACCCCTGCTAAAAGCGAAAGGGCGCCTGCCGACTCACCAGCAGGGCTGATGGTAATCTTTTAATGTCCACCCAGTGCATGTGGTCACGTTCCTCGCTTTGTTGATGTCATGTCCTTTAAAAGAAATGTGTGTGTGTGTGTGTGTGTGTGTGTGTGTGTGTGTGTGTGTGTGGGGGTCTCAAATATTGTACAGTCATTGTGTTGCTGGAGTCAAAAGCTTTTATTTGGAAGGTGTGGTAGCAGGATCTATAGTACATGTGCAGGCACTGCCGTGCCTCTCCCCCATTGATTAATGGACAAAAGCAGAGCCCACTACCCTAAGGTTAATGCGCATCTGGTGGGACATGGCCGTCATGCTTTTTGGGGGATTTAAGGGAGACTCGCGAACATGCATGTTCGCGAGCGAAAGCATTCAGCATTGCAAACGGTGATTTATAATGATTACTGTAGTAATATCTTGAATAAGACATTGACTCCGGCAATTAAATTAACGGCTTTTCAGGCCACTTCAACGGGGAAGCAAAACCGAGAACACAAATGAGCCATGAACAAGACATGGAGACCGACACATTAAGGTGCGTTTGCAAAGGATTTCACTCCACACGGGTTCAATGTGACCCAGTTCCATTGTTATTGCGTGTGATTGAGACGGACATGTTCAATCAGCGAGTGAATGGCCCCCCGTGTTAAGAGATAGCCGGCATCTGATGACAAGGCCCGCCCCATTAGCGCCATAATCACGCCAAACCTTCCTGGCAGATATGGGTGAGCTCTCCCCAAGCAGGAGCCAGTGTGAATGAAGAGTTAAATCTCCTTACAACCAAATCAGCTCTTGCCGCTGTGCTTGGTGACGGAGCATGAATGCAAATCTTTAGGCGTCCCTCCTTGGCAGGAGAAGCATTCACAACTAGGCCCTTCAGATGTAGAGACAAACGGCATACTAAAAAGCAGCAATTAGCACATGCTTTCTTTAGAAAGAGGAAGCTAATTGCATTGACTTACCACTATCCAAAGCCAAAACGAGCCTTTATATTCTTGTACATGATTCAGGAATTACGAGATACCGGATGGTCCTCTTGCAATACAATCTCTACAATAATGTGTTTAGTGTGGAACTTCCCCCATCTGCCTCATTCCAGAAGAGAAATGTTACACTTTTCCGTGAGATGCTTAATTTAGCGTTGGTCTTATCTAGTGCTGCAGATGACCCCAACACCACAGGATATTACTGTGTATGGGCGGCAGCTATGGTTGACATGTGGAGCACGCCATCACCATATTAACAGTCCTGTGAAGTGAAGTACTGCAAGCACCTCTTTAGGTTAAAACCCTGCAAGCCCCAGGAGCCATAACAACCTCCAGAGGCCGTAGCAGTCCGTTAGTATTGCAAGAAAATGCATCTCTACGCTAAAATTGTAAAAGGAAATAATAAAAGAAATAAAACATATTTCACAGCTAGATCTGTATCGTCATACATCAGATTATTGTCAAGATAGCGCACTCTCGTCAAGCCGCGATAGCACTCAGCAGTAGCCTTTCAAAGAATTGGCAGCTGGGGGATAGCTCAATAGGGTGGATAGTGAAATTGGTTTCAAGTATTGCTTCTGAAACCAATCCAACAGGAATCAGTCTCGCCCAAAACAACACAATTTCAATCTTTTCACAAGAAACAAAATGAGCCGTACTTAGCGTACTGCTAAGAATAATTACGCAACGTAGAGTGTAAACCTATGTTATATTACCGTTACATTCAAAGTCATTATATGGACCTACTCAACAACGCACATCAACTTGTATTCATCAAAATCCAATTTGCTAAACATCCTTGAACATTTACTACATTTGTGGCCATGTACCACCGAGTGTATGCAGGCAGACAACATGGAAATTAATATTTACAATCGCCTTCTCCACTTGGAGATAAGCAACATAAAAAGTGTGAAGGACCAGATCGCAATTTGCCCCGCCGTAATATCCGGTTTCACATGTTCATTCGCCTATCCATATGCATGACGGAGTGTACCTGTTTGTTTACCATGACCTGAGCTCGTCAATGTAGATACAGCATTTCTGATGCTCCGTATGGAAGATAATCTATGAATTTCATACTTTGTGACTGCTTAGTTATGTGCCATGTTAAATGCTATAAACAAATGGATTAACTGCACATTAAAACCGTTCAAAAAAGTGCAGAGGGCTCCATTGTTTGTCAAAATCAATGTCTGCCGGCATATGCATGACTAAATGGAAATGGGCCATTTCTCTAATTTACGCTCAGCAGAATAATACAATATATGAAGTATATTAATGAACATAGATATGTTCATGCTAAAAATATGACAATGACAGATGTTCCACACAATGAACATATTAAAATCAACTGATTTACATAATTGTCAACAAGCAAGAAATGCGAGAAACGACGCCAGTTTTATGTGAGAAGTTGATGAGGGCTGCGGAAGGCCTTGGACACACAGCTGCATTTTGCAATACGGCCCGATTCTTGTGCAATGCTGTAACAAAACTCATTTGTGAAACATCCTGTGTAAACTGTCGGCCAAGCCACACCACCGGCACAACAACACAGCACTTGGAACTTCCTACAGACTACGCATGCTGCTGTAGGCCAACCAAAGGCCTATGCCACGCTCACAGCGAGGGTGGAACAGGTGACATGCCAGAGACCAGAGCCCCCCTTGCCTTCCACATCTGCCCGCCCTGGCCCTTTCCCACAACCGTGTCAGGGCGAGTGAAAATAACGGAACAGCTGGTGTTCACAGCCTGTCGGCCCTAGTGGCCAAAGGCCACGCTTCCCACAGATCAAAAGCTCTCCCTCCACGACAAAGGGATCACCTCGATGCTTATCTTGTACGATGCAATGTCCCCGCTTGTTGCTACAGGATAATGCTTAAGCCATGATAGTCACTCTCGCTGGCCATAAGGGGATAAATCAATCAAACGCAGCTCACCAAGTGCGGATCTAATTTCCACCACGTCGTCTCTGAAGCCAAAATCACCCTAATGAACTCTTCATCGTTCCTTATATTTTTGATACACCACCCCCCACCCCCCCCTGCATGTGGACAGCAGATGTCCGTCTTTTACACCAATTATGTTTCATGGGCTTGTATGTGAAGCCCATATAGGGCTACACTTATTCAACCCGTTTTTTTTTTAAATCATACTTTTGGTTTTTGACCATTGAAGACAGTCAGGCCCTCACATCAAGTCATTCAACAAACAGTTTTTAGGTGATCATCGACGTTTTTGGGTTACATAGAAGGAGGAAGGAGGGGCTGATAAGTAAACTACTTGCATTGCACAGCTTTGTAAAATACAGCAACATATATGTATATCAACACATGTCAACATTAATAATTAAAGGGTAGACAGATTAGACTTTACAATCATCACCATCAGGCACTGCTGATCCTCTAGTGCAACATTCACTTGTGTATTTATATTCACTTGTTCACACATAGGCCTAACCTACACGGCTATGTGCTGTAAATAACTGGATGTAAATAGTATATCCTCTGCACTATGGTTACTCCTGCGTACTGTAATCTTTGTAAATGTGTAATCCATGCTGCTGCAACACGTGAATTTCCAATAAAGTCTCGTCTATAGGTCACGGGTCATGTGGAAGCCGTGCCGTGAGGGCGGCGTGACGGGCCCGGTCACAGGACCTCAATCACCGGGTTAATAATGGACCGGCCACGTGTTTCTGTCGCCTAGCCCTCCGCCTCAAACATGGAGCTCCGGCTCATGCTATACTAAGCTAGCCGGAGCGCTAGCTTAACCATAGCATGATCCCCCACACCGCTAACCTGAAGCTAACAATGCTAACACGAGCAGGGAGGGTCTATGGCTAAGCTAGCCACGGCGCTAGCATGATTTCCACACCACTAACGTGAAGCTAACATGCTAACACGAGCAGGGAGGGTCTGAGGGGAGCGCCGGGGTCGATTTAAACGAGTATTCCGTGATTAAAACCAAACGTTAGGCCGTTGCGTAAGGCCGAGCGTCGATGTAGATACGCGTACATGGGTGCAGAATTAAAGTTTACGCTATCCAACGCTGGCCATTAAAGCCCTGCGTCGCTAACAGCGGGCGACCCGTTGCACTTTGAAGCGTAGCTTCTTGTTTCGCTCAAACTTTAAGCCGGAAGGAAGTCGCAGACTTTATATATACATCTTAAAAAACAACGGCGAAAACGACGATAGAAACCCCGCCGAATACTTTTAATCACATATAAATGGGTTGTTAGCGGTACTTTGGTACGCGGTGAGGTACGCACTCCGGGAGCACATGTTACCGACCGTTGCAGCGCGTCGGGTCCGGGGCTGCGAGCCCGATCCTTGGCCTTGTGACGGCGGGTCTCGTCTCTCGGAGCGGCGGAGAACCAGCGATATGTTACACACGGTGGAAAGGGTGTCCGTGTGGCGTAGTTCACGCGTGTGTAACAATAAGTGCGGTGTGATAATGGTGTTTTAAGTGGGTTAAAGTGGTCGTAACGGACGTGGGCGTAGCGCCGTGTGCGTTAATGGTGGAAGCAGCGAGGCCAGAGGCTCCCATCTGCGGCTGCAGCCCCGGGTTGGTTCCCGGGGCGGCTCTGGCTCCCCGGACCACCACTACCACCACCGCTACGCGGGGTGGTTTTTTTCTTGTAAAAGTAAAGTTACTTACATCGCTTCGCCCGAACTCATCAGCCGGCTTTCGGCCAGATGGAAATCCAGATCGTACGACGAAGTCATGATCAAAACAACAATGAGGAGTGAGCCCCGCTGGCCGCAGACCGACTCCTGACTGGACGGAACAGGTGCAAGGGGCGTCTGCAGAGCTGCATGCGATACGAGCACGGTGCTCACTTCTTCTCTTCTCCTGGTCTCTCCCCCCGATCGCCCAGTGGAGTGAGAGTAGTGTGTCTAGATACCGTCTCACTCTCTGCACACCGAGCTGCACCACAGCAGAGGCGTGGTCTGCACGCCAAGTCTGAGGAACCACGCTGACAGCTCGGTGATTTTTGGGAGATAGTCGAGCGTTATTTTCGTTTAGCCGTCCTTCACCGGCGTACTTATCGAGTATTTAAGGTGGAATAGCATATGCGTGACGTTTGATGCTCATCAGAAAACGCGCGCGCACTCACGTATAGACACACACACACACACACACACACACACACACACAAACGAGGCTTCATGTTAGGATGTGGTTTCTCAGTCTCATAGGTAACATTATTTGCTGTGTGCGCTGCAGTTACATGTCCCACATTTCCTCAGCTCTACGTATGACATCATTAAATTGCAGTTGTTTATCTGGCAACTTCAATTCCGCCTTTCAGCGAGGTCAAAGGCCATGTTACCTTTTGTGTAATGGCTGTTGTGAACATGGGGGAGGGGGAGTCGGTCTTCTTTTGTTGAGCCGGACTCGCAGGGCGAGGCCTCTCCCACATTGTGGGAGGGAGGGGGGGTGATAGGGGTGCAGTCTTGTCATAGTCTAGTGGTATTATCAAACCAGTCCTTTCTGGTTCGGCAGCTGCACAATTAAAAATATTCATAACCAGGGTTAAGAAGGAGCCCAGTTATGAAATCTGACTTCATCCTTGTCTCCATAGCAATCTCTCAAGGCAGCTTTACCCCATGCTATACATAACTGACTTCTAAAGAGGTCTGTATAATGTGACGTGTGACCTATTTTGCTGTACGTTCGAACAAGCACAGTATATAACACCCATTCTCTTGAAGATTGAGAGAGCTATAAAAAGGAAGTGTAAACCTCCCTTGGGCATCAGGTTTCATTAAAAAGGCAAAAAAAACCCAGAAGAGTGTCATCCCTTTTCAAGCTTCCACATATTCCCTTCGACTCAATTAGATCTCATGGGAGCTCATTGAATACATTTGAAGTGAAAGGATCTGGACCCTTGTAAATAGACTGTTTGGTCTTTTGATTGAGTGGGAACACACAGACACAGTCTGCTTTCCGTGGATTTTGGACGCCACTGTATCCACCCATTGATTGAGTGTGTGTAGTATCTGGTGGATTCTCTGGGAGATGTTTGTTTGGAGGATAACGCGGCTCTGCAGCCCTGTTGTGGTGCCTTCCCGCTCAAATCTCGCTCTTAATCTCAGATTAAAACTATTGTAATCCAATCATAATCCGCCACATCTACCATGCGTTCTGTGTTTGACATCAAAGGTTTTTCCTCTGCAGTCTGACAAATCAATTCATCCACTATTCTACCACACACACACACACACACACACACACACACACACACACACACACACACACACACACTCGGGACCTAAACAGGTCATGTAAAAATAGGACAGCTGCAACCCTAATGGGCTACATTATTTCTTTTGTGTCTATGTCTCCTAGAATCGGTAGGATTGGCTTTTATTTGGCGTTCTCGGGACAATATCACAATCACAACAGTGTTGACTGAACGGCGACCACATCTCTCAAAATGGAGAGTAGGAACTTTCTCTCAGAAATTGTTCCAGACGAGTATTGAGGCGACACAATCGTTAACACTGTGTAATGCTGCACCGGTGTCCTGACGATACAAATAAATATCAGATTTTAATAACAATGATTCTCATCTTATTTGGATTGAACTATGGCGTATGGTGAGACGTGTGGGTCGAATTTAACAGGCATTTCTTCACAATTTGTTGATGTTATTAACTATTCACGAGAGCCCCTGCATTGTTGACATGGCTCCTCTATAGCCCATAGAAGTGCTTGTCTGTTTCCTATGTGGAACAAGATGAGGAGAACAATATATAGGAGGATAGGAGGAGGTATATACAGAGTGGCAAACACCATTGTCTGTCAAACACTAAACAAATACAAACAGGCTTCAGAAATACACAACTAGCTGCTTCTCTTTATTCAGTAGATGAGATGCGTTGTATTCAGAACGTTGTCATATTCCTAGATATGATCTCGTTTGATAAACACAGCACACATGACAAAAGATGACAATAACGCACAGCGGGGCACGGAACAACATCAGCACCAACCGACCTTTTTTCATCCTCCACACAAAGGGGAGCATCAGTCATTTGCTTTGCTTTCATAACCGTGCAGCCCTGGATCTCTGAATGAAGGGCCTACCCCACAACGTACCTTACAGGCATGTCCTCATCGCTGACAGAGACCCCCGGCGCGGACGTGGGACAGCGCATGCTGTTGACGTACAAACTCTGCACCAGGGCCAGCTCTGAGGAGTGTTCCAACATTGGTGCTCCGGACAAAAAGAAATCCACCTTGTGCAATGACCACTTTTCTTGTTCCCCTCTGTATCCACTCTGTGTGTGTGTGTGTGTGTGTGTGTGTGTTTCTCTCTCCCTCTTTGCTCCGTGAGTCTCTCTC
>JAOPUH010000146.1:7553199-7587562 GCA_027123175.1 Urophycis cirrata | reverse complement strand
CACCAGAAATACAGTGCATTTGCTATGCAATCCATTTTCCCTCAACAGGAAGTAGACCAGGCATTGGCTCAGAGTGCTCCCCACCTCTCTTTCTCCTTGCTTTAGTGCAGCAGAGCGCGCCCACCCCCTTCGCTGACTGGCGGGGCTGAAATAATCCTCTCTGACAGCTCATCGTGCGCTAATGCATCGTGGTGCCTGTGGCCGCCGTGGCCCAGTTCAGCGGCTGGAGAGCCGGCCACAGCAGTAACCCTCTCCCACTACTAATTGACACCCTTATCAGAAGGGGGAAAAGAACTTGAGGAAATTGGACATGACTTAAGTTTACTAGATGGATGGGGCAAATGAGAGAGAGCGACATTGGCACAAAATAGATACACCAGCCATTTGTGAGAACCCAGCCACATAGCCCAATTATTTCTCTTGCCAGGTATGAGCCCAGTGGGCCCTTGTAAACAGGGGAAGGGGGCGTTCGGCGAGGTAATGGTATGTTTCTCTGTGACCAGGCAGGCCTGCTCATATTGTTCAGCTGTGTCCGTTGGGTCCATAATAGATATAGAGGTATACTATTAGGTTGGTTGAAGATTTTCCCCGGCGTACACCTGTTTCTGCGGTGTCGAGGAGGACACCTGTCCGGTCTAAAGCAGTGCGTCATCATCGCCCTGCAAGGCTGCTCTACTGGATGGCCTCGTGACACACAGGACGCCCACATGTGTTACATTCCCGCCATGCCAAGAGTTTGGTAATAATCCACTGAAACGCAGAGAGATCAGGCTGCATATGCTCTGATGTCACCATTATGCCCAGGGAGAGGCAGCCTTCCGGTGAATCTGTGAGTGGCCATCTTTTGACGGCATTCATTTGTTTTTTCCCAAGCAGGCTATTACATAAGCACTCTGTGGTCCTTTCATTGTGCTGGTTGTCCTGCGCCGTGGTCAATGTGAGCTGCTATGGAAATGCCGACCACACAGCACACCGGTGATTCCACTGTCGGCGTTGCCGTTATGCCGCGGGCCTCTGGCACGGCCTGGTTCTGTTTTTACTACAGCGCGCTACAAAAATGCAACGTGCGTCTGTGCATGCATTGCATATGTAAATCATTAAAACTGGTTCTTCCAAAAATGAAAATGTCTTCCCCCAGCCTTCGCTGAAAACCAGAACTACACGCAGCCAGTGGATTGCGAGATTCAAAGCACATTGCTGAAGCACACAGCTTTCCGTTTCATCAAAGGCTTTGTGAAGTACCAATTTGCATTGGAGTAAAAAAAAAATAAATAAATAAAAAAAAGAAAAAAAAAAGAATTCTAATTTGCCTTTTAGGCAGAGCTACCGAGGAAGGAACACGACACAAAGGGTTGGAGTGTTTATGGCCGGCGCTTAGCTCCGTACAACACATGTCCCTCGTGCAACTCGTCCATATGCACGTTTGCCATCGTTTCTGTTAAGCTGCAACAATAACATTAGCCCCACAGTTTAAATGGGAGCTGTCACTTCAACCTCTGCCTAAACCCCCTGGGGGCTAGCCGCCTTGGCTCCCTAATAGGGGTTCAGCTCCATTAGAGGAGTACGACATTAACGACAAGACAAGGGCTTTATCTTTTCACCTTTCTTCCTTCTTTGTTGTCTGCTGCTGCTGCTGCTGTGTGTGTGTGTGTGTGTGTGTGTGTGGGTGTGTGTGTGGGTGTTTGATACCTGAATTTGCCCTCATATAACTGCACCAGTTTCCCCCCCAAAAAAATCCAAAAAACATTGCCATGATTGCCATGCCATTGTAATTCAGATGAAAGGCAGAATGCAAGTGAACGGCCTCAGCTATGATATAAATATAGAGGTTGGCTGTCACCACGCTTACAAGGGGGGGGCAGGTGCTGCTGTCACATGCGTTTGCTCCAAGAGTTTGACGATGGTGAGTTAATTTGATGTTGGTAACTTCATCAGATGATGCTGAGGTTATTGGATGATGGGGAGTTCATCAGACGATGATGTTGACTCCATTGGATGATGGTGAGTTTATTGGATGATGGTGAAACTCACCATCAGCCGATCCCACCGTTGGATGATGGCAAGGAAACTGGCCGATGGTGAGGAGTTAATCTGATGTTGGTGAGGTAATTGGATGATGGTGAGGTAATTGGATGATGGTGAATCAATTGGATAATGGTGAGTTCATTGGATGATGGTGAGTTTATTGGATGAAGGTGGGCTCATTAACTGATGGTAAGGTATTCATTAGATGACAGTGAGTCCATCCGATGATAGTGAGTTCATTGGATAGAGGCAGGTTCACATGGATACCACAATCTTTGGTGCACCTTGCTGCCTGAGGAGCCTGTATGGCAAAACATTCTCCTCATCTAGATGGAGATAATCTTAGCGCCTTGTCCTCCTTTCACCTCCTGAACATAGTCGCAACATAGCCCACCGTTGTCCTGGCAACCCTGCGTAAGCTGTTGGTGAAGAAGACCGAAGTGGCTCACAGCAACTGTGGTTAACATCCGGAAGAGCTCAAACATCCTGTATCGTACACCCAGACGAAGCCATAGCCGCCGCTGGGAGAATGTCCTTACATGAGCCGCTGTAGTCTCTTCCTGTGAACTACCCCTCTCTTGCTGGGTCAGGAACTTGCCATAAAACCAGCTAATCTCCAGCCCCGCACCGCGCATAGCAGCAGCAGCAGCAGCAGCAGACCGCAGGCTCTCACTTGAAGTCCCTCCCAAACAAACCCTGGAAGTCGTGCGAAAATACCTGGCTGTGGCATGACCCAGGCCTGACCCAGAAGAGGTGTGGATGGGAGGAGGAAAGGTGAGCGCACAGAGCACTCAGATCACTGGGGGTGAGCTAGTAGGTGCTGATAATGAACAAGCAGGGCCCACAGGCTGCTCTGTGGTGTCTCTGTGTATCTGCAGTACGCTCTGTCTGGTGGGGGGATGGGCGATGTAGAAGGGAAAGTCAAATGGGCGAGGAAAGAATTACATAACTCTGTAAGTCCTTATTCATTAGTAACCCTTAAAACATCTTGCCTATTGCATGTATGTATGCCTGCATGTGTGCATGCATGTATGTATGTATTGAACCTATCTATACGTCTTTACATATGGCGCTAAGTATATGCATTGTTTAGAATAGGCTACTGCACTTAACTCTGTTCCTTGCTCTTCTCCTGTGGTGTAAACACATCCTCAGGAGCAGATAGATAGTGGTGTCATCTGGGCCCGCACGCCTCCGGTATGTAAATTACATGTCGGGCCGAGCAGCAGTTCAACGCTGGCACAAGGTGCGATTGTGTATAACGCACAATAAAAACCAACGTCAGGAGCATTCCTCTCCAAACCGTCTGACGTGAGCACACACATCCACAAATTCCCCTCCATTACGGGCCCGACTCCGAAGACTCTTTCCACTGACATGAATATTTTAAAGGCTGATGTTGAAATCCCGCTCTTTGTGAAGTGCCCGGGCTTAGCATTCTTGCCAGTGCCACTGGTATGGCACCACGTAGAGCGGGCGTGGCAACGCCGCTCCGAGCCCCTGGAACTCCTGCCTGACGCGCTCCGCCTGATCCCCTCCGCTGCATCTGCCTGTTAAAACACACACACACACACACACACACACCGCTGGCTCCATGCAACGTGTACGAGAGGTCATTAGTCCCGAGTGCAATTAACACCCGAACCCGTGACTCACGGTGCGTGGTGCTGTGATGGGACTGAGCAGGCACATCTCCAGCCCATGGCTGGACGACTTGGATTGGAAGACATGGATTGGATATGTAAAATATGTTGTCCCGACTTAAGACTTGTTTGAGGGACTTTGCCTCTATTCAAAACGATATTGCACTAATGCTATAACTGTTTGTGTAAGGTTTTTGGTAAAGGGGAAGATCACACTGAAAGTGTTTGTGCACATTCAGTGCACATCTGCTCTGTCTGGCACTCCGTGTACGCAAAACAAGCACCCATGCTTGTCAAGTGATCAAGTCTAATGACCCCACATGTTTACATCTTTGCACAGAGACCGAAAACAACCCACAGCTTTCCCTTTTTTCACACCTGTGCTCCCATTGGACTTATCGGCCCAGCAGATCGTGTGGTTTGCTGTGCTGTTCTGAGAAACAGAGAGAAAAAAAACATGGAGGATGAAAATGTGCTCACTGGTGTGTCTCTGTAACGTCAATAAACATTGTTGAATATTGACCGCTGACATCTTTGAATGTCGCGTGACAATGATTGCTATTCATTTTTTCTCTTCAGAGGGCGAACAAGAGAGCCCTTGAAATGGCTGTTAATAACCAGACCATAACTATAGAGACACATTTTAATGTCAAGCATTCCCAGGCCCCGTCTTTGCGAGAGTTGTGTAACACGCCCTGGTGTGTCGAATTTATGATCGAACAGATGCTAGCAATAAGCTACGACGATGAGTCTGGACACCCGCGTATTGGTGATTGATAGGCGAGGAAGCACAAGGGTGAGCCGCGAGGCAGCGCGGTGGGGGGGGGGGGAAGGGTTCTCCTATACCCTCGACCTTTGAGACATCTCAAACCCGCGGAACATTTATGTATCTCACCAACGATCAAGAATCTGGTGTCAGGTTTGGCTACATAATATGCTCGATTTGGAGGAGCGCACACTCTGCTGAGTGGGTGTAGCAGCTCTGGGGCACAAATGCAAACATGATTAAAGCGAGCAGAGAGAGAGAGCTGTGTGGAAAATAAAGAACGCCTTTCTCTTCCGCTTTTCTGCAGTGAAATGTGACTTCCTCTATGTCAAGCTGTCGCACTATCAAAATACTTTTGAGGGTGTGCAAAAGAATATCACAACTTTGGTCCGTGGTGGTGAACACACATATTTGCATGTGTGTGTGTGTGTGTGTTTGTGTGCATATCTATCTATCTATATATGTGTGTGCATTTCACATAAATGTTTCAAGAATTCATGTCATGTCTGTTAGCAAGAAAATCAACATTTTTGCAAGATCTGTGAACGAAGAGTACAGCCAAGAGTTTGCTGTGATTGTTACTATTCAGCATGTGTATATATTCTATATTCATTTAGACTTTGATCTATAAATATATAAATATATCCTTGTTCACAATTCACAATGACAGGTGGTTAAAAGCAACATAAACATTCTGAAGGCGTTCAGAAGTTCACCACAGCCAACCAAAGCAGACACTGCCTCAAAGGTTTGCCTGGAAACAAACACTTGACTGAATACTGACAGGTGCAATGCTAAAGCTACAACACTGCTGTCTCTGGTCTCAAGAAATGTCGGGAGGCCCTTCAAGCGTCTCACTCTCCGTGCAAGAATACTGACACCGCGTGGCCGTGAAGAGAAATGCATGCAAGGCAACTGACCGTTGTGCACAGCGGCGTGCATCACGGAAATGGTCCATCACGTTAACCAGAGCCTCAAATTATCATTAAATGTAGAGGTTTGTATCACAATTAGCCGAGGAATCCTGGCTGCTTGTCAGATAATTGGAAACAAATAAAAACGTGCATTGCAGAAATTACGAAAAGATCATTTATAGCATTTTTATTTGATCAGTAACTAAAACCATAAAATGACTATCAAAATGTGACGAATAAACAATCCAATAAATCGAGTCATCCTTTAAGCAATAGTACAAATACTTAAAGGATGGGGTAAGACATTATCGGATTATGTTGCAATCCAAACCCAAGTCATTTCCCATCTCAAATTCATACCGACCGACAGATTTCTGCCGCAGGGGTTAAAAGATCCAGTAAACAAATAAGAGGAATTGGTTTGTCTTGCGTCCTTAAAGGCTCTGGAGAGGAAACAAAACTCGAGAGCTGAAACAGGTTTTGTTGAAATATTTGTGGTGTATTTTCATGAAGCAAAGAATCCCATTCAAACTAAATTGTGATAAAATCAGAACATTTATATAATCTAAAGATAAATTAAAAAAAAGATACAGGAAATGTGTGTAATGGAAAAAATCTATTGGAAGCTGTTATGATGATGATATCGACATGTTCAAGTCTGAAGATAGACTGTTGAGCTTTAATATTGAAATATCAGCAAAATGAATTACGTCACAAGCACATCTAGAGTCCACCTCTGCAACAAATCCATATGAAGAAAAAAATACAAACTTTCAATTTAAAAAAATGTACAGGAATTACAGAAAATCATTCAAGTTAAAACCAATATCTGAACATGGATTTAACCAGCGAGGATCTGAAGGACAGATCAGACTTTTTATGGTTGTATTTACACCTTTATACACACACACACTTTCTCTAGCTTTCTCTCGCTCTCTCTCTCTCTCACTCACTCACTCACACACACACACCACCAATGCCACCATTTTCTCTGAATATACACATGACATTTCATGATACTGCAGGTAAACTGTTGAATTGAAATAGAAATTTGCTGCCATTCATTTTTTTGCGGTAACGTTAACACAACCAAATCATACATAACAATGCACTTCATGTAGATCAATTCTTAGTTTTTTTTTTTCCGGTCCATCGTGGCCCAGTCTAGCCTCCTCCCCCCTCATCGACGAGCTGAACAGCAGGGACTCCAAACGGCAGCGGCGTGTTCCCGGAGAGGGGGCCGCGGTGTGTGTGTGAAGACAGATGGCAGAAGCTGACTGGTGGTCTGGTCGACGGGCGCCCCGGCTCTCGCTCACTTTTCTTACAGAAGTCCCGACGGGCGATCGACGGCGACGGCGGCTGCTGCTGCTGCTGCTGGCTTACTTCTCCAAGACAAACAGGAAGTGAGCAAGGGGAAGTGAGCAGCGGACCCCCCGCCCCAAACCACCGAGATGAGTGTCAAAACCTACAAGTGCGTGAATTTTTGCATAGTCTCAATGGAGTTTGTGTTTCCTTTTCTTGTGTTTTTTGTCTTTTTTCTTGCTGGCACATTTGACACAGAACCACTGCTGGTCCTCCGGGGGGGCGGTCAGGATGCCGACGCAGGGCCTGGAAGACAGGGGGTACAGGGTGGGGTTACAGGGGGGCACCGCGGGAGAGGAGCCCACCGGCCTCTGGCTGGACTGACACACTGGTGTACATGAAGGTAAATGTCATGGGAACAAACGGCAGGCAGAGGCAGCTCATCGTGTGACCCTGGTGAATGAATCCTGTTGGTTATGAATGAATGAATCACGGTTGGACGTTAGCCTCAGGTGAATCTCTTACCAACGGTACCATGAATCCTGTTTGTTATGAATTAATGAATGAATCATGATTTGAGGTTAGCACCATGTGAATCTCTTACCAAGGGCACCATGAATCCGGTTTGTTATGAATGAATGAATCATGGTTTGACATGTAGGTTATGAATGAATTAATGAATCATGATTTGACATGGTTAGCACCATGTGAATCTCTTACTAATGGCACTGCGATTCCTGTTTATTATTAATGAATGAATCATGGTTTGACATCGGTAGCACCATGTGAATCTCTTACAAATGGCACAGTGAATCCTGTTTATTATTAATGAATGAATCATGGTTTGACATCGGTAGCACCATGTGAATCTCTTACTAATGGCACCGTGAATCCTGTTCGTTATGAATGAATGAATCATGGTTTGACACGGGTAGCACCAGGTGAATCTCTTACTAATGGCACAGTGAATGCTGTTAGTTATGAATGAATGAATCATGGTTTGAGGTTAGCACCATGTGAATCTCTTACGAATGGCACTGTGAATCCTGTTCATTATGAATGAATGAATCATGGTGTGACATGGGTAGCACCAGGTGAATCTCTTACCAATGGTACCAATCATTGCATCCGTCACAGCCAATCATGGGACTGCCGTCGTCTGGCTTGTTGCATCCGGGACAGATCCAGATCTGGTTGCCAGATTCGTCTCGGATCTAGAAATAGAAAAGTGATTACAGTTGTTATGTACGTGAGGAGAAGATAGGGTTGTTTCTAAATGTTAGATTCATAGTCAAGGCAGTAAGGCAAACAATAATCCAGTTAACATGGGGTTTGCTCAGGGGGGACACAAAACACAAGACATGTTTCCCGTCTCACACAATGAGAGGATGACCCTGCTCTGTTCAGAGGGGGGGTTTCGATTTCAAAGTAAAAGCCCTGGTTCTCACCACGTAGGTGCTGACGGTCTCCGTCACCACGCTGCGCACCGGCGTTTTGAGGGTGCTGGCGGCCGACAGCAGGGAGATGGGTGGCAGCATCGGGGGAGGGAGCACCACGGGGGGCGGGGGAGGCGGAGGGGGAGACCGCGGTCTGGCTGCAGGGACCGACTTGGGCGCGGGGGTCTTCGGTGCGGGGGTCTTCGGCACAGGGATCTTGGGCTCTGCGCTGGGGACCACCTTGCTGATGACACTGGTGGTGGGACGGAGAGAAACACGACGTCACATGACCAGAACGGCGACCAGGGCCCTTCTGCGGGGGAACACGCGTTCCTGGAGCCACAGATGTGAAGCTAGCAGAGTTCATGTGTATCTATATCTGTAGATCTATGCTGTAGCAAAACCCATCTGTCCATGTAAATGGAATGCATACATTTTGTCCTGGCCAGCTCCCACTCTCAGCGTTAGTCTGGGGATGACCGGAGAAGGCAGAGACGTTGGAATATCCACTTTCACCTGGGAAGCAAAACAGAACATGTCACCTACAGAACATATTACATATTACATGCAGAGCATATTACATATTACTACAGAACACATTACAACAAATGTGATGGGACTCGCCTTCTCCAGCCGGATCCTCTCCTTCACCTTCTCCTTCTCACGCTTCTCCTTCTCCCTGTCCTTCTCCTTCTTCTTCTCCTCCTTCTCGCGCTCCTTCTCCTTGGCCTTCTCGCGCTCCTTCTCCTTGTCCTTCTTCTTCTTCTTCTCCTTCTTGTCCTTCTTCTTGTCCTTCTCCTTGCCCTTGGCCTCCTTCTCCTGCAGGACAGGAGGCAGCGGTGGCAGCATGGAGGGGAGGCGCAGGCAGGCCGCGGGGCTGAACAGCGGCGGCATGTCGGCCAGCCCAAACGGCGCCAGGGCCGACAGCTTGGGCTTCTCCTCCTTGCCCTTGTCCTTGCTCTTGCCCTTGTCCTTCTTGCTGCGCTCCTTGTCCTTCTTCTTGTCCTTGTGTTTCTCCTTCTCCTTGCGGCCCGAGCCGTCCGCCTCCTTGGACTTGAGCTTGGCGGGCAGGATCTCCGTCGGGTCGAAGTCCCGCGGGTGGTGGAAGAAGTCCTCCTCCTTGGCGTCGAACTCCTTCCACGGCAGCTTGGCCTCCTTGGCGAAGTCCTTGCCCTTATCCCGGCTCTTGTCCTTGCTCTTGTCCTTCAGCTTGGCCCGCTCCTTGTCTTTGGGCTTGTCCTTCTCCTTCTTCTTCAGCTTGGTCTTCAGCTCCTTCTTCAGCTTCTTCTTGATGTCGGCCGGCGGCGGCGGCGCCTTGCTCTTCTCCTCCAGGGCCTTGAGGAGGGCGGGCTCGGGCGTGGGCGGCGAGGGCGACCCGGACGACAGGTACTCCTGGCTGTGCTGCGGCGGCACCGACGGCCCGCCCTGGTTGACCTTCCGCAGCACCTCGTTGATGGAGTCGTCCATGGTCCAGCCGGGGCCCACCATGGGGAGGTGGAGCGGCGTGGAGGTGTCCTTCCCGGTGAGGGGCGTCCCGAGGGAGAGCTTGGGGGTGGACGGCTCCATGATGGTCAGCCGCCGCGGGCTGGAGAAGCCGTTGCTCTCCGACTCGGAGCCGGAGGAGAAGGCGAACGGGTCGGGCTCGTGCTCGGCGCAGGCCTGGGCGATCACGGCGTCGATGGAGTCGTCGATGGCCTGGTCGTCCAGCTCCGGGTTCTCCAGGTTGCCGTGGGCCGGCTCGCCGCCGTCGGCGCTCTGGTGCAGGTGCACGTTCTCCTTGCCCATCCTCTCGCTGAGCGCCAGCAGGGGCAGCTTGGCCACGGCGTCCACCTTGGCGGGCGGCTGCGGCGCTTTGGAGGAGCCGATCTTGGGGCTCTTGGGGCTCTTGGTCCGGCCCGGAGACTTTTTTCTCTCCTTCGAAGACTTGGGAGAGCAGAGCGGGCCTCCCGCCAGCGCCACCGAGGTAACCCCCTTGGGGGACTTAGTCCTTTGCCGGCCCGGGGACGAGCCCTTGGCCTTTCTGGCGGGGGCGCCGTGGGACTTGTGGTCGGAGTGTCGGGGCAGCGCGGGCAGCGGTCTGAAGGAGGGCGGGGCTCCGGTGGGGGTCTCCGGGGACAGGGAGCCCAGGCTGTCGTGGGAGGCGAGCACGCCGGGGGGCAGGCGCTGGGGGTTGAGGGAGGTGAGCGGCTCTCGGGGCTCCACGCCCCACTCCGGGCTGAGGCCCGGGTGCATGCGGGGCCTCTTGGAGGTCGGCATCATGCCCATGGCAGCGTCGGGACTGTCCAGGTGCCTCTTCAGCGGGTGGTTCTCGTCGTTCACCGCCTCGTCGTCCTCCAGCTCCTCGTCTTCCTCGTCCAGGGGCACCTGCATGGCTTCGGCCGAGGTGCCCATGTCCGGGGGGACCTCCTCCTCTTCCTCTTCTGCACCGAACAAACAAGAGAGCGTCAGGGGATAAAGCGAGGAACACGAGAGGCCCAGGTGATGCAAGCATTTAACCCCATCTCCGTCACACACACACACACACACACACAGACACACACACACACACACACACACACATTGAATGCATATTTTGGATTAGATTTGATGGTACTCTTAGTGTTCTCTCGTTACAATAGCCTTTGTTGACAATAAAACTCAATGATCAATGATCAACAGTCACTATTGAGTTATAGAGCTGGTTGATACCATCTATATAACCTATCCTATGAAGGACGATCACATCATTTCATTTTGCCTAAATTATGCCGTAAAATGATTTACAGCCAACCGGCGGCATGAAATTATCATTACACACGGCACAATGAGCTAGAGAGCGATATATGTGCACCTCCAAAGTCAACAGAAGACAGATTTCTGGCAAGATACACTTGAAGATAAAGTGTTGGGCATCCATAAGAAAACTGCCACTTTTTATTCAACACTTTGATGACTACTAAGCTACAGAAAATAACTAACTAAATATATACTGTATCAGTTATATATTATCATGAGAATAATTACAAATTACATAATCACTTCTGGGCAGAAATGAGTACTGAATGGCCTTCTCATAGTAGAAGGTTAACGAGGGGTGTCTGTTCATAGGGTGAAAAGAGTGCATCCAGAGTGGCCAATCCGAATAAATACGTTGGTGAGTGGGAAAGTATGAACCTACCCTCCTGCAAGGAGACCAGAGGAGGCAGGTAGTCGGGGATGTGCTCCTTCCTTTCCTCAGCATCTCGGGCTCCAGGCTGAGGAAACTGTAGGACGTTGTTCTTGGTGACAGGAAACAGAGGAGTCTGGTGGGCAAAGCTCACAGGCTCCAGGTTGTTCACGTAGTCCTCCAGCTCACTCAGGCTGACCCCCAGTAGCCTGAAGGCCTGGCCCACATCGTCCAGTGCTGGATCCGTCCGGCCATCTGACAGGTGCACAAGTACCAACTACATGAAAGACAGGTCCAGCATCTAGTCCAGCACTATGCTTATAGGGAATATAATAGAATATCAATAGTAAACCTGTTTAAAGTTTGTTTCTTCCTAATGAAAATAAGGATGTGGTCATTGTATTTGTGATGAACTTACAGCTGATCAGGGAGGGTCAAATACAAGTTAAATAATGATAATTTTTAATGCAGACTTGCAATGAGAGGTACCATGATAATACTGGCTACTTATCTCCAATAATGTGCATATCAACCACCACTGCATTGATAAAAACGCGGGCAGAGCAAAGCTCCTGTACTTTTTGACAACCAATCTCCGGCCACTACCAGGCCTCGCCTGCAGGGGCGCTGGTCCGAGAGCGGGACGGGATCGTGGATAAAAACAACAAGCTCGTCTATATTCCGTCACTTGGTTAACACACCCACACATACCCACAACGTTCACTTACAGAGCTCGGAGTATCGATGGCACCCCTTGGCCAGCTGCTGGATATATCGATGCAGGACGTCGGACAGCAGGTCGCAGGCGGTAAGCTGCACCGCGTCCCAGCCCAGCGCCTGGCAGATCTGCGCCACCGAGACACGCAGCAGCGAGCGGGCATAGCTCTCGCACATCTCGCTGACTCGTCGCGGTCCTATCCCCAGTTACTTCGCGTTCCGAAACATGCTTCCGGTATTCACGGGACGGGGAACCCGCATCGGGTTCGTGAAATCGCGATTTAATAGTACAATTTCGCGTCTATTTTAGTAAATGTATTGGCGCTTTTGCCAGGGCCGCCATCTTGACTTCGTCGACAGACCCATCCCCGGAGCGTCGGGTTGACATGCGCAGAACGTGCGCGTCGGCCCGCTGGAGTCCGGATTGCTCGAGAAAGTCATCATGCGCTGACTTTGCGCAGTGAAGTTTTTATTTATTTATTTTTTAAGGAAAGAATAAAGTATTGTCAAAAATGTTGAATATTGTATGAAATTAAGCAATACTCACTGTAATCTTGTGAATTTGTTACCGATGCTGCTGCAATATGTGCATTATCCTATGGGGATCAATAAAGTGTCATCTATCTTCATATAAATATAGCGGAAGTGTTTTTGTTTTTTTTTAGATTGTATTTTGCTTACCACCGCTGAAAGGAAGACATTCGAAGTCATTTTTGGGAAGTTGTACATCGCCCCCTACAGAGCTACGGCTCTGGACGTGGGCCTGTGCAGCCAATGAGACTAAATGTGATCTAAGCTAAATCAAATCAAATGTTCTCGACGTATCCTATCTCACCATAATTTTCTATGGTTATGATTATCAACATTAATTGAAAATTTACTCATTGTATGGTTTGTGTTATGCATTAGGCACTTGTATTTGATTTGATCACTTAAAACGCGAAACAACAAATACATCGAATTGACTCAATGGCTAAATGACAAAAGATAATCAGTTTAATTCAACATGTAGGCCAGCCACTGTTCTATAAACACGTGTTGCTGCTCTTCCGCCTGCGCTGACTGTATGTGACCGGCAGGTAGTGCAGCCGTTTTGAAACCGTGGATCTTCGCGATCAGCGTGGATTTGGAGCCCATTTGTCTCCCCCAGCCGCCCGCTGGAAGAAGTGGGCTCAAATTCCATCCCACCCCAAACATTTGGTAGTTGTTTTCCGCCCACCTAAGTAAGATTTTGTCGTGCTTTGGGCATTATAGTCCATAGGCAACTTTTAGTGTATATTTTTCAGGACAATCTAAGGCAGACATGAGGCAGAAAAACAAGGTTTTATTAACTGAAGTACACAAATGATTTATTAAAAAAAAACAAAAAAACACTTGTCACTCACAGCCAGCTGTGATTCCCCCGTTTACCACAGGCTGTTTAAATAAAGCTTTGATCTGTGTTGATGTATGTGTGATCTATGTTATGTTGGCCTATTCTTACCAAATCACATGTGAAGACACGAAGTCAGAAACTGTAACAATGTGGAACGTTTTCACATTGACCTTCTCGTCAGCTTGTCTTCTGAATAAGTACACGGGATGTATGCTCACCAGAGGTTTGAACCCCCTTCCACCTCAGACTGGTACCAGATCTGAAGCGTAGCTAGAAGTAGCCAGCATGGCCTTACCTTCCATAACCTTCATCTTTAGCATAGCAGCTTCAACCCAGGCGCAAGCCCCATGCATTTCTGACCATGTGGTGGCAAAAGCCCAACGTAACATTCCTGGGTATAAACAATACTCATGAGATAGATATACGCCATACCAGAAAGCCGTTGAATGCAAAAATACAATTCTGGTTTATTCATCAATCATGGTAGAAATAAGATGCTTTTCCCTCACACGGCAAGCCATTTCAGTGTTTTTTCTTACTGGTACAATGAGCTTCTTGAAAACAACACAGTGGCCTATAGCCAGGTGTTATCTTTGTACCTGAACCAGCCAATAGCTGATCCCTGGTGAAGGAGGTAGGAGAGAGCCAGGGACCAAGGTCAATGACAACACTAAATTAGCTTGCAGATTTGGTTGGAAATAGAAATAGAAATGCAGCAATTCATTTACATAATTGATTTGTACAAGTTCATCTTAAACTATAATCATCATACAAAAAACAAAATATACACTCCCTGTCTGGAAGCTTGTTCAAAACACGTACAGACTAGAATTATCTCTAGTATGTCAAGTAAGTAGAAGTAGTAACCGTGAGGTATTGTAGTTTAGGTATAGCTTTTAAACATTTTAAGAAAGGTTATTTGCATGTACATTGACGTAGCCATGACTATGAGAGTTTTAAATACTGGTACTTGGAGAAAATTTTTCACTTTCAATTACAGTCAGCAGAGAGTTAATATTCATTGTTAAAATCCCATGTCTTCCAAATGTAGCGTCCTCCGTTGTATAAGTTTTATCTGTTGAGTGGGAAAAATAATGTTTACATTATGATACAAGATTGGGTAGTGTTTGCTCAAAAGGCAGAAAGGGTAAAACCCTTAAACATCACAACCTCAATGCCACGACGGACATTCATGACACTTACCAGTTACGAAAACCGGGAAACGGGCTGAGATGTTCTGGACCTGCAGCTGCAGCAGACACCTGAGATAGCGCGGATGTGGTCTGTCCGTGTGGTCACACTCGTGGTACGGCAACACCTCCACAATACCATTTTCCTGGCAGCTCTTGATCAAGTGCTTCTTCTCCTCTTCCTCGACACTGAACCTGGCGACGTTTGCAGTATTCACAACTCAGATCATGTAAACCGTTTTCAACACCTAATAACAATAACTCAACTCAATAACTAATGTGCTTCTATTTGACTTTTTAATATTTATTTGTAAACCCTTTTTTCCCAATGTGACTCATAGAACCATCAGACACATGTTCTGTCAGATGTTCAATTTCTGATCATTTAAAATAAACAATATAATATAAAGTAAACAGAATTTCTTAAAGCATGTCATTTAAAGCGTACCTTGCATTTTCCTTAAAGCGACGGCTGTCTCTGTGATGCATGATCCATTTCCACTTCCCATTCTTGCTCAGCTCTTGCAAGAAGCCCAACAGTTCCTTCATTTTGCCTTTGAACAGAATATCAGGATTGTCATTTATATGGGTATTTAAACCATTTAAACCGGGACCAAAATGTAGAACGCAGTATTTAGAGGAGTATTCTTACTGAAACTAAGTGCTTCCAGTGCGACCCTTTCCAACATGATGAATCCACCCTTCTTGAAGATGTCCTGATGGGTAAGATTCCCAATGTCCTCTGGTTGGTCGATCCCAGCAAACAGCACATTTGCGGATTTCTTCAGATCCAGGATATGGGGGACCTATGAAAACATGCATACACAACATAGGACATATTTTTTCATAATTTACATTAGGTTACATTAAAATATCCCACAGAATCGTAATTATTAACTCTTAATGTAGCAACATCATGTTTTACCAGCAGTTCTATTACCTTAATAATGTGCTCTGCGATATCTTCATTCTTGAGAATGATGAGTAGCAATGAGGATGAGGAACCCGGCTCATTAAGGGAGAAGTGGGATGGTTGGACCTCAGTGTGGCCATCTGCTTCTAATAGGGCCTTCCAAAACATAACAGATAAAACATTTTATATACTAGATTCACTGTTAACTGGCTTGGTAAAGGTAGTGCAGTTAATGTACAGTAGTTAAAGTACAGTTACAGTACAAGTTAAAGTACAGTAGAGTATCATGGGGCATCATTACAAATGCATACAGCAGGAATTAACTGTTTTAACAGGAATTAAAGGTAAATATACAAAGCACCAGGCATCCCCTTTTTCTGAGGACAGTCCTCGTTTCTAGTGGCCTGTCCCCTGCTGGAGCCGTCCTCGGGAATCCCCGTTTAAAGACGAAAAATACGATTTTACAAACACTGCAAGTGAGTTTAAAATGGCTTTGTTTCAGATGAGTGTGAGTGTGCAAACAAGAGTACTTTTTGAAAGGGCCTTACCTTTGTTTCTTTAAAGAAGGGATCTTCTGATGTCATCAATATGTAGAACCTGAACTTAGTTTTAGAAGACTTCCTCACTAAATCCAGACTATGGTTCAAGCTGCCAAACATCCCGCTTCTCGTTTGCCTGCTAGAGCAAGCACTGTCATTCAATGGTCCATCCGTTTTTGCCTTGTAACCTTTTCCTGCACAGACGTTATCCATCATAGTTTGGTACGACCTGGCACAGTCTGCTTCAATGTTGGAAAGCGCAACATTTGCCTCCACACGGTTTCCTTGAGAGGAGAACTTAGTTTCCTTCATACCCCTCTCCGGCATGCCTGCGCCCATGGACAGGTCGAGGACGGTTTCCTGCCCATCAGAACTAGGGTAAGAATACATGGACCAGTGGTTGGGATTTTTGCCAGGAACCCTTTTACTGTAATTCAGAAGCTGCCTCATTTCCTCTGAGAAGATTAGAAACTCTTGTTCGATTGAAAATTGTGTGAGGTCAGAATTTCTGCATGTTTCGGTGCGTTGCCCCGAAGGCTTTGATACAATTTTTGTAAACCTATAATTTGTATATTTGAAAGAGCTTGTTGAGGGACCTGTGTGAGCTGTGGATGAATGACCATGGATCGGATCTTGGAAGTTGGAGGAAGGAAGATTTTCACCTTGATCAGACTGCGTAGAAACAATAGATGGGACCATTCCAAGGGTCTGTTCTTCCATTTTTTCCACATGATACACGGCGTCAATAGAATTTGGTTTATTCAAGACACATTCACCAACACCATGTTCTGAAACCCTATCAGACCTTGAGCAAATTTCTAGCTCATCCTCATGTTGGTTGTCCTCTGATGTGTGGTTAAAAACATCTCCGTTATTGTCCAACAGTGTGTCAGTCAGTGTGCTGGATATGACAGGGATTTTATCCTGACTATCAGCGGAAGCATTTGAAACAGCCGGGTTATTAATTAACTTTACTTTGTAGATGTCATCAGCTGGAATGTCAGTCCTCAATGGCTGTAGGACCACAACAGGATTAAGTCTGCATGGATGGGAGTAACCTCGCAATCTGCTCTGTTCTGGAGCTTTGCATATCTTCTCATTGTTGCAAGTTTTCTTTGGGGGACAAGGAACAGGGAGTGAATCTTCTTCAGGAGCCCTTTTCCTTTTTACAAGCAATTGTTTAGTGGGTGGCATGAATCCATTAACCCGACTTGATTTATCATTTAAATTGTCCATATCCATAGATTTCCAACAGGGGGTTGGGGGTTGATTTGACGATTGTTCCTCAGGTGAGATTTTGCAGACTTCATTTGAAGTGCTCGGCTCCAGAGAAGGAAAGGCCTCATAAGGGCTTTCATCTATGGTTGGTGTGGGGCACCTCTCATCGAATTCACTTGTCTCTGAGACCAATTTATTTTCATCATCACATTTCACAAAAACTGAAGATATATTTTTGTCTAGCTGGATGTTTTCTGGCGACATATGGTACACATCTATGTTCATTGCCATTTTTTTAGGTTCTTTAGCCATTTCCAAAGTATCCACTTGGAAAGGCAGGACCTGTGGGCCAGCTTCCACATTTTCTGCTATTGGGAACCCTCCACTGTTTTCGAGCACAGTAGGATACACATCCATGTTCAATGTCATTTCTTTGGGTTCATGAACTACTTCAACAGCATTGCCTTGTAGATCAGCTTCCACTTCTTGTCTTGATTTGTCTTGACCAACTAAGGGCACTGGACTTGCATCTTGCAGAAATTTTGAAACCCCTTCTTGGGAGGACTGGGGTCGGTAATGAAAAGCTGCTTCTGGAGCTAAAGTACAAGAAGTTTCAACTTTATTTTCCATCAATTCATCATCTGGTTCTTGATGATCACAACCAGCTACACTCAAACCAGGCAGTACTTCAGCTTGGCTCTCACCGACAACACCATCCTGTAACCGTGTAGAATCGTTGTCAGACTTGCTCTGTTGACTCACAATTTCAATGTTTGCTTCATCCACGGAGTCAATATGACCAGGCACCTCTGGTAATGTCTTATCCAAAGTGATGTTCACATTTTCTTCAGAAATGGCACTATCACCATCACCACCCATGAAGGCGTTTGGATTTACACCTTGCGTCTGTAACGGTTCACGAACTACAACCGCAATGTCTTGTAAAGGAAGGACCTGTGGGCCAGCTTCCACTTCTTGTCTTGATTTGTCTTTACCAACTAATAACTTTTTACTTGCATCGTGGAGAAAATTTGAAACCCCATCTTGGGAGGACTGGGCTCGGTGACGAGAAGCTGATTTTGGAGCTAAAATATAATAAGGTTCAACTTCATTCTCTACCAATTTATCCTCCTGTTCTTGATGATCACAACCAACTACACTCACATCAGGCAGTACTTCAGTTTGGCTCTCACCTACAATACCATCCTGTAATGGGGTAGAATTGTTATCAAGCTTCTTCTGTTGACTGACAATTTCAATGTTTGCTTCATCGATGTAGTCGTCGTCATCATTCTCCTCAGGTAATGTCTTATCCAATGCAATGTTCAAATTTTCTTCTGAAATGGCGTCATCACTGGATTCATCTTTTTTATCATCCCCCTCACATAGCTGTCCAACTAGGGGCATTTGGCAATAAACCTCTGGACCATTGTCCTTAGTTGGTCTGGGGCATCTCTCGTCTGCTTCAAGGTCCTGTGAGCCCAATTTATGTGTAGAATCACTGTCCTCAAAAACTAAGGGCACATTTTCCGCAATCGGGACTTTTCCACAGTTTTCTTGTGACGTATGGTACACATCAATGATCATTGGCATTTCTTGGGGTTCATGAACTCCTTCAAAAGGATTGTCTTGGAAAGGAAGACCCTGTGGGCCAGCTACCACTTCTTTTTTTGATTTCTTTTTTCCAACTAAGGGAATTTCATTTGTATCTTGGTGCAATTTTGAAAGCCCGTCTTTGGAGGACTGGGCTCGGTGATGAGAAGCTGCTTTTAGAGTTAAATTATAAGAAGTTTCAACTTCATTTTCTATCAAATCATCATTCGATTTTTGTTGACAACACACAACACTCATATCAGACATTACTTCAGTTTGGCTCTCACGTACAATACCATCCTGTAATGGGGTAGAATCGTTATCAAACCTCTTCTGTTGACTCACAATTTCAATGTTTGCTTCATCCATGGAGTCGTGGTCATCATTCTCCTCAGGTAATGTCTTATCCAATGCAATGTTCAGAATTTCTCCTGAAATGGTATCATCACTGGATTCATCTTTTTTACCATCCCCGTCGCAAAGTTGTCCACTAAGGGGCACTTGGCAAAAAACCCCTGGACCGTTGTTGTTAGTTGGTCTGGGGCATTTCTTGTCCACTTCAATGCCCTCTGAGCTCAATTCCTGTGTAGAATCACTGTCCTCAAAAACTGAAGGTACATTTTCCGCAATCGGGACTTTTGCACAGTTTTCTGGTGAGATGCGGTACACATCTATGGTCATTGGTATTTCTTGGGGTTTATGAACCCCAAGAAGATTGTCTTGGAAAGGAATCACCTGTGGGCCAGCTACCACTTTACCGACTATTTTTGAAAGCCCATCTTGGGGGGATTGGGCTCGGCAATGAGAAGCTGCTTCTGAAGCCAAAATGTAAGCTGTCTCAACTGCATTTTGTGTCAATTCATCATCCGGTTCTTGATGATCACAACCAGCTACACTCACATCTGGCAGTACTTCAGCTTGGTTTTCATCTACAACACCATCCTGTAATCCTGCGGGATTGTTAGACTTTTCCTGTTCCCTTAACATTTTCATTTTTGCCACAGATTTATTATCATCATGCTCCTCTGGTAATGTCTTGGCCAATGCAATGTTTGAATTTTCTTCCAAAATTGCATTATCTTCACCACCACCACCCATGGAGGCATTGGAATTTGCACATTGGATCTGTAACATCTCTTCAGTGGATGCATCCTGTTTACCATCCTCCTCAGGTAATTGTCGGACAAGTGATGATTGGCAAGAAACCCGTGGATCATCCCCTTTAATGGTTCCATGGTCATCACTGACTGATTTTGGATTTAAATTATTGTCTTCTGCCTTTGAAAAGTGACCTTGATGTCTTGCTTGACTTGCTTTATCCTCATTCCTGTTTTCATTGCAGCCACGAGAGAGTGTGATGGATCCAACATCCGCAGACTGTGTCTTATTGTCTGGTACGTTTACATAAGGCACTGGTGATTTGTGCTCAGTTGTATAATCCTCATCCTCAATCAGTTGTAAATGGAAGTCAGCATTGATTTGATGATCCTCACATTTGGAATCATCACCGTCGCACTCTTCAGTACCAACCAAATAAGTACATGAAGAGTTGGGATCAACTTCAACTTCTGTATTTTGTAGATTCTCCTTTCTTTCTTCCATTTCAGAAGTTTCTACGTTGGCACTTTCTGGGTCTATACTTCCCTTCGTCTCTACAACAGGCTGTGGTTGAATAATTACATTTGCTATAACTTTGCGTATGCAGTCCTCACTGAGGGAGTTTGCAGCAGAATGTTCCAGCTTTGTTGCACTTTGTGGACTTGTGTCTGCCTTCTTACTTGTACTTTTGACCATGTTGTCATCGGCACCATCAAACTCACTTGACCGAGACCTGCATACCTGTGGAAAGGACAGTAACCGGAGAATAGATTTAGATACATTTTTAAAGCATTCTTAATTGTTTAAAATGTTTACATACAATTAATAAATTGCATAATCAATACCCCCAACACCAACATTTTCAACATCAGTCATTGGTTGCACTTTATAGGTAGGTTTGGTGCCCAAGGCGATTTGAATGACATATAAAAAGGTCAAACCTGCAAGGCCTGATGTTTGCCTTGACATTGAGGTGGGTCTTCATCTTGTATTCCTGCCTCTCTGATAAATGCTTCAGTGGCGTCCTTGCCATTAGACTCGTGACGAGATACAGAGATGTCACTGCAGTCATTTGCATCTTGCTTTTTAATTGACAGGTCTAAAACCTCTGCTCCTTGGTTCAAGACAAGTCCATCTTCTTGAACGGGCTCCAAAATGTGTGCTGAACTCCCACTAGAAACAGTAGCAGTCTCGAGCACAGCTGGCGACAACACCATGCCATTAGACGTTTCCAAGCAATCCTCCAAGTCTAGGGGAGTTGAATGGATGAACCTCGGAGTTGAGCGGCTGTAGAAAAGGCCTATCCACATGTGGATAATGAGTTGAGCTTCCTCGCCATTGTCCCTTACAGCAAAATTCCATGATCTATTCAAAGTGTAAAAATGAATTAAGAAAACCATGTTATGGATAAGTACAAAATTCAAAATAAAACATAACTTTGTATAAACACTCAAATATATAACAATCATTATCCTAAAAAAAAGTATGGCACATACCCATGCAAGCCCCTGCAAACTGTTTTCTCTGCAGGGTGATTAGTAAACTTGCTGTCCAAGTCAAAGTCATAGTTTCCTTTCCACTTTCTTGTGACTTTGAGAAATCCATCCTCTTCAACAAAGGTACGGGAGCGCCTGAACCTTCTACTTGGTATTGCATCCTTGTTCATGTGTCCGACGGAAGCTTTGTGTTCACTTGTGCCTTCAGGAGGCACATTGTTCAATGCTTGCAGTTCCGGTCCAGACAAAATCCGGGGATGCAGTGGAATTCCTGCAGTAGAACTTGTTGTAGGCACTTGCAAGGTGACTGACAACGTGTAATCATGTTCTTTACCTATCAAGACAACCATATCCTTGCTTCCCAAAAGACCCTTTGGTGGAGGAGAATTAGAAGGAAGGATAGTACCATCAGCAGGCTGCGTGGAGAGAAGAACAGACTGGTCATCTGATTTGGTGCCATCACTTAGCAGATTGTCTACATCCAACCTTGGGTCAAGCTCTGCCATGGGCAAAGGGTTTAGCTGTGGCTGTACATAGTGATTGATATCGCCCAGTGCCAAATCTGCAAGCAAACTTAGAGGGTTGGATTGGTCAGTGGAGCAAAACAGTTCCTTGAGATTCTTTTTCAAGGAGTTGCTCTTAGCACACACTTTGTTCTTGGGACTTTCAGAGATGGAAGATATGGGTGTATAAAAACACGTTCCCCCTGCAAAGATGATGCAAAGTACAACAGTCAGCAATATGAAAGATTAATAGGTCCAGTGTGTAGAATCTAGTAGCAACTAGCGGTCAGCTGCAGATTGCAACCAAAGGATTACAACATGGCGGAGGTAACAGCGTATTTAAGTTTGTCAACACAGTCCTCTTATTGTATCCATAGTGGTAAACTACATTCACAGAACTATAATCATTGCAATGATCTATATGTATTGATCATTCAGCTTGATGGCATTCTGCCAAGTCTGTTCCACTAGATGCCACCAAATTATACACACTTGACTTCTTAGTATTTAATTTGCATTTAAACTACACTTTAGAAGAGTTGTGTAATTTATCAAAATGAAAACTCACATTTTTTTCTTTTTTGCAGCAGCCTTTTCACTTGAAGCTTTTGTTGGATTGGTGATGGGACCATTTGTATGAACTGAGAATTGACCTCTGGAGGTATGAATTGGCCCTCTAGGCTAGGAAGCGGATTCTCCAGGGTATCCATGCTTTCAGTTGTCTGTATCATACCTGGCACTTCTTTAGGCATTAAGCCTAATGCCTGTGCAAAAGCTCTTAAAACGTCCTTGTTACTTTCTCTGGAATCCTGACAATCTGTATTTGACTCTGTATTCAACATTTCTCTGTCCATATCAGATTTGCCTTTCTCGATTGACGGGTCAGTACTTGGCTGTGCATCAACTGGCAAAACTGAATCCCCCAAAACTAGTTGTGTGGTTTTTCTCTTTCTACTCAAGAATAAGTTTTTTAATTTACAGAGCAAGTGTTCGCTCTTGTTCCCGTCCTTCCCATGTGAGGAAATATCAGCTGTGTTAGACAGCACACCTTCAATGGTGTCAGCTTCTACAATGTTCACCATGGAATGGTCCTCAAATTCCTGTGGAGAACTGGATGTCTCATAATGAGGACAAGCCACCTCTGTATCATGACACTTGTCTCCTGCGTTTACTTTGCTAGGGATATTCACAGCCAGTCGTTCAGCTACAGGGTCCTGATCCATCTTTTCCAGTTTACTGGCTTCCTCTGAGGTTTCACTCATCATTTCTTTGAGGTGCTGTTCACATTCTGTAGACTCATGCTCAGTTTTCTGAAGCAAGCCATTTAGGGAGCCATGTGGAACCAGCGTTCTTCCACAGCCAGTGAGAATTGGTTTCAAGTCCCAGCGATCCATCTTTCTTATAAGAGAACAGGCTGATGTGACATTTTCCATTCTCCTCAGTTTGGTTTGTTTAATTGCATTTTCTTGCTTATGCTGAAACCTTTGGACCTTCTTGTATTTGTAGGTCAGTTTTCCACCTCTGCAATGAGACGTTGATAATATTGTCCACTGAGTTTTGGAAGGATCATTGATCGAAGTGTATTGTGCAGCCTGTCTTTCCTCAACCAGTTTCTCAGATGTAGAAGTTAGAGGTTCATCTGCTGGTGGACTTGACCTTTTGAGACATTTTCTTTTACCTTTGGGGCGACCCCTGGGAAGTTTTTTTCTGCCAGTTGAATTCTCCAATGTGTTCTTATGAACTGTATTTGTTGAGGTCATTATTGTATTAGAAAGTTTCTTTGTTGCCACAACTGCTTTGCTCCCGCTCAGACCTTGGTCTATAACTTTTGTGTTTCCCTCTGCAGAGGTAATGCTGACAACCAACTCAGCAATGGGGTTGTGTGATAAATTATTATTCAAATTGCTATTTGTCTCAGAGCCTTTGTTATCAGCATCCTTCTGCCAGCTGCTTGAAACATCATGTGCTGTGGATTCGCTTAACAACCCATCTGAACCTATACTACACACTGCCCCTGGAGCTTGTTCGTCATTGAGGACCTCTTTTTGAAGTTTGTTTCCAGATGTCAAAAGTTCTGTCACACTGTACACAGGAAGCTGAAAAGAGACTGGGTGGCTGAGATATGACCTCAGCCATTGCCATAAGAGGTTAGTCCATTTTGGGTTGGAGAAAGTGACAGACTTATCATAATCCTGTAAAAGTGGGCTGATGTCCTTTGATGTGGTTTCTGCAAGACCAGTTTGTATAAGTGCTGCATAGTTTTTCATTTGTTGCACATATTGTCCACGTTTGTCTTCTCTTGGGCCTATGGAGCTTTTCTGCATTTCAATTTCTGCATAATTCAATGCTGGTAGAAGGTGAAGAATGTCAGAGGAAATCTTTGAATCTTTAAATTCTCCTTTGCTGTCTGTCATGAAACAAGTAATGAAGTTTTGACAGTTAGTCATTTTGCATCCAGACAATGTGGTTTCTTTATAATCTGTAGCTATTGCTAATGTTGCTGGTGATGTGGGACAAAACATGAATAATGTGAGTTGGCCTATGACTTCTGCCGCCCCTATTTCTGTTTTCATATACTGTGTGACTGTTCTGCCTACCTTTCTGTATGGCTCTTGATCCCGGAAACAGAAACATGACTTGCAGGGCCTCAGTTATGCTAGACTCATTACCTGGAAGACAAAATATTATGTCCCATTGAGGAGTGTGACATTAAGAGTGCAAATAGAGAAGTAATGACAAGTTTAAACAGAAGAAGGAAATTCAAAATCACAGACTTAACTTACCAGTCGATGTAGCAAAGTTGGACGAATGTAGCAAAATCAGAAAACCGTTTTCATTAAGGTGAACTGTAAGACCCTATCAAAAGATTTGAGGGTGTAAATAACACTGTTTCGGGTATTGGCTCATATCATAAATGCAAGTATATGCTTCCAACCGATGTAGAGACTCACAAGATCTTTGTCCTTGAGTTCTTGGATAAGCAGGGAAAGGGAGGGGTCTCCCACTTCTTTAGGGACAAACTCATGAACACTGCAGCAGATGCCATCCAGGGACACTGGGAGTAAGAGAAAAACAAATACATCTCTCAAAAAAAAAAGCCACCATAATTGGAAAAGAAAACTAAGAAATGACAGCAGAAACAAAAAAAAAACACTTAAAAGACACACCTTCCCCAGAGAAGTTACTTTCAAAGACAGCCTTTGGGGCAAACTGTCTCAAGGTTACCATGGAAACAGCCTGGTCTACTTTGACTACTGGTGGCCTTGTATTGCGACACCACAAGACAAACACAAGACAAACAAAGGACATTCCTGGTTAAAACATTGTAAGGATTATCACAGTTTGGATTAAACATCTTGAATCCTTTATCTTACAGTTTTACAGGGATCAAGGCCCCCAATCTGGACTTCAGTCGAACATGGAAGACCTGGGAGCTGATATGAAGCTGACCACTCCATATTATGCCGTTTATCACTGAAATGACAAAACGTTCAGAGTACTGACCAACTGATTCTTGTATAGAAGGCCCTAAGAAAATCTGGATGTAGAACACATTTGTAATTGCTTAAATTAAACCTAGCCAATTTCAACTTACCATTTCCTTTCGTTCCACTGAAAGGGTAAATTGGAAAAACATAGCCAATATTACAAATTTGTAATAACAAAACTGTATCATAATAATAATCATGCATACAGGAAGACTATATTTGTATAGTGTTACAATACCTTTGTTCCTGACAACTAGACGTTGTGGCTTTGCTATTGGCATCGTCATATGAAAATGGCACAATAGCAAATGGACAGACGTGGCTCGGAGACAGGTTTTTCTTGCTACATTCACCAGACAGAAGTTCGTAGAGGTAGTACTGCAAAATTAACAAAACCCTACATGACTGGCAATTCAGTACTCAAGCACACGGCTATATACCATACACATGGATGAACAGATTGTATGTTTTTTAGTTTGATTGCATTGTTCAGTCAACATTGTTGTTGTAACACCTTGCTGCTGCAACACCTTAATTTCCCTTTTGGGATTAATCATGCAATTTTCCCTCTTCTTAAATGTAGCACTTACTTCTTGGCAAACTGTGCCCATTGTTTTCAGTATTTGACCTAGTGGTGGTTAGAAACAGACTACACGTAAGCCTATGGAGTGCTAGACCATACCTGGGTTCTCTCATATGCGAGGAATGAGCTGGTGTTGGCCGAAACCCTAGGCAGCTCTTTTGACTCATGACAGTCAAATCCAACTGAAGGTGCAATGCAGTTCTGAGTGTAGTTCTCTTGAACCTTATTAATTCTTCCCTGTGGAGAGAAAACAGAGACACGCACACTCAAGTAAAATCTACACTTCTTCCTACAACTCTCTAGATGATTTTCTTATATTTACATCACACTTTTATCTTAAATGTAATGTTTCAAGTCAGCTTCCATTGTATGAGCCAATTTGGATTTTCGGGTGATCCTAGCTAATTCGTGACCAACCAGGTTCTCTCTTCCCTTATTAGGGAATCCATTTTGATAGGTGTGTGAAATGCAACATACATTTCTCAATAATGAGAGAAAGGTAGGAGTAGCAGAGAGGGATGGTACTTTTCTTATAACCGTGCTTACAACTCTTGAGTCTTACCTACAGAACCTTTAAGTATCATACAGCCAACGACAACCTCAGGGCAATAAAATAACAACCACATGTCCATATGACCATACCTTTGTCAGCCTTATAATGACGATAAACCCGGATTTCCCACAATACCAGTGATCAGGGGCCAAGCAGTCTGAGTACCTTGCTATATACACTCCTGAAAGCAAACAAATACAATAGCATTAATACATGTCTTGGGAAACACAGTGAGGAAATAATTAAGTTTATCATTTGCCCATATGAATATATGAATGAACATTACCTACTATATTAATTTAACCATTGAATGACATGGTGAGTCACATACTCCTATATCCTCCTATATCTTGTTACACAGTACAGGTCTGTTAAGATGTCATAATTCTCTAACACAAGAACTTCTTTGTCACCCAGGAAAAGGCACACCTTGAAGCATGAGGTTGAGCAACTCCTTTTAATTGCTTTCCAGAATCTACTATGAACAGGGGTGGCAGTTGCTCAGTGGGTAGAGCGGGTGGACAGAGCGGGTCGTCCACTAACCGTAGGGTCGGCGGTTCGATCCCCTTGATCCCCCCCTCCTCCAACTGTCCACATGTCGAACCCCACAAAATGTACTGATTGTATGTCGCTTTGGACAAACGCAGATGCTAAATGTCCCTTTCACTTCCTCATGGAGACAAATACACATTTGTAAAAAGGTTCTATGATGAGAGAACCACCGGCATTGATCTATGAGTGTTAGCTAGACGTGGCAGGAACATAAACAAATAGAAACAATTGCCTGATAGCTTTTATACCCGAGTCCAATCATCCCAAATTGGGGGGTCTAACTTGTGCTTTCTGAAGCATAGTGAGGCCTATTATGTAATCCCTGTATGATAATGAAACCTCATTAGAAAAAACAGGATTACCCTTGGAAGGATCGCCGAGTGTTTTGCATGTACTGTTCCCAGTGAGCACACCAGTTTCCCCAAGTTCAGTGGCCTTCAAAAATAAATCACACACCATAAAATATGATCAATACGTGTCACTATCCAGTGGCATTCTCTGCTTTGCGATCATCTCATCGGCTAGCTCCCGTTACCTTGTTTATGTCATCAAACAACAAAAATCCATATCCTTCTTTCAATTCCTCTTCAGAGTAACCAGCTTCTCTTCGGTTGGCTCGAAAGGCCTCATACTGTCATGAAGGAAGAAATTACGAATCATTTATTTTTCAATTTTTGAGAAGAACAGGAATAGTGTGAAAAACCTTTGGTAGTGGCACCTATACCTATCTAAACCTGATACAACTTGTTATTGTCTCTTAACTCATGCTAGGTTTCATTGGCCTGATTTGTGCACCAATGCATTTCTTTAAATCGCAATCAATCGTTTAGCTTGGGAAACAATAATATTAACTGCATAACAGCCATCCTCTACTACTCAAATAAATAAATAATAATAATAATAATAATAATAATAATAATAATAATAATAATAAACTACACTCTTGTATGTTGTACATCTTGGCACTTTATAATTGCTTGTCTTAGCCCTTAGCAATGGTTAACCTAGCAAATGCAATGCCTGAAACTTGTTCTGGTGACTTTCTTACTGTATTAGCAGCAATGAAATGTTTCACCTTCTTCTGAAAAATGTACCTTTGTAAGTCGCTTTGGATAAAAGCGTCTGCTAAACGCCCTAAATGTAAATGTAAATGTAACTGTAAATGATGTCCATTCTGCAATCGTTAAAAAAAAAAACAAAAAAAAAAACACGCAACCATCAATAGTACACTGACCTTCTCCTGCAGTGTGGAGTTATTGAACAGAAAGGCAGACGTGTATTTGAACGCCTGCTTTGACTCTTCATAAAGAAAGGCATTCTGCAGAGGAGCCACAACCTTCTCAAACACCACGGAGCTCTTCGAAACGGGAATCAGTACAGCTTACGGAAAGAAATGGGGATCAAAGAAAATCACAGAAGTCAACACAAAAAATAAATAATTGCGGTATTAACACGTATCACCACTTCACTTACAAGTCCTAAACTGAACTGTCGTGATTACAACTTAACATTTAACTGAACATTATGCACACATTGTTCAGCTCCACTTCCCATGGCTGCAGAATCCGCCCTACACATAATGTACTGTTATGTCATAAATGTAAAGTTAACCTCATCCCGACGTGTGGCGCACAACGTACCGTATAACGCTAGAAAAACGGTGTTCGAAAGTATCACAACGTATCACTTAAATCGAAACTAAACTATAACAGATCGACTATCGCGTCACCTAAAACTGAAACTTAAGTCGAGGTATGAAGGCGAGCTTACCACGTTTACCCGACAGTCCTCCATTTGTACGGTCCATGGTTTAAAACCTCAGGAAACTAGCTATACACACTCTGTCCCTGGCCGATAAACTCCGGGTGCACGCTAAGATCATGTCGACGAAACGATTTTTTTTTTTTTAAAGGTGAATTATGTTGGATCTTGAACAAGTGGGACCCGATTATTCAGCACGATCACTCCCGACGGTGAAGCAGAAGAACCAGGAAGTTAAGATTCGCTGGAACACATTTAACGGTGGTGTCGGTAAAGAAACCACCGTCGTGTCACCTCAAACCGATTAAACGGTTTAAACCCAAAAAGCGTCCCCACTATTCACTGACTTAATCGTCGACAACCGAAATAGAAACAGAAACCGATCTAGGCGAGTGCCTCCATCTTGAAACGTCCATACGGAGGTCGGCGAGAACCGAAACCACCTCGTCTCGACATCCAGTGGACGTTTGGAGAGCGCAGCAACCGTTATTATAAAGCCATTACGTTTGACGTTAAGGTCTGAAAAGTAACGATACGTCGCAGTGTATTTATTGTGACGGAAATAAAAAACAACGTCGAGCGCGTCTGTAGAATATATGGATGACAGGACGTGTTTGTCAAACGCTTCATGTTCCTATGACGTGTAACGACGAGTACGTGTAAACTGACCGGACCAGACCTTTCGTAACCACTTTTACACAATAAGCAGCGGGCCCTGCTTTGAGAATAACATTGCTAGACAATGGATCAACAGTTCCTGACTTATAATTTTGTTGTGTTGTATTCCCGGAAGAGGTAGGTCTTAAAATGTTTTTCGAAAATTGGTGGATCTGCTGACAGTAGGTCGTTCGACCAGCACTGACACATGAGAAGAGGCTGGACTGCAAATGATGTCCACACAGTGCTAGAAGAACCAGATGCCGCTCATTTGTGGCCATCAAACGGTTGGTAGGGAAGGATGAGAGATGTAATATGGCTCAGTGAAGATCCAGAGAATCCCTTGAACCTGCATATCAGGGTCTGGAACTCAATGCCAATAGCTACAGGGGAGCCGATGGAGTGAGATGTGACATGTGCTTGTTTATGTTGTTTGAATACCAGGCGTGTGACTGAATTTTGAATCCTGTGCAGAAGAACAGCAGTGCACACTGGTCCCCCAACCAGAAAAGCATTGCAGTAGTCAAGCTGTGAGACGAGGAACCAGCTGATCCTCCAGATGTCATACAGAGTCAATCCGCCGGATTTGGAGACACTTTCGACATCCTCAGCAAACGCTGCTGATCATCAATCCCAACCAGGCGATTTATAGCACCTCAATAAAAGATCACAGTTAGCTTGTGTACAGCAAAAAGAGGAACACGAACTGAGCTAGAGGCATGGCGGTTTTCGTCTGATATGACTTGACCAACTCACCACCCACCATGCCACCCTATCGGTTCACCAGAGAGGTAGGATTCTATCCATGGTGATGGTCAGTTAGGGTCAACGGAAGGGTCCGACTGATGTTGAACTCACCGAGGATCACCGAAGGAGAGCTACCCTCTGGGAAAGATGACAGCGGTGTGTCCAGTTCTTTCGCTAAGCTACCCAGCTGACCAGGAGGATGATATATTATTACAATATACGTTTTAACAGTCTGTTATTGCAATAGCCTGGTAGTTGAGTTATCTATGATTTCAGGGGGTAATTGAGGGTGCATAGCCATCTGACTAGGACACGAGTGAGGGAGGAGAGTGTTGGTGAATCTAAATCTCAGTGAGAGCCAGGACCATGACAAGACTTTGAAGAGATGTCCATTATGTTATCAGCTTGACAACATAATGGCAGTTCCACACACTCCAATGGAGAGAGAGAGAGAGAGAGAGAGAGAGAGAGAGAGTGGTCAATCCAGTCTCCTGAACTGGTTTACAAATGTTATTACAATAAAAACAATTTGCACTGATTTATGACTCGTCTGAATGCCACCTAATGTCCACCATCTATCTTGTAATCAGGAGCTTCAGGTTTTAACCCAACATCACATCTTAAAACAACAGTTTCTGTGGATAGAAATTGTTTAGAATATGACTTTCATTTTGTTACCTTCCTAAACTATAGGCCCAAGTAATTTCTTCAGGTTTTTCAAAAAAACTGAACCTAATATGAACTGATCCATCCATTGATCCATTAGCCTATAGGCTACTACAGGGGTAGAACATGATCTGTTCAAGTCAGGATGTGAGGAATTTTACCTGTGTTAGCCAGCATCATGAGGAGATGATTTAGGCAACCAAATCATTTTTGTCAAAAAAAATTTACTTCGGCCATTATTTTAGGAAGGTGACAATTTTATCCCTATTCTTATAGGGAGCGTGACGTGACGTCACGCTGGGCACCATCTTGTGACTGAACCAACTGAAGCGTTGTGTTCCTTTAACAAACGTTGCTGCTGTTACACGAGTTACTCTAGCATTTGGACCGTATATGTTCTTTCAAAACCATGGGTACTCCTGCAAGTATATATGTACATAAGAAAAACTAAGTTCGGGTGAATGCGGTCCGGGGAAACGGCATCTTCCTTTCTTTTGCAAGGAAGTGGTATTAACCGACAGACCAAACCACGGACCCTCCCAACATGGCGCCGTCATCATAGCCGTGTACTTTAGCTCCACACTCCCGTCGCTGTGTTTTTGTAATTCCCGGCGTGGCCACGGCGTGGCGGAGACACACGAACCCTTTTGGTGGCGGAGACACACGAACCCTTTTTGTGACGTAGTTAAATGTTCGCCCGGGAAGGCAACGGCGTCGGAAATCTAACAAACAACGCTGCCTTGTGTTTGAGTTGCTAACACGTCAATTATGCAGTCATTTCACGGTTAAAGTGGGTTAACATTTGGGTTTGATAGACTAGAGTTATCATGAAATGGATATTAATGCTCGTTCCAGACCATCCTTGTTTGGAGACATAGGTAATCTCATTGTGCGTTTCTACTTCGTAAAAGTGTACTGCATCTAACCTCGTTAAAGCAATATTCATAAAGTGTATCAATATGCATGGAGTATGATATCAGTATACATACAGTATGATATCAGTACACGTACAGTATGCTGCAGAATGGTTGGTAGAAGCTTTGCATAGCAGGCTTTGCGAAGCACCGAGCGGTATTTTAAGTGCATGGTAGATAATCTCGTTAGTCTGGCTAACATATTCGGATTTAACCTATTCTGTCGAGTGCCTTTACTCCCCAGATACCAAAATAGTTATAATACAGGTATGACGTTTATGAGTTACTGTCCCTTTAGTTATGAGCTCCTCCATTCAACGCTTGCTACGGTTCTGGATGGGTTGGCCCTGTTGCTGCTGACCTCATATCATTACTTGGCTTCCATGCGATTTTTAGTGTGAGGGTGGGAGGTCTGATATACACACGTGACTTTTTCATCCTCTTTATTAGATGCATACAAATCGAATATATTGAAATGTAAGAACAAGTCCCAAGCCTGTTGAATAGTGATCAGAATCAGAATTGATTTATTGCCAAGTAGTTTTTACATACAAGGAATTTGCCTTGGTATGTTGGTGCATAACAGACATCAAGAATATTAGAAAGTAGAAGTAAAAAGCAAGTACTGCAAAAGTCAAGAAACATAAACATAAAATAAAGTAGAAATAGAAATATTATTGGCCCAATTTAACATTTGCATCATGTTTTAGAAGGTGGTCATCTTTCCTTAAAAATGGTCGAGATGGATTCAAACCCCTGCCATGTGTTCGTATGTCCTCAGCTCACGGTCTGGGGTTCTGGACGGACCGCTCCGCAGTGCACGAGGCTGCGGCCCAGGGCAGAACACACGAGCTGCAGCGGCTCATCCAGGGAGGTGCGGCGGTTAACATTGTGGCTGTGGATTCCATCACCCCCTTGCATGAGGCGTGCATACAAGGACAGACCCAATGTGTCAGGCTGCTTCTGCTCGCTGGCGCACAGGTGAGATATCAAGTATTCATCCAGTCATCACAGTTGAAGTCTCAAGAGCCTAACAGGCCCATAACTCAGAGTCTTCTCCAGGTCAAGAAAAACATCCCCAAATCTAAAGGGAAGAAACCTTGAGAAGGAACAGAAGAGGGGATTGTTAGGGGGGGGGGGGAACACCTGAGGAACAAGATGACAAAGACAGACATGCAGACACCACACAGGGTAGTGGCTAAGATGCTAGGATGACACCCAGACGAAAGGTACTGGGTTTGAGTACCAGTGTCATCACTGAATGCTTGTGGGCATCCTTTAGCAAGCGCTCTAACCCCTACCTGCTACTTAAAACCCATGCATCGGAAGTTGATGTCGGTTCGCTTCGGGTAAAAGCGTTGGCTGAGTGACCCAATAAACTAGTACATGAGCAAGAAAACATGAACAATCCTAGCGAAGGCTCTGTGGTGCTGGGGATGTCTGAACGTGTTCTTGTCTGTCTGTGCTCACAAAGGTGGATGCGCGGAACATCGACAGCAGCACCCCGCTGTGTGACGCGTGCGCTGCCGGGAGCCTGGACTGTGTGAGGCTGCTGCTGCAGTATGGGGCCGCAGTTAACCCCCCGCTGTTCACCTTTTCGCCCCTTCACGAGGCGTGCATGGGAGGTGTGTTCACCTGACGGGTGCCAAACGTGGAGAAAAAAAGGCCTGGTTTTTAAGTGCAGATGGACACGGGCCATTTTAGTAATGAAGGCTGCACACCATTTCACTGCTTACTGTTTAGCCATTTAGAGCCAGAGTTACAGTGCCTTTTTAGACACTTGTCATAAATAAGGAGGCAGGGATTAGGCGTTATCACTGAAGGGTGTTTACAGTTGGGTTACAAAAATGTGAAAACTAATCTTGTTGGACACTGTGTGCTCATTCATGTGTTTTTTGTGACAGGGAATGCTGACTGTGTTCAGCTCATGATTGATGAAGGGGCCCTCATGGAGGCCCATGATTGCCACTTCGGAACACCGCTTCACGTCGCCTGTGCCAGGAAACATTATGACTGCGCAAAAGTGCTCCTCCAGGCAGGTGGGTCCACACCCTGCTGAAATGAATGATGGTTCCCACACCACATTTGATTTATTCACTGTCACTCGGTGAACCTTAAAAGGATGGCAGTTATTTCCTTGTAATAAACAATGACGCAATACATCACTGTAAGTCACCGAGCTTTTTTCATTGCACAACAAAACGCGTTCTGTTACTTCAAGAGTTTTTTTATCTTAACATCCCCAAGGTGCAAACGTCAACGCGGCCAAGCTGCACGAGACAGCCCTGCATCACGCCGCAAAGGTCAAGCACGTCGGCCTGATCGACCTCCTGGTGGAGTTTGGGGGGAACGTGTACGCCAGGGATAACCTCGGCAAGAAACCCATCCATTACGCCAGCTCGGGATCTCCGGCTTATCTCTGCCTGGAGTTCTTTGAAAGTAAGCTTGGTTTATGTTATAAGAATATACACTTAAGGAGTTATGCTTCCGCGTAGTGATCACGTAGTGATCACGCAATGGCCACGCAGTTGCTCGGACGCAGTCATGAGACCGTGATGGTTCTGCGTGG
>JAOPUH010000146.1:7502150-7517558 GCA_027123175.1 Urophycis cirrata | reverse complement strand
ACACACACACACACACACACACACACACACACACACACACACACACACACACACACACACACACACACACGGCAGAGCGAGGTGGACCGCAACATCGAGCTGCTGAAGAAGAAGGACGAGGAGCTGAGCGAGGCGCTGGAGAAGATGGAGAACCAGTCGGAGAACAACGACATCGACGACGTCATCGTGCCCACGGCGCCGCTCTACAAGCAGATCCTCAACCTGTACGCCGAGGAGAACGCCATCGAGGACACCATCTTCTACCTGGGCGAGGCCCTGCGCAGGGGCACCATCGACCTGGAGGTCTTCCTGAAGGTGAGGGCCGGGGGACGCTGACGGTCTCGCGGCGCGCGTCTTTGTTCCATCGGATAGGTGGCGGGGGGCAGGGGGGGCTGTTCTGGCGTGGTTGCACGTTTTCTTTACATTTGTGTGTGTCAACGTTGTTGTATTCGATCCATTAATGTGATCGGCAAAGTTGATCATTTTTAATAGTTTTTGTTTCCTTTCATTGCTGAGATCCTTTCAGAACACACACGCATGTGCACGCGCACACACACACACACACACACACACACACACACACACACACTGTTGAACTCAAAGCCGTGGTGGGTTTCCTGTACGCCTCACTCACCCGGCCCTCTTCTGCTGTAGTAATCTGTAGTGTGTTTTCTGTATGCCTCGCTAGAGCCCCTCCCTCTTCGGCCTTCTGCTCTAGTAATCTGTGGTGTGTTTCCTGTACGCCTCGCTAACTCCACCCTCTTCCGGTGTCCCAGCATGTGCGTCTCCTGTCCAGGAAGCAGTTCCAGCTGCGAGCCCTCATGCAGAAGGCCCGCAAGACCGCCGGCCTGAGTGAGCTCTACTGACCCCGGACCCCCCCCCTCGGAGTGCCGCGTCTCCCCCACACTCCCTCGCGCCTATTGCTCTCCACGGACACTCTGTACGTCTTCTGCTCTCGCTCCTCCAATCGAAGCGTCCGACATGCGACAAAATAATCCCCCCCGTCTTAAGTGTACGCAGCCTGCTTGACGAATCGATCTGTGTTGAGCACAGTTTCCCCTTTCCCTCCCCTGCAGCCAAAGTGTTTAGTAATAGTGGGTGTACTTTTCTACATATGTTGGTGGTATTGGTATAAATATTCGAGGTGGGTAAACAGGAAGTCTGGTTCTGGCTGTGAGACTATGATCCCGAGCCTCCCTCCCAAACCCCCAAGAGTGTGGGAAGAAGTTTACCATTTTTATAAAATAAAAATACACTCTAAATACACACTCTCTAACCCTCCCCCCTGCCCCACCAGAGGTCATAGTTGAACCCCGGTACATGGCTATATTGGGGTACACAGAGCTACTCTGTCTTAGTTGAACCCTGGTATGTGGCTATATTGGGGTACACAGAGCTACTCTGTCTTAGTTGAACCCCGGTACGCGACTATATTGGGGACACGGCGCTGCTCTGTCTTCACTGCTACATTGTGTTGCGAGTGGGTTCTTGAGCGGGGCGGTGCTGTGCAGGATCAGCAGTGACACGGGCCAGCTCGCGGGCAGCGACGTGTCGAGTAAGCACAAATAGCTGTGGTGCAAGTCGGAGCTTCTCGCGTCCTCCCGATGAGAAGGTTAGTGCGGGGTGTAGATATCCAGGGCAACCTTTCCCAGGAAGGCCACAGGGTACAGCCAGCAGAAGGAATGCCTCGAGGAAGTACAACCTCCAGGAAGTTATTGTTAACTCCTAGGCCTTGAGTTGGAATTTTGTACTTTTTTTTTTTTTTTGATCCATGGTTTTATTTCTTGTGATGTTGAGCCTGGCTTGTCTGACTACCCCCACCCCCCCTTAGATCGCTCTTGTGTTTCCTGCCTTCCTTCTGTGCTCTGTGTTTGTGAAGGATCATATGAGTGGGTTTTTCCATTGGGGCGGCTGTGGTTCATCTGCGTATCGAGTCCCACTTCTCTTGAATCAGGTTGTCTTGACACTTTCAAGGTAACGGCAAATGAACCGTATGTTCACATTTTACTCCAGTTTTTTTTCCTTTGTTGTGGAGCTTCTCTGAGGACTAGGCCGGGAGATCTATAAGAACTGTTGTACTAATTAAGTTAACTTATATCTATCGTTTTCAAACAGGTCCTCTTTAAATTACTTTTACTAAATGCACTTTGAATTGTATGATAGTTAATCTAGGTTTGACTTTCTTCTCGTTTGGTTTCCAGCCATAGACAACTGTTTTCCTTTTTTTTTTGGTTTTATATATCTGTAGATTTTATGTAAATCAGTTCAATTAAAGCAATTCTGATTGGATCTCCCTGTGTCATTTCATTTGAGCTGCCGAATAGCGATGCCTTCCTGACACACACTGTAAATACCTGTGTGTGTGTGTGCGTGTGCACGTACACACTGTAAATACCTGTGTGTGTGCGTGTGCACGTACACACTGTAAATACCTGTGTGTGTGTGTGTGTGCGTGTGCACGTACACACTGTAAACACCTGTGTGTGTGTGTGTGTGTGCACGTACACACTGTAAACACCTGTGTGTGTGCACGTACACACTGTAAAACACCTGTGTGTGCTCGTCCTCCGTGCCGGCAGCCCTCTGGTGTGCCTCTTCTTTTGTGACCCATTATGGGGTGTGGAACAAATGCTGCATTGTCGGCTGTTGTCCTTCTTAAAAATGCCGAAACAAAGCAAAGTGTTTCAAGATTCGGGCAGAAACGTTTTGCTGACCGGGACGGCTGTGCAGGTAGCCTCGTTTGTCGGGATCTTTTTAAAAGCAGACGGCACCCGCCTGAATGACAATAACAGACCAGGCTAATCTGCCTGGGTGTGTCCACCTATAGCTGGGCTTTACAGAAGAGCTGACAGAGTTGGCTGTATTGAAAACATGGGCAGGGGGGGAAAAAAAAAAATACCCATAATACTACAGTCGGGACAAAAACATGGCTATCATGCAACAATGGGCACAGAGACAGAATTAGACCAGAAGACCATCACATGATTTCCTTTAGATTTATTTGGTGGGGGAAAACGAAATCCAGCTCCCATTCCACTCAGTGTCTTGGACAGGGGATCAAGAGCTTCTAGTGAGGGAACACAAGTACCCTGCCTGCCTCTGCATTCATAATACCTTTTTTTTTTTTATATTTAGAGACATCTGAAATAAAATATAAATACATTGTAAAGGTGCACACTGAAAAACAACAGTTGTCTTTTGACTCGTTAGATAAGTTACTGTATTATACTATGGTTGTTCAATAAAACATTAGAAGTGCCACAGTTAATGTCTGTACGGGTTAGACCCATTGTTTTTTCTAAAATATAATCTTTCCCTTGTTTAAATTCTGTTAAAATATTAATATATAAATATCAATTTTATACTTCTACATCAGTGCATTTGCAGTCCAATTTTTGTATATGTAAGTTCTTCAGCCACCAAGTTGCTGTTGGGTTGTGTTAATGGCGAGTTATTTAGCATTGGTGATGGTTTAAGGTACATTGGTATCACAAGAGGTACTGTATGTTTTTGACGGCCAGTGGTGCTTTTATGGCTTGTACAGACAAAACAGATGCCCTGTTTCAAGAAAGGAATGGTAGTCTAGACCAAAACAACAACAACAACAACTTGGATGGAAATACCTAACTGGCAAAAACTGACAAATATTTGGTAGAACAGCCAGTAGAACTAGTAGAATTAATAGCACGACATACAACACATCGGAGTGTACAGTAAGGAGCTTGGTGGTGGAACACTGCAACACGTTCACAAACATTCAACATATGCACGATTTGCACCATTACGCAAAGGCATTTCCATCAGTGAAACAGCACAATAAATCTGAGATTATCAGGTCCTTTTCAAGGGATTCAGTCATAGATAGAAGGGGGACACGGTGGGCGGGAGGGGGAGTGATGTCTGGTAAACAGCTAGTAACCCACCTAACTCAAACTAGCATCCACTGCGCTACACACTCTTGTGTACATCCAGAGATCATGCGCTGACGTGGGTGTCAGGGTAACAGGAGTGGGTCAGGGTTAGAGCAGTGGGTGCGTGGAGGTGTGATGTTGAGCCTCCACAAACAGGTTGGTTGGTTACACCATACAGTACACTGTCCTGTTATAGCGTAATTACACAAGTAAGTACTGAATAATAAGCAATGTAACGACATAAAATACACTAGCTAGGGTAAGTTGGGAACGTAAGGGGTTACGGTTAGGAATGGGGTTAGGGGAAAAGGTAAGGAATAGGGTTAGGGGTAAAGGTAAGGAATAGGGTTAAGAGCAAAGGTTAGGGTTAGGCCTACGCCACCCAATAGCATTACAACATGAGGAACACGCCGCTACAGGTTTTGACACTGCAAATCACATGTGTAATCACAATGTAACGCGGACACTAATGAGAAGTGTTACCAATGACGTTGTTTTTGGGTGGGGAGGTAGGTAGGGGTGTGTGTGTGTGTGGGGGGGGGGGGGGGGGAATCAGAGCGCGGCCCTTCACAGGGCCAGCTCCTTCTGGACCCCCCACAGCGTCTCGGCGCTCTTCACCAGCTGCTTCTCCTCGTCGGGCTTCAGGGTCATGTGGATGACGTCGGTCAGGCCGCTGTTGCCCAGGACGCAGGGCACGCTGAGGAACACCTCGTCCTTCACCCCGTGCATGCCCTGCACGGCGCGAGGGGACAGGGGACAAGAGTCAGCCCGTGGAAGGAGCGGATGGATGGATGGATGGATGGATGGATGGAAACGCCGGCAAGCCTTCCCAGCCCAGGGATGCCTGGGCTGGGAAGGCTGGAGTGTCTCTCACCCACAGAGTGTTTCTTGTTGTTAGCTACTTTGTAATATGCTACTTTGTATTTTTTAAGTGTTATCGTATAATAAATAAAACAAATACATAAAAGTAAGAATCTCTCTCTTACATGTACATCTCTTATTTCAGAAAGGCAGCAATTTAAGAAAACAACATCTCAATGTGTAAAACATGTTCTCCTTTCATCCATTTTGTGAAGACAGATACAGTACTGTGGCGCTGCATCTCGAGGATGTGTGCCTACCTGGACCAGGGTGGACACGGGGTGCACTTTGTGCAGGTTCTTCTGGATGCTCTCCACCAGGTCTGCCACCGACATGCCGATGGCCCAGGAGGTGTAGCCCTTCAGTTTAATCACCTCGTAGGCCCTGATGCACGGACACACACACACTTTGAGTTACTTCACAGGCCATTTCCAACTTCTCAATCCCCATCTGCAGTTGTAAGAATGGTGTGTGTTTAACTCTTTTGTGTCTTATCACCGATGCACTGGACTGTGGATTTGCTTCGTACAATAGATCAACGTGGAGGGTTTACAATGCGGTAAGGTTTTGTCTTATTATCTTGTTGACAGACCACCACACAGAAATGACCAAAAATGTGTATGAAACACGTTGCATGCAAAAAAAAAAAAATTTGTCCAAGATTTTGTATGAAATGGTTGCCTTGTGTGTGAGGAATAGGTGTGAGGAAAAAAAAAAATCAGCTCCCAATTTTGCAGCGTTTGAAAGATTTGTAACCGTATCCACCAGACCTGCCCTGGAAGGCCCATCGTCTGGACAAATTTATAGAGGGACCCAGTGAGACTGCTCATAAAATCCATGCAGTCTTTTATTTTATTCTGTAGATCTGATTAAGCCTGTTCTCTATTTTACCATTATCATAACTCATGCTATTGCTCAGCTACATTTCTGTCTTTGGAGTGTCTTTTTTTGTTTAGTTTTAGTGTCAAAATTGAATTGTTTCATATGGGTGCCATCCCTGTGTATGCCCCTTGGGGTTAATCGTCTTCATTCATTATTCACTGTTTGTCTTCTTACACCCAGAACATTTTCTCGTGCCAATGCATACATTGTGACACCAAGGTGCCGATAGAAATGCTGGTCACGCAAGAAACTCACCCCTCCACCACCAACTTGTGCACCTGCTTCCAGTTCTCACTGTCGGAGTCTGTGCCCATCTGGGGGTTGAGGCCCTGGAGAGAGACCCCGGCCACGTTCACACCACTCCACACGGGCACTGGGGAACACACACACACACACACACAATTAGCCTTTTAATTCAACAAACCTTACATCTGACCTATGGCGGAAATACTAAACACATGTGTGGTGTTGAGTATATCTAGCTTGGTTTCCCGTGCAATACACTGTATATATGCTACATTTAAATGAGATGTACATTATTGATTGAATGATATGTGCCATTTTGTGAGATATACCAGTAAATAAATAGGATGATTAATTAGCATGTCCTCCTATTTTCATTCATATCTAAAAATGTTTTTAAGGAAGCAATTCTTCCAGAACTTTTTCCCAGGAAATGATGCTATGATGCGTTCCTGCCGGGTCAGAACCACGCTGCGGGTCAGAACCCACCACTAGAGTCGCCGTGCTCCCCGACGATCCAGCCGTGGCAGCTGGACGGGTGCAGGTTCAGCTTCTCCCCCATCAGGTGGCGGAAGCGGGCGGAGTCCAGGTTTGTGCCAGAGCCAATCACGCGGTGGCGAGGGAAACCACTCATCTTCCACGCCACGTAGGTCAGGATGTCCACTAGGGAGGGAGCAGACATAAACTACTGTTACAAGGCGGATCACTGGAAAGTATACCCGACAGCAGCCACCCCTAATTAGCGGCCCGCGGGCCAAATCTGGCCTTCGAGAGCAAAGTGTCCGGCCCGTGCCGACCTATGAAGTGGTGCCATGATGCCATGAAGTGAATTATCTGCTGCTACAACCAACTACCACTTGTACTGCTAATCATAACAATAATACTACCACTATTAATAGCAGCGACAATAACATCTCCACATAAAACAATGTTCACTGATCCAATGAAAAAAAAACAAAACACACAATTTGGCCCTCAACGTGGCAACCTTGACATAATTTGGCCCTCAGTGAGAACTAATTGGGGAACCCTGCCCTACAGCCACAATTGTCCAATTCAGATATCTGAAGACCACCCGCAGAATACAGTCCCTCCTCCTCCTCCCCCCTTCTCTCTCCCCCTCCCCCCCAGGTTGGAGACCACCAGCAGAATTGTCCCCCCTCACCCCCTCGCTCCCTCAGACCACCAGTAGTATGTAGACCCCTCCCCTCTCTCCCATCCCTCCCCCCCCCCTCACCTGGGTTGGAGACCACCAGTAGGATGCAGTCGGGGCTGTACTTGACGATGTTGGGGATGATGAACTTGAAGATGTTGACGTTGCGCTGCACCAGGTTCAGCCGGCTCTCTCCCTCCTGCTGGCGTGCGCCCGCCGTCACCACCACCACCTTGGAGTTGGCCGTCACGCTGTAGTCTGGGTGGGGGGCGGGACACCACACGGTTAGCCACCAAGGGACGCACAGTAGAGCAGCCACAGAGTTCAAGATGGCACCAAGATGGCACCAAGATGACGGCCGGGGGAACCAAGGCCACGCCGGCGAGTGGCACGTGAGCAGCAACGGGGCGGTGTCTACGAGGGTCGAACCAACCTTTGTCTGCGACGATCTTGTGCGTCTTGAGGAAGAGGGCCCCGTGCTGCAGGTCCATGACTTCACCCTTCAGCTTGTCCTCCATCACGTCCACCAGGGCAAGCTCATCACACAGGTCCTACGCGCGCGCGCGCACACACACACACACACACACACACACACACACACACACACACACACACACACAATTAGCTTACCTGTTGCAGTCAGATACATACTAATTGTACTGTTCTGTTATGTGTCCCATTTTTGTATGCCTTTTGTGTGCTCTGCCAATTAAGTGCGTAGTCAGATACATGGACCTCACAGAACCAGTCTGGTTGTAATGACTGTTGGCGTGGCCGCAACATAATGAGGCAATACGAAGAGTGCCTTTCCGCTTCAATTCCAGTGCACCCAGAGTCCTCATTTCTCTTCTGTAATGGTCGTCTGCAGCGCCGTTTAATGGCTGCGTCTCCCTTTAAGCCGCCCCGAGGAACAAAGCCACAGAACAGCATTCCTACTGCAAACTGAGCCCGCGTTTGAGTGATCATAGATTTTGACTCAGGTTGCCTGGTAACAGGCCTGGCATCGGTTCAGGGAGTTGTTTGCCTCGTCTTGTTACCCGTTCATGGATGTTGTCTTGGTGCTCCATTCATGCAGATCGGCCAATAACATAGAAGTTGAATCTAATCTAACATCACAACAACACCTGTCTCGCCTTGCCTGTGGCAGGTGCATTACCCACAATCCCCGCCAAGCTACCTAACCAACCCCTTGCACATTTGAATATGACCCGTCTATTCACCTCGTGTTTTCCATGTGAAGCAACAAGCGTGGGTCCGTGTGTAACCAGATACTTATTTCCCTAATGGTCTCCCGGCAACCCAAATTCTGCCTGGATCAGCAGTAGACGAACCACACTTAAATTGTAATTCGTCAGGTAAAAACACGGGATAACGTTTACGGGATAACATTAAAAACGTAAAAAAGGTTACATACAAAATAAGACTGACTGAAAAGCACAAGCAAAAGTATATAAATATATATATTTACACTATGGTTTGATATGAATGGAAAAAATGGCTCATTGAAATCGGTTTAGAAATGTTAACGTTATAGTGCTTTTTATCCAGAAAAACGGCAGCTCCCCATTTACTTGAACTTGACTGTACTGTTTACAGGTCGGCCTTGACCTCTCCAATATGGCGGCGATGTTTACGTTTCGTTTCGTAAGTCTGCTTTGGTCTTACCTTGAGCAAGATGCTGACCGCTGACGCCATGCCAACCATGCCGACGCCCACCACGGTCACCTTGTTCTTAGAGCCAACGGGCTCCTCCTTCATCACATGGCTGATGAGTTTATCCTTGGTGGACATCTGAAGGAGAGGGAGAAAACACAACAAAAGCTGAAAAGTCTGAGTTTGAAATAGAGGAGTGTGTGTGTGTGTGGGTGGGGGGGCTGACTGACATTGTTCTACATCACTTCCCAGCTTCACTTCCTACCATTACCAAATATGTTCAGCATTCAGAACTGCCAATTCCCCTTTTCTTGCCGGTATCGGTTCTTCGCTACGTGTCTGTACATCCACGGCCAAAACATTCACTGTCGCCATCCGGACCGGGGGGGTTTGCAAACGGACGCTGCTGCTGGCTGCTTCCACAGGCTTACATGTGAACGGCTGCGGTTACATCACAGGCATGACCACGCAGAGCAGACCCCTCCATCTGTCTTGGTGTTGAGTCAGAAGCGCGTAACACGAGAGAGGCGTGTGCTGCACACGGAGCGCAGCACCGAAACCAACGCGGTGTGGGCAGACGCACGTAGCGCGGCACCGTGGCGTGGACAGACGCACGTAGCAGCACCGGTGCTGCTGACTGATGGGGAAACGATGACGACCACGTCTAGAACTTGGAAGAAAGCTGTTCCACAACACCCACACAGCCAGTGGGGATATGGAGAGTGTACAAAGTAAGGACGGTCATCCAATTATCTCTCCATCAGAGGAGATTATCTTACCTCATGACACCGCATCATCGTTTGGCCAATCGGAATCTGATCTTTTTTTGTGTCATTTTACAATTCACGGTTTACGTTGTCACGTCTCACGTAATTGTAAGGCAACGTGTGTTCACTGAGTCATTTTAACCACGGTGGAGGAACGAGCTTTTTATTGTATTTTTTTTAATCATGCTTCGTATTCGTGCCGTTACTCATTCATCCGGTCGAGTTATATCATCCTACTATTTAGACCCACACTGAATAAACACCATTTTTGTTGTACAAAGCAGTGAAACAGGAGAATGAACATAGAAATTTGACTGTGGGGAATAATTACTGAGCTATACTGTAGGCATATATATCTTACAACTACTGGGTACTGAAAATGAATACTAAATAAGTGCACCATTCATTATGTCATCGACATCTAATGGATAGCAGCTGCTTTCATGAGGGCAACGCATCGTCGGTCAGGCGTAAGCCTTTTTGGTGCCAAGTCGTCCATGACTGCGCGTCTTTGTAGTAAACGTGCTCAGCGAAGGCCTACAGGTGGAGGGTCTTCTGATCGGAGGGTTTACGTCACGTTGGTACGCCAGACACGCTTTCCCTCACGCCTGATTGGTCGAACACGACGCCAGCACGAGTTTTTCAACCTCTGGGCCCCTCTGCGGTCCATCGCTAATATAAATCGCGTTGATAGATAACACTAAGGGTTGTTTCTCATAGGTGGATTTACCCACCTATGGACTGAAAACCATTTGGTGCGTCTAATGTCTAATGTGTATATGTTGTTCATATTGGATGATGTGGGTTCAGGATATGGATTTACAACCTCATTTAATGTAATCTAATAGACCCGAAAAACACGTGAATCCAGTAATATGTAATTGAGTGAGTAGGCCTACACGTTGAATGGGAACACAATCAACACGTAGGTTTAGTTAAAATACGCCTCTCCCCAAAACACAGTCCTTCCGCATTTTCCAGACAGCCAGTGACATCAAAAGATGATCCTACCTTGATGCTTCAGTACGACGATGTAGACAACTCTAGACCCTCTTGCTTCCCACTGGATGCTGGATGCGGCTCTGTGTGTGAAGTTGTGATGCCGGTGGCTGTATTTAAAGAAACGGACATGCGCAGTAAGGGGGAGACGGGGCGGGTCTTGGCGTCTGTGTCGACCCGCACGTAACCGAAAGGATGCGGTGAGGCTGTAGAGCGCTGCTGCGGCTGCGCACAGCGACCTGTGTATTTATACATCCTTATGATGTGAAATGTGTTTTCCCTATTAGATTTTGTGTTTCGTACTTATTTCCGACGTTTTTATTTGAATGTTCCCTCAAAGGACACAGAAAGAACGTGGATATATTTTCTAAGTGTGTCTTTCTAAAGTCCTGTGGCTTGTGCGCTGAATGTCTTTTGTAATTGCTTTGCAAGGAAACGCGTAGTTATACAACAGGAAGAGAGAGGGTGAATCAGGGGTGAATCAACGGTGGTGTTCTTATTGTACTTGTGTCCCGTTGCACCACCTAGTGTATGTATGTAGTTACTGCAGTTCAGCCCGTAGAATTTAGAAAATGGATACTTTATTCACCCCGAGGGACATTTTTGAAAAGAAACGAAAAAGTGTTACAAAGAAATGACAAAGTGCTTCCCAGATAAGAATCCTGTTATACAAACATTGGAGTCACAATAAGAACAAGCAATCAAACTTGGTAAAACCAAAAATCCAAACAATATGAACACGAGTAGGCCTGCAGTCATGCGTGTGTGCAGTGGCGTGCACAGACTTTTTGAAGAGCAGGGGCGGAAAGAAAAAAAAGGGCACATATAGCACGTCCTCACCACTAGAGGGCACTTTAGATATATTTTATATGTTATACAAATGGCACATTATATAGCCTTAAAACAGACTAACTAGACAGACCACTCAGGTTAGTTTGCTGTTAGGATCAGCATCCACGAGAACTGTGTGGATTATAGCGTTGGACTGTGAAGAACACACAGCTACATGGATGTATGAAGGCAATACATCCCTATGGGGTCTGGGGGACTTCCCCCAGAAAATTTTAAATTAAGTAGATGCCATTTCCTGTATTCTAGTGTATTTAGTGGGGCAGCCGCGGCCTACTGGTTAGGGCTTCGGACTTGTAACTGGAGAGTCTCTGGTTCGAACCCTGACCAGTATGAACGCCTGGAGTGCCCTTGAGCAAGGCACCTAACCCCTCACTGCTCCCCGAGCGCCTCTGTTGCAGGCAGCTCACTGCATCGGGTTTAAGTGTGTGCTTCACCTCACTGTGTGCCTCACAGTGAAGTGAGGTGTGTTCTGAGTGTTTCACTAATTCACGATTGGGTTAAATGCAGAGACCAAATTTCCCTCACGGGATCAAAAGAGTTCTTCTTCTTCTGGTGCATTTCAACACCATTTTAGCACCAGATAAACCAAACTGGTTCTGTGAGGTATAGTTCTGGCTCAATAGGTCATCAAAGGGCCCAACATAAAAGTCATCGCAACAGTAATGTGTCATAGTAATTCTTGGTCCTAATAGTCTTCTGGTGTTTAATGTATTTTTTCCACCCAAGAGGGGAATTTAGTGTATTTTGCCAACCAGGAGGGCACTTTAGCACGCGTTTTTGCCTCCCAATAGGAAACTTTAGTGAGTTTTGGCTCCCAAAAGGAGACTTTAGCACGTGTTTTGGCTCCCAAGAGGGCACTTTAACATGCGTTAATGTGCACATCACTGCGTGTGTGTGTGTGTGTGTGTGTATGTAAAAAGACCAACTTATGAAAAAAGTCATTTATGTAGGTTTTTAAAAAATATTTTTTAAAATGTGGAACTTTGATAGAGGTCCCGGGGATATTAGTGTTTAACTAAGTTTCCAATGAATTCAGTTTCGTATTGTCTTCATGATATGCATGGTTCATGCAACACAGTACGAGTAAGAAAAACGTATCTCAATTCGTTCTTTGCATTCAAAATGGACAATATAAATCACTTAATACCACATGATGAATTAGATCAAATTAAATTTGGCATGTATTTGTCAGACGTCCAACTTTTTCTCGTGTTGGCCTACTTGTTTCACCCCCTGAATCACCGCCCACTTTTTTAAGAAATATTCTGCATTGATTACATTATTAACAAAATAGAAATTCAGGATGATTTCCAGGCTAATATAACTTTGGAATAGGTAGGCCTACTGTTGTTATCACACTGTGATGTTTTACGCTGGTAGGCCTACTACATCTGGGTCATGTTATCATCATCATGTTATCATCATCTCCAAGAAGATCAGCGTTAGGGTTATTAGGGTACCACTCTCCTCCGGTCAATCACGGCCTCGCTGAAAATTTCCCTCACGGGATCAAATGAGTAATTCTTCTTCTTCTTCTTCAATTGGACCAGCAGGTGGCAGCAATACATAAGCAATGCTGTGGCAATATTGTAATGTCGACTTCAGTCAAAACTAATGGTGTAACGTTTACATTTTTCTAAACGATTATTCCTCACGACACAAAAACTCTTGAGACCATCCAGAAACACAGAAACAGAATGGGAGCTCTCAAGATCTGGATGGCCTAACAAGTCTACAATAACACCAACACAGATATCATACGGGTCTAGCAAGCAATTGTGGTCCATCCCTTCGGACTTCATTTCCCATGGTGCCATTGGCCAGAATCCTTATACAAAACCAACTCAACCCTCCCCCCGTTGAAGAGGGTGGGAGCGCGGTGTATCTAGTTAGCGTGTTCCCTGGCTGCTCTGGGACCAGAGACAACACTGTGTTATTGTGCTGGGCTTCAGGGCCACTCTGTGTCAGTGGGCCGTCAGGGTTATCCCGCTCTCCTCGTGATCTAATCTCCTCTCACATTCTTTGTCCAGAGCGGTAAATGACAGAAGAACATTGTGCCACATCAATCATAACTGAGGGCCCCAGTGGCCTGAGCTGGGAAGTTGCGTTGCTTGACTTCAGGCCCCGGAACCATCCCAATCTATTTCACTGGCCTTTCTGTTTTGCCCATTCCCCTCTTCTTTCCTCTCCTCTCCTCTCCTCTCCTCTCCTCTCCTTTCTTTGCCTGAACTCTTATGGTCTCCTCTCCTCTCAACATCTCCTCTCCTCTCATCTTCTCCTCTCCTCTCCTCTCATTCTCTCCTCTCCTCCCATTCTCTCCTCTCCTCCCATTGTCTCCTCTCCTCTCATCTCCTCCTCTCCTCTCTCCTCCTCTCCTCCCATTGTCTCTTCTCCTCCCATCCTCTCCCCTCATCCTTCTGCTGACCTCTCAAACAACTTTAAAGCCCCACATTAATGCCTCTTCCCCCCCAGTCCTTTCTCTCGAGCCAGATTTCTCTCATCGGATGTGTAATTGATCACTGGTCCTGGTGATTAATAGATGCACAGTCACGTTGCGAGAATGCAAACATAACTGGAACACCTTCACGTTGTGACTTGCCCAGCCCAGAGGAGAGACTGCTGCATGTCAGACCCAGAGGGCAGTAGAGCAGTGTGGAGCTGAGTGTGAGAGGGGGAACATCTGAATCATTGTGGTTTTTCTGCTCGCACTGGGCACCGCCATGATGATGGAAGCCATCGTTTGTTTCCACCCCCCCCCATGATCATTAAAGCCCATTACACCGGCTGAGTTCCAACCTGACCGGTCTGCCTCCACTGCTGTAGCCGTCTGGCGCTCAGCTAAATGATGATGCAATCGACAGGGAAGGGGCTGGTGGATATCAGAGTGTTCCTGCTCGTGGTGGGGGCTCCAAAACCGCCCGCCGAGTACAACTCTGAGAACGGCTGTGTGGATGAAACCCCCCTGGCCCTCCAACCTCCCTGCCCTCACCTCATCCAGCGCCGTACGCACACACTCACACACTCACTCACTCTCCCGTACTGACGCTTGTGTCTTCACCGACGTGTGTGAACATTTGGTTTGTTTTGTGTCATCGGATGCCAGAGATCCACGGCGTGCTGGCTGTGGATCACCAGCCACCCCTGCTTGTTTCCCATCCCGCGTGTCCCATTGAAGTGGCGCTGTCCTGATTACTGATTGTGTTCACCTGTTTTCCATGTTGTTTAAGGCCATTTACACATAGCCGGGTATTTAGAGAAACACATATTTCCCCCCCCTCCGTTTTCAATAATAACATCGTGCACACAACATCGTTTTCAAAAAAGTTGTCATTTACATCAACCCGCATAAATAGTCAAACAAACTGTAAACACAGGGCGCTCACATGACGTTAAGCGTTTTCTGGCGCATAATGTGAACATTTGAGAACCTAAAACCCTGTTTCTCAACCCTGTTTCGGCAACACATAACGGGCATTTTCTGTGAGAAAAACTGGGTTTTTGTGTAAATGAGAGGCCAAACCACAGAGAAATATCTGCGTCTTCCCTTCGTGTAAACGGGGGGCTAAATCCTACTGTTTGTGTTTCATCCACCCACAGTGTGCAAAACAAAGCGTTTTGAGCTTCTCTTCCTGCGGTTGGGTTCGCCCCATTCCCCGTCCCGGACAGAACGTAACCAGCCCCTCACAGCGCTAATCCTGCGGCGGTCACGAGTGACTTTTAAAAGGCGAACAGGCGAACGAGTTTTGACGCCTGCTGCCGTTAGCCAGCTCTTCCTTCGGGCACCGCAGGGCCGCAGACAGAGGCCCCGCCCCCCCCCTCTCCCAGTTCCCACGGCGACGATGACCTGCCCACCTGTGAAGGAAGAGGTGTGTGCGTGCTGACCACGGGTCAGCACGGTGTGTGTGTGTGTGTGTGTGTGTGTGTGAATCACAAGGGTAAGGTTAATTGAAGTTGTTAGACTGAAAACGAATCGCCCGAGGAGGGGAGTCAACCGGGTGGGGTTGAGCACCGGGGTGACATAGATTTATAGAGCAGGGGGAGGGGGAGAAGGTGAGGGGGGGGGGGGTTATGGATAGGTGGGTCTGAA
>JAOPUH010000146.1:7299819-7312926 GCA_027123175.1 Urophycis cirrata | reverse complement strand
TCCGCATGACAACACACCTGCTAAGAATAAGAATTACTCTTTTGTTCCCGTGAGGGAAATTTGGTTTCTTCATTTAATCCAATTGTGAATTAGGCACACAGTGAGGTGAAGCACACTACGTCTTATCACCAGAAGCGACACGTTTTCTCCAATATACATTGCATACAACCCGTTCTGAACTTTCTCTGAACCTTCCGTGCAGTGTTTCACTCGACAGACAACAGCGAGATTACTGCATAACCATATTGCGCCAACGTGCGTAGCTGGTATCCAAAGTGTTTTAGTAGACAGACGTTTGTTGCAAAGTCGCCCAAAATAAAAACAACATATACATAAAAACATGTTGATGTTTCAATATTCTGTTTTTATGTGTGCAGTGTTTCTCTGGACAGACAACAAGGCAGCTACACAGCGCGTATACGGCTTAACCAGATCTTGCGCCAACGTGCGCAGCTGGTAATCAAGTGTTTCAGCAGAGTGTTTTACTTACTTTCACTTTTTGGTTCTGTTCCACTGTCCAAAATGAAAAGTCAAGATAGTTTTCAACTGTTCAGCTAAAAATAATGTGATCAAAATGATTGTGTTGTTGAAATGATGTGTTTAATTTATTTGTAATCAAAAACTGATACAGGGGGACGAAAGAGACATACTATCAAGGACTATCAAGGATATGACATACTAGTGTGATGAAAAGTACTAGAGGGATAAGAAGTCCAAGTGAATGCTTGATAAGTAGACTACAATAAATAATGAAGTGTATTTTCCGGTGCGCGCTCTGTGCTCGCACTATGGGTCAATATGATAGTACCGGCAAGAAATAAAAACTACTTTCACCCCTGCCCACGGGGCAAAGGATCTTTATATACTGTTCAAATGCTGCTAAGCTGCTTCAGTGATTTCCCATTTCCACAGACTTAATTAGGAGCAAAACTGTTCCTCAAAAGGGAAAAAAAACAACAGACTAACAAGACCCTAAAAGCTACATTGAACCCTCATCAACACAGGACAAACATCATACAATGTCAACCTTTTAGGTAGGACTCAGTGGCAAAGAAACGCTATAGAGACTATTAAACATACCCTGATGACAGATGAATGCCATGAATACAAGCCACAGGTTTGTTTGATTTTGACAAATGCAAATGTTGCTTTACTTCAGCAACTTGTCTTTCAGATCCTCAGAATGGCACGTGAGGACGCAAAAATTACACTCAAGAGCCAAGCTCACGGTTGGTTCTAAACTGTATATCAAGCTTTCAGCAAGAGGAGAGTGAGTAAATACAAACACACTGCAAGTCAACGTGCTTATGTGCACACCACACACACACACACACACACACACACACACTTCTGGCCAACACTTAATCAGTTAATCAGATGTGGATATGTGGATACATTAGCGTCTCCATCTGTTTACACTTGCAGCTGCTTTTTGTGTCGCTTAGCATGACATCATCACCAGACAAGAACCAAACAGGAAGAGGCACACTCATCAGAGGCCCCTCCCCCTCCTTCCTCCTCAACAGTCTCACCGCTCACCCAAGCCCCTCTCGTCCAGCAGTCTCGTCGGCCGCAGAGAGCATGGTAGGGTGCAGGCCGCCAGGGCAAAGGTTTCAGAGCAGAACGCTTGCTTTGTCCCCCCCCCCCCCCCCCCCCCACACACACACTTCCCATCCCTCCTACTTGTCTGATAAGCATCTCAGAACACTCCTCTGCTCAAGTGGCAGCCATGAGCTCCTGTTTGTGGAGCTCTGGTGGAAGCCACGTAACGTGTATCTGGATGTAGTTTGCATGTAAAGTGCACAGCATTTGTTGACAAATGTTGTTTGATGACATAACCCGAGATCTGACCAGGTTACATTTCAAACAATGGTTTTACAGTTGAGATCATCAGGACAGCTGGGCTAGACTGGGTGATAGAAGTAGTATGGGCGGGGGGGGGGACCTCACATTAGGCCCACAACAAAGGATGCTTTCAGGACTATTTGTCCACGTGTAGCCACCCAAGCCCCAAAGCACCGGCATGGCATTTCTGCCATTCCAGACCAACAGGTGTGTGTGGCAAACCCAGCCTGGTACAGTCTGATCAAACCTGGTCCGAACCCACAACCTACACACTTTCAGACATGGGTTCGGCTTGTTTGTGTTCATTGGAAGTAGTTTATCTGCCAATGAATGTAATGAAGATAAATTATGTTAAACATCTTCTCTGTGTATCCTGACCTATATTCAGGGTATGATACAAACCGCATTATAAAATATAAATATATAATATATACTGTATATATATAGGTTTATAACTAAATATTACAAACAGCACTCAAAAAACATACACAGTGCCTCTTTAAATAAGTAAAGTTGGTCATCATCATTTCCAATTGAGCAGTTGTGTCCAGTCAGTCTGAAGAGCAGCTGGGCCCTCTCCCCTCTGACAGGGGGTCCCTAAATCAGACTTGGAACAACCGCGTCGACTCGGCTGTTTTTCTCTGACCTTTGACCTTCCTCAACTTCCCCTTTCTCTGTTGTTCCAGTTCACACTATTTTGGGATCCTATTGGATGCATCAGCAAAATGACTCCATGCTAGTGTCTTTGCGGCAGTCTTGAGTTGCCTGTAGCGTAACAAGATGTGGGGGGGTTTCTGATGATACGGTGATCAAGGCTGGGGCAATACAACCACCTTGAAAAAATATGTCTATAAACCTTTTGAGACTGTTGCTAGGATCCAGCGTGATAGAATCTAGTAATCTAGATGAATGTCTTGGCTCAACCCCAGGCCTGGACACATGGCTTGTCTCGCAGAAGACAAGCGGGTCCAGCTTCAAGGGCTTTCTTGGTATAAATGAGACACTTTGTCTTCTTTAGATTCGGGATTAGAGAGACTGAAAGCCATTTTTAAATCACTGTGCTGCCCTGCGAAGCTGAAAACGGTCAACACTCCTCGCCTCTGTCTCAAGAATCCAGTCAACCACTTCCTGTCTTCTTGAGACGTACCGAGTGGAACCAGGAAGGCGTAACGGCCGGTCAGGACATTTTTTCACACATCCGTCATTTTTTCACACGTCCGTCATGACACGTCCGCCCAACGATTTCATCAAGCAGCCCCGGTCTACGACATGACAGGCCAGGACATCAAATGACTAATAGACATAGTGAAACAAAGACAGGGTTATCTACTGTGAAATAATAAGCCACTTGTTTGTTGTAGGCCTATCTGAAGTAGCTTGTGACGAAGCAATCCGTTAAACTGAATTAAGTTGGAACTCATTTTTGACAACCTCAGTCAGGCACAAGCCCGGCGGGCCGGCCCATCCTGAGCGGGGGGAGAGCACAGCGTGTCCCGGGAGCGGCTCGTTTCCTTCCGAACAATGAGGAGAAACCGCCGGTGTCAAAGGCTGCGCTGCCGCAGACTAATAAGCAGGCTCAGCCAGGCCCGCGGCGCAGGAGAAAACACAGCGGCCAGCTCAGGAACACCGCGCTCGCCTTTTTATATATCGGGGGGCGTGAGTCAGCGGCAAAAACCGGTCCCCGCACTCACGGAGGTTTCCCCGTCCGCCGCCTGCGTTCGGGGGGAGAAACCCGGTGAACGGTGCGTTTGATGTGGCGGTCCGCCCAGACAGCTCGGCGATGCGTGGTCGAAGCTGCGATTGCAGTGGCAGTGGCAGCCGCGGTGGCAGCCGCCGCGGCGCAGACACGTGTGGGCGGTGGCACACGCCCCCTGGAAACTTAAAATACATCCCACCTGGGAGAACAAGGCCAGGGGAAAACTGTTTGGCTTCCAACGCCGTGGAAGCGCTGATGCACGATGACGAGCCGAGGCAGAACCGCCACACACAGAGAGGGCACATGGCGTCTGTTATGGTTACGAAATGGAGAGGTTGGATTTATTAGATCCAGCTTCCCGAAACTAGGCAAAAGTTGAGTTCACTCAGGAAGTCACGAAACGGTGATTCGTTTGAACTGCGTGTGATTGATGTCATATCTATTAATGGGAATGATTACATGAATCTGTGGGTTGTGTGTGTGTGTGTTGTAATGACCTTGTAATGACCTGTAAAGAACCTTGTGGTATGCATGTCTGACTACAATAGCATGACACTAAAGCATGTCTTAAGGGGGAGGAGGAGCTGATGCACAGCTGTATTACTGTGCAGACAAAGACATGCGTTGACATCCCCAGTGGTTCACAACCCACATCAACTCAAAATTGGCCAGTAAAAACCTACCCAACCGCCACCCATCAAGCAGACAGGGACATCGCTTTAGATGTGAGATGTGAGTGAAGTGCGACAACACGAAGCAGCTTCAATTCACAGCTTCTCACACTTCAGCTGCTCGCAGGACACAATACATCATTTCCTCTTCTGAAGTGTAAACCCAGATTGGAAATTATTACCATGGCTGCCAAAGCGGTTGGAGCATTATCGTCCAATCATTGTACTTAAAATGACACATTTGCAGCCAAGCCTCTGTAGTTTATTGTTATGTCTAGAGAAATTCTTGACCCTTGCCTCTTCCCCCCCTTCTTGATCCCTGATTTCCGCCTCTTCAGTATTAGTTAATCCTAATCCAAGAAGCAGTCAGATTTAGACACGGGATTAGAGCAGATTGATAATGAAAGTCTGGGGTTGGAAAGAGACAGAAAAGACAGATCAACTGCTGGTTTTCCTACGACTTTGGATTCATGTTCATTTTAACATGACATCTATCGCCACCAAACATTACAACAATGATTAGTTTGTATTTTCCCCAAATTCTACATCCAACAACTTGCTGATTCAAGATCATGTTGCAATTTCAAACTAAATATACAAGTGATGCTAACAGTATGCTTACTGCAAACCCATTTCATAATTTGAAAGGAAGTGTGATAATACCCACTGGCCTCCCTAACGCAGCAGAGTGTGAAGTGTGATTAAGTGTCTGGCAGTTATGCAGTCTGCATCCACCACAATCCATCCCAAGACATACAAAGCATGCACGGTTATGCATCTAAATCTCAATTCCTTTTGATGGAGTCTCTAGATTGATTAGGTGTATTTCAACGCTTGACTGTTAGGAGCAAGGATGTGCTGTGTGGAGCAGACGATCAACATGAAAAACATGCAAAAGGTCCACCGAGAGCCCGGCTCTTGGTTTTAAATGTAGTCTTGACACAGAGGGCAAGAAACACGATGCTACAAGTATAAGAGAACAAGACCGCGGGGGACAGACGGAACGATAAAGAGGACAGAAGAAGAATATGACTCTGAACAGTGAAGGATAACAACGTTCCAGATAAAGCCGTCAGACATAACCACGGACGGGAGGCAGACATCTGCGATAGTGGGTAGGCAGTTGTCCGAGGTCTCGTACGAGAGCAGGTGTGAGTCCTGGACTGGATGTCGAAACAATGTCTGGAATCCCTCACCAGCGATCTCAATGACAACAGACTACACAGCCACACCACACGCGCAGTGTACAGCAGCTTCCGTTTCAGCCTCAGGTCCACGCTCACAGATCAGATGCAAACCCTGCAGACTGCGGTTCTATGTTCAACCAAACTTTAATTCATTTCCTCTCGGCCCTACCCGCTGAAGTGAAAACAAAGCCGTGTTTCAGGGGGGGGGGATGCCCCTGGGAGAATGGAAATATCGATGTAAATCAAGCAGGCAGGAAATCCAGGAAGGCCGGTTGGCGATGGGCGACAGTCTTCCCATTCTTTCAAATGAAAAGCCTGGGACAGGGATGGGGCCACAGAGGAAGAGAGGGGTTGCCCCACTTGTTAAGTATGGGCACAAATGTAGGCTGGGATCTGACTTATGAACCATGAACTGTGTGACCCAAGGGAAGACAAGAGCATAAGAACCAATGACGAGATCTTTTTCTGGGGGGGAAACTAAAATAATTGTACAAAATAATATAATGTGAACGTCCTTCCTGTGATTAATCTCCACGAAACAAACAAACCATCAATTTTTACCTGGCACAAAGGAATATGCTGATCAAGCATCAGTAGGCCCACTGGCATACTGGGACCTTAGCCCAGATGTTTCAAAGGCCAGTGTTCCTTCAAAATCACAACACTAACCAGGAAGCAAGCAGGTGAGGCTGCAACAGACGATTATTTTCATAGTCAAATGAACGTAGATTAAAATCGATGCATTCCTTAAAATGCCATAAATAATAGCAAATGCCATCTCAAGGTACCAGAAGCCAAAGTGATGTCTTTGAAACAATAATGACCCTGTCTGCTTTGTTAGGGTTCCGTGAAGTGTTGTGAAGTGTCCTGTCTGCCGTTCATTGTACTCCTCTTATCTGTAGTGTAGTGTTGTGTAATGTGTTGAGGAATGGAAAACGGCATCACAGCAGAGACTTTCTAAACCAGAACACATGGAAAACGGAGGGACTGAGAATAGCAATGTCCCTAAGGGCTTCCATGCTCCAGTCACTCTGCCTTATCGTTTTCCAAAAGCTAGAGACTGCTGCCACTGTTCTGCATCCCATAGTCTCGTCTCCACCAACTTTAAAAATAGGAAATAACAAGATGAAGACCGAAGAGGAGGTCATGTCTTCTGGGAGACCCCACCCCCCCCCCCCGCCCCTCTTCCTCCCATCTGACCAAGCCTGAGAACCCGACATCCACGTTCCCACTGCCCGCCCGGGCCTCCTTACTACCTTTAAAGAAGGAAAACATATCTAAATATAACAAAGAAAACACAATGCTGCAGACACTGGCGACTACCAGCATCCCGCCTGCCTGTGTGTGGCTCCCCCACCTATTGGGGCGCAGTGCAAAGGTCAGAGTAGGAGATGGATTGACAGCGCTGACATAGGATTAAGTATAACGCAGTACGACACAATAGTTGAGGCACCTCGGGCTGTGTTTTTAATTTGGAATGTGAGACATGGCATAATATTAAAGCTAGGGTTGGCAATGTATTTTATCAGCATTTTTTAGTCATATTTTTGGAAATTCTCTTTACTTCCCGAATCCCCGATAGTAAACAAAAAAAAAAGGTATCTGTGGTCGTTGCAGGTTTGTAATAATCCCATCCAATCATTTCATTCAGCCATTTTTCATTTCATTGGCCGTCTACCTACTTACATACCCAGAAACGTGCGTGCACTTTGCCCATGCACTCGTTGCACAGGATCACAGTCTTCCACGAGACTGGGCAGACCGATTGCTAAAGCTAGCAAGCTAGTCACGTGTTTTGGGGGAGTGGCTTTGGAGGTTGGCCTGAATGGAGGGATGGATTTGTTTGGGTGGATACTTTCAAAAATGTAGCTTACTCTGGCTGGTTTCTCCGACCGGAGCTTTAATATTATGCAATATGAAATATTATGTTTTTCTTAGAAGCCCTCCCCACCTCCTGGGATCTTCAAGAGGAAAGGGGTCAGGGTTTGACACACTTGGCGATGTCATTTGGGGTAAAATCAACTAACAGGCCACAAACAGCCAGCCTGATACAGAAACACATAAAAACACAAGCATGCTATTAGGCTATTACCCTAGTGAGCAATGGCTTGTCACTACAGCAAATGGGCCAGGCTACTATGCAGAAATGTTCTGACCTCCTTTACAATAACATATCATGGGGAACAGACTGGGCTGCTCCAAAAGGAAGTCTAATGCCCGACTGGCTTCTGGCTAAGAAAACAAACCAAAACGAACAGAGATAACCCAACAATAGCTGCAGCAGTCGCACTGTACTGCACTTTGTTTGAGACTTCAAGCAAGACACTGACGCCATGCATCTAGAGCCCTTGTCACACATACAACCCGTGCCGGTAATTTAACGGCATAGGGGTGATTTGTGAATTGGAGCTTGTAGCCAAAGAGAAATTACAACAGAGGACTATAATGGCAACGGCAATGTTGTGTGAGCGGTAGCATTCCACTAAAGTGTAAGGTGTGTCTTCACAACAGGAGAAACAGCTCCCTTTATCAGAAAACTTGATCCGCCAATGTTATGGCATTTGTGAAAGAGGCGTTCATGTGTGACAGCAGCACATGTGCTCTGTTCCAACTGCCTGGCATAGGAAACAATATAAACAGACAATGACAATGTTCAGCTCTAAATCTTTCTATCCACAGGTTTACAGTTAGGTTTGATGAGGTCGGTAGTAGGTACCACTTTAAGTGAAAGTTAAAAAAAATATGTGTGATAGCTGCCCAATAGGTCAAAGACTTTGCCTTCATTCAGTTGGCCTGGCTTCACTATCTGGTGCGTTTTGTGACCCCCCCCCCCCCCCTTTGACAAGCATCGCAGGGAAGTCTTTCAGGCAGACAAAAGGCCATTAATGCTTTGCCCATCAAATAAAGGATATTCTACAGTATGCTGAATATCTCTTCAAACACAAATAATGCTGCTGACCATGGCACATTGAGGAAGCATTTGGGTTGGCTATTTTTGTCATCTTAAAGTTGATATTTCAGACCAAAACCACTTATTATGTACATTTTGAGTTCCCAAAAAATGTGTCTTGCATAAGCTGGGTAAAGACCAAGCCAACTTGTACCCTCTTTTAAAGCATACTGGTTATGAATACTTTGGGAGGCCGAGAAAATACATTTTGGAGGAATAAGTTAAATCAAATGAGGAACGAAATGCTAGACAACAGGTAATGCAGGCCTGTCATACAACTCCATGACATCAACTTTGTGTTCAAACCTCAGAGGTGTCATAGACTGTAAGCTGCGCAATGAATGAAAAACACCCTTTTGTCATCCAGCCACCATTCCACTTCCCACGATATGTTTTTAGAAAGTTATAAAAGCGGAAGACAAAAAGCTATTATTCATTCTGCATGTTAAATGAGCTAACTATAGGCATGAGTTGCTGAACATGGGCTCCGTGTTCACACGTGCACCGTTTAAAATACCAATCCCTGCTGCCTTTTCACAGCCGACACCAATTCAGAGTCCTTCACTTTGTATTAATTGACCCCAGCCCATTACTTTCAGAGTATAGGCAGACACTAAGTTTGAAGGCAGACACTGGTGGGTATGAACTATAGTGCCTATAGTTGAACTATATACCACATTCTCCTTCAGAAGAGCTTTACCATGCTCCTCTGGCATAACGGACAGTGCACGTTTGACAAGGACCCCGGTATCAGATTCTGTACAGGAGAGATTCTCTGATACTGATACCCCATTTCATTGGACTGGTAGTAGATGGGGGGGCATGCATTTCTAATTTTAGGATGGGCTCTGGTACGGCTGTAAAAGCATGCAGGGACAACATGGTAGCACACCTTCTCTGATACAAACACTCTACAGAGGGAGTGTTTCCTTTCTCTTTGGGGGGCTCAGGTTGGGGTGTTGCACAATGTGTCCTGCATAGCCCTCTGAGACTGCAGACGGAATTAAGGGTCACACAAATACAACTGATTGTCAATAAGAGGAAAGCATGCACAACGGCGGGACAATGGACGGCGTCATGGAGCTGATGAAAGCGTGATCCTGTCAGAAATGCCCATTTTCCCTCAGTCTGCAGAACCAGACACAAGCTCCTCCCCCCACCGTAGGGATAAAAAGGGCCAATGGAAGATGGGCAATTAGGCATCCAACAGGCTGACCACGCATGTTTTGAAATGACTTGCTGACCAGTTGCTGCTGCTGGCCTACATTTGAATGAAGGAGCATCTGTACAGTGTGTGTGTGTGTGTGTGTGTGTGTGTGTGTGTGTGTGTGTCATAGAGAAAGTGACGAAGACACTGGTTCATATTATCATTAATAATATATAATTATTCTACCTCTTAAACTGACTTAAATGCAAATGAAAACCGACACATTTGGGAAATACCCTCCCTGATAAAGGCTACTATTGCATTTCTGAAAAAAACACTTCAGGGAAAAAAAACTAACAGTGGTAGGCTAAACGACGTGGTTAAAAAAACGGTATCGCAATCGATTATGAGATCCCTAACTAATTTTTTTATGTAACACATGTTCACTCAGTCAGACGGTTCACGCTTCGGTACAGTGTTCCTTGCCGGTGGGTCGCAGCCATTCAACTACACTCATAACCATAGCTCATAGTCATAACTATATCAGAAAGTCGTTTGTTGAGTTACGTGGCTATTGTAAAAAAAGTCAAAGTAGGTCACGGACACAACACACACTTTGGGGGGTACTAAACAGACGCTCCCAATGGCAATCACAACGCTGACAGGACCCATGGGTGCGAGCGGAGCGGCGACGCTCACCTTTCCGTGTTGACTTTCCGTCTGCGCTGTGCGAGCAGAGTCCGAATCCACGGATGTTATCCTCTCATTCTCTCTTCGACACTGATCGGGGACAGCTTTCAGCTCCAATGACTCCTTGGAAACCCTCGCCAAAGATTTCTCTCTCTCTCTCTCTATCTCCCTCCCTCTCTCGAGATGGGTGTGTGTGATGTGAGACAATCCACGAGCAGCAGCAGCAGCAGCTGTCTGTCAGGCAGACAGGCGGAAAGTACAACGAGCCGCCCAGCGATGAAGCGCGGTCACACCGGACGCGTTTTGTTCCGCGAGGCGGCGCGGTCCGTTCGTTTTGTATTGAGCGCGTTGTTATTAACGCGAGGAGCCAATGAGCATGACAGCGTGCGCCGCTGTGGAGATTTGCAGGGTAAAAAAAAAAGGGTAGGACTGAACAGAAAGTTAGACACGTGTTCGAGTCTGATGGAGGTCTTATTGATAGTACGGTGTCGACAGGTGTTCCCCGTTGTATTTTCAATTTAATGAAAAACGTAACCCTTATCGAAATGGAACATGCGTGTGTTTCTCTCACCCGGATTGTGGCGGTGATGTGTTACGTAGTTGAGTGTCCTTATCCCATTAAATCGTAAAAAAAAAAATACAAACTTCATTAACTGTAATTAGATTGTATTATAAGTTAACCCTGGCAAACGTAAACCTCTATCGACTACGTCCTAGATTCGGACCAACGCAATAGACGGAAACCATAGACTGACGGAAACACCATAGACTGTATATAAGGGAAACACTGACTCCATGTGCCCCCTGTCGGTACTTTGGAAAAACACAGGAGGATTCATGTAATGGAACGTCCGATGTTGTATTTATTTTACACTTGAAATGAAAACGTGAGTTTAAAGAAGGATAGGGATTGTATTATTTTTTTTATTTAAATAGTACATTTTTGTTGGTTTGCCAGCTCGCCACGCTCGGAGCTGCATTCCTAACTTTTCTTACCACAGTTTCCCACTTCTTGCGGACATAATTGTGTATAGCCTACAGGGCGAGCTAGCACTCACTGCATGTTGAATTAATTTACCATTTGCATAATATGCAAATGGTAATCATATTAACGGTTATCATATTATGATAACTGTCTGGTGATTGCGGACCCCACAGTACGATGGTGAGCGAATGGGGATCTCCAACAACACAAATACTGTAAGATAGAACTAAACAGTCATGCAAGTTTACCAAACTAGTTAAAAAAAATAACTTGATTGAATATATTATATCATGCAACTATTGTCCGTGAGCAACTTTTTTTTGTGAGTGCACTGTTGGTGGTTGTCACCTGTGGGGAGGCGCTGCGCTGCGACGCAGACGCGCGGCCGTCGGCTCCAGGATCCAGGAAGTGGAGAGTCTGCGTCTGGCGAGAAGCTCAGGTGGTCCCAGCGGCTCTTGTACAGGAAAAAAAAAACTTCAATATAACGCTTTTTTAACATCAAATCCCCATCATGGGAGCAACAGCTAGTCAACTTGGGAAGGACGCGCTTTCCGAATACCAAGTAAGTGTCGTCTGAGATCCCTTTCCCGTCGTATGGGCGAGATCGTGGCTATTGGAATGAGTTGTTAAAAGTTGAAAACGACCATCGATAATCGGCTATCAGAGCATGAACGTTTGTATTTGTGTTATGATCGATCGTTATGAAGGAGGATAATACGTAATTGTTGTTTCGATGCGACTTGACTTTAGCCAATGCGCTACACAATAAGGGGCCGTCATCGAAATGTTTCCATTCACTTTAGGAGTTGACGTTTTTGACCAAGCAAGAAATTCTTCTGTAAGTGACCCCCTGCATTCCCTCAACACATTTAAGTGACCTGTTGTGCAACTGTTATAACGCCACGCGACTATTGTAAGGAATGAACAAGCATAACGTCAGCCGGACGTTATTATTTATTTATATATTTGTTTTAATTATTTACACATTTAGTGCTCACAAGCGGTTCACTGAACTGCTATCCAAAGAAGATAAAGCACTTGCAAACCCCAGAGTGCCAACAGAGACCCTTCTTACATTGCCAGAGCTCAAGGTAAACACAACAAAATGCAGTGTTGATATTACTCATGTCCATTAAAGATATGTTCAGAGGAGGCATGTGTGGACCAGGTAGGTATTTCACTGTGGTCTATGAGGAGGAAGTTATTTGGCTTTTCTCGTATCATTAACATTGACCCTTGGACTTGTTTTCCATCTCCTCCCCAAGTCCAACCCTTTTCGGGACAGGATTTGCCGTGTGTTCTCGACATCAGAGTCGAAGGATGGTTTGACCTTTGAGGACTTCCTGGACCTTCTAAGTGCCTTCAGCGATTCTGCCACCCTGGAAATCAAGTCCCACTATGCCTTCCGTATTTTTGGTAAATATCTCATCGGCGCTATGAAAGTGTTGGTGGGCGACACTTTTCAAGACATCATATTCCTTGAAGGTTGTATAAACTGTCCTTGATTGCTTTGCTTGTTCAGACTTTGATGATGACGGCACTCTGGACGAAGGAGACCTGGAGAAGCTGGTGAACTGCCTGACTGGCGAGACAGACGACACCCGGCTGACCACCGACGAGATGAGACAGCTCATCAGGAATGTGAGTGCACTGAGGGTCAGACAACAAAGCCCTCCAGCCGAGAGTCTTGTCCTGATTGTCCTGTCCTTGGGGGGGGGGGGGCAAGTCTGTTGTGATGTTGTGCAGCGGTCAGGACTAATGTATGTTTGGCGTCTTTAGATCCTGGAGGAGTCCGACATCGACAAGGATGGCACAGTGAACCTCTCCGAGTTCCAGCACGTCATTTCAAGATCGCCAGATTTTGTCAGGTGAAATCTCATTATCATCACAATGTTTTATATATTTACATTTAGGGCATTTAGCAGACGCTTTTATC
>JAOPUH010000146.1:7142411-7158359 GCA_027123175.1 Urophycis cirrata | reverse complement strand
TGTGTGTGTGTGTGTGTGTTTGTGTGTGTGTGTGTGTGTGTGTGTGTGTGTGTGTGTGTGTGTGTGTGTGTGTGTGTTTTCCGGGCACTGGTGGTGACTCATGTGTGTGACTTTGGGATCTGTCTGTTCAAAGCCTCCATGTTGAGATCTCTTCACATGAAGAGGAGTTTCATAGGTCACGTCTGTGTGCTCACCCACCCATGTCAGTGTAGATTTTTTTTACATCAGGCTTCTATTTCCATTGTTTATTTTTGATTTCATTTTCAGTGTTGTTTCAGTCTTATCATCTAAGGGTCCTTGTCATTTTTATTTCAGTTTTAGTTTGAAAAACCCCATTCTATTTAGTGTCAGACTTCTGATTGTGTTCTGTATCCAAGTGTACTCAGGATATGACACAACCTTATTTTATTCATAAATGTGTTTAATAATAACTAAATACTCATGGATACTAACAGCTACAATAGTAACTGGAAATAAAGGCCATCATCTATCAGTTAAATCTAAATTTGAATCACTTGCGTCGAAAAGACTTTCTTTAAACAAGATAATGAAAGCTATTGACATTTACATTCAATTTGTTTAGTATTTTCAGTGACCTGGATGTTTTTTTTTCTATTTATTTGTATTGATTTCAGTTTCAGTTTCAATTACAATCACACTAGGCAGACCCAAGGTTCTGGATTTGATTGCCTATGTCTGCAGCCTGCCTGTAGGTTTATTTAAGTAAGATGCACTAACCCCTACCTAATGTGAATGACATGAATCTGAATGACGTGAATCTGAATTCACTGCAAGTCTCTCTGGATCAAAGTTTAACTCAATGTCTAAATAGTAAGCAGTTGTTTTTTTTTACGGTAACAGAAAAATGAATAGCTTTTTCACATATTAGTCTTATTTTAAGATGCCATTCAAACTGATCCTCTTTACCCAGAAAACACTTATTTTGCCCTGGGTTTTGAAATGTTCATCCAATCAGAAGGCTATTTTTACATGCTCCTAACCCACCAGGGCTTGGTTTCTAGGAAAACCACACTCTGGTGATCCCTGCAGAGCTGTGTGGTTTGGCTTTTTTGATTAGTGGCTTGGAAATGTCTCTCTCTGCAGTTACATGTAGGCATTTAGCAGGCGCTTTTATCTGAAGCGGCAAAATCCACAACATCAACACAGTATCGACTTACTGAGTTGAAATTCGTTGAGGCTGAGGCTGTTTACATGTGTCCTCAAGATGGCCGACGGCCTAGCTCATCCAAATGGTGATGACATTGACTATTGACATTTGTCACCATTTTTGCACAATAAATATTTTTTAATAAATATGCTATGTAAATAAACATTCTTTCTACATAGTTGACAATAACGTTGATATTGGATGATGTTCATTGTGGACTTGAGTCAATGCAGTTGTGTTTGCAAAGCTTTGCTAGGATCACATACATACAGCTGTTGGTTGTGAGACAACTTGGATCTAACGGGTGTAAACAGGCTGAGGCTGTGTATAGTGTAAGTGTAATTTTCCATGAGCGGCAAACTAGACTGATTATGTTCCAAAGCCTTAGTCCAGATGAATGGCAATGGGAGACTAAAAGAAATGAATTGAAGTGTATCAGAAAGGAAGGAGGGTGGATGTGCAGTAGGTGCGTACAACATTCTGTATGTATGTCTGTCTGTCTGTCTGTCTGTCTGTCTGTATGTATGTATGTACTGTATGTATGTATGTATGTATGTATGTATGTATGTATGTATGTCTGTCTGTCTGTCTGTCTGTATGTATGTATGTATGTATGTATGTATGCATGTATGTACGTATGTATGTACGTACGTAAGTATGTATGTATGTATGTATGTGTGTACTGTATGTGCTGTACGTGTGATGCTTACTTGAGCAGAAAGTGGGTAGTGAGCCCACATGATGAATCCACATATCAAACTATAAATAGGCCCGGCCAGACTCTCCCCCCAATCCGTCATCCGCTTAAGCCCGGAACGCGCTCCGTCCTGGGTCTCAGAAAACCCATCCACCCGCCTCCAGCCGCTGGGTAGTTAGACATGCTAACCAGAGCCTGCTGCTTTGTGTGCGCGGCCTGCATTAGCATTAGAGCTACTCCGGTCGGTGAGTCACTCCGCGGGTGACAGCTGACGACGCACAGCTCGTACGCAGCCCACCGCTTATCTCCGCCGTTCGAGGCCACGGCGGCGGCCCGGCTCACGGGCGCCCTGTCCTTTCCCCAAACGTCATACGGGACGGCAGTAGCTCAGTGTGTAGAGCGGGTGGACAGAGCGGGTCGTCCGCTAAATGTAGGGTCGGCGGTTCGATCCCCCGCCTCCAACTGTCCAGCTCTTGTTGTTGTTGTTGTCAAATGTACTGATTGTAAGTCGCTTTGGACAAAAGCGTCTGTTAAATGCCCCTTTAAATGGACGACGCGTCTAACCCAGCAAGCGGGGGTTGCCGGTTTGATTGCCTCGTACGTCTGTCTACCCGCCCGACCGAGGACGCTCTCGCTCACCGTATCCCGTATGTCCGCTCGGCCTTCACGTCTGCGGCAGCGGCGGGCGACGTGGGCCCCGGCGCGGCGGGCTGAGGGCGCCGCGCTGCGTGAGGCGGAGCGGGCTGCCTGGCCAGCCGGCCAGCGCTCGGCGCTCGCTGGTTAAACAGAGTAGAACGAAAAGGAAGACCAACAGCTTGTTTGGTGGCGACTGACAGCGTGGCTAATGGCTTGGATGCCGCTCGCGACACAACAGCAACGGCCCCCCTGTAGTCAATAGACCAGATTCATCCCTGGGATAATTACAAACAAGGCTGATCTTGGGCAAATACTCTAGTCTACCCACGGTGAGATCCCATCACATTAATGTGCTCTACTTAAAGTGGCTCTTTGAATAGCAGCCGCACGATAAGCAGGGGAAATAAGTATTGCATTCATATTGAGATCATATGTAAGAAGAAAAGTGAATGGAAAATGTATGCAACATCGACACACATCTGCAATATCAATCCTGTTACGGCATGAGGAATTAAAACGCCGCTTTAAGAATGCGTTCGCACATTGCCTGTGTTGTGCGGGGTTGGAATCGACGGTTGGGTTTGCTCGGTGCCAGAGGGGCCCCTTAACCAGACACAGCTTGGCCTAACAGCGTCTCTCTCACAGAACAAGACCACCTGCTGACTTGATCTGCAGGTGGAAGTTCAACACAACAACAACAACTGGCCTCCTTGTGTCAAAAACCAAGGATCCCCCCTGTTGTGGTGGAGCGTTGTCTCCCTGGGTTTGTGTGTATCTGTGTGTGTGTGTCGTGTGTGTGTGTCGTGTGGCTTGTGTTTTCCATGCGTGTGTGTAGTTGTGTGTATGTGTGTGTGTGTGTGTGTGTGTGTCCTGTGGCTTGTGTTTTCCGTGCGTGTGTGTAGTTGTGTGTATGTGTGTGTGTATGTGTGTGTGTGTGTGTGTGTGTGTCGTGTGGCTTGTGTTTTCCATGCGTGTGTGTAGTTGTGTGTATGTGTGTGTGTGTGTGTGTATCTGTGTGTGTGTATGTCGTGTGGCTTGTGTTTTCCATGCGTGTGTGTAGTTGTGTGTATGTGTGTGTGTCTGTGTGTGTGTGTCGCGTGGCTTGTGTTTTCCATGCGTGTGTGTAGTTGTGTGTATGTGTGTGTGTGTGTGTGTGTGTGTCTGTGTGTGTGTGTCGTGTGGCTTGTGTTTTCCATGCGTGTGTGTAGTTGTGTGTGTGTGTGTGTGTGTGTGTGCGTGTGTGTGTGTGTTGTTTGGCATGTGTTTTCCATGTGTGTGTAGTTGTGTGTATGTGTGTGTGTGAGAGTGTGTCTATGTGTGTGTCTGTGCTTACATTTGTGTGTGAACATGTGTTTGTGTGCGCTTACATGTGTGTGTGTGTGCATACATATGTGTGTGTGTGTTTACATGTTTGTGTGTGTGTTGACATGTGTGCGTGTGCATTTACGTGTGTGTACGTGTGTGTGTGTGTGTTGACATGTGTGTGTGCATTTACGTGTGTGTGTTGACATGTGTGTGTGTGTGCGTTTATGTGTGTCTGTGTGTTTACATGTGTGTGTGTGTGTGTTTACGTGTGTGTGTGCGTTTACGTGTGTGCATGTGCGTTTACGTGTCTGTGTGTGTTTGTGTGTGGGTTCACCACATCGTTTCTCCACATCAGCTGCAGAGTCAGGTGGCCTGAAGTGACTGTTGGGAAGTCAGTATAAATAGCAGACACATGGAGGGAGACGGGAGCGATCCCACCAAACGAGGCCGTGCAGCGGGCTGAGCCGGTCGGTCTCCAGACATCGAGACCCACGCAGAGCACACAGCCCAGTCTCAGCCCAGGCTCCGAGGCTTCCCCTGTGCCCCCATGCAGAGAGGAGACCCCCGGGGGAGCTGCAGCCAGCTGACGCTGAACACAACAAGGTAGGAGCACAGCTGAAACACGCACACACACACACACACACACTGGCACACACACACACACACACACACACACACACATTGGCACGCATCCATGCTCATGGGCACGCACCCACACACGGGCATGCACCCACCCACACACACACACACACACACACACACACACACACACACACACACCCTCACACACACAGGCATACAAACACAAACACACATATACACACAAATACACATTTTACCCAGTCTCAGCTGTTTGTCTCGGAGTAGATTCAGCAGCATGTGAAAAAAATAACATAGAGGGCGAGCTAAGAACCGAAGGAGGATGTCACAGTTAGGCCTCCGGGCAATAAGCACATGAAAGGGCCGTAGCAGAGAGAGATGGATAGCAGGACCGGGGTGAGCTGTGTGGGCTGGTGCTGGCGCCATGGTAAGACCAAGGAGTGGGATCTGAGGAATGGCAGGATTTTGTTTGATGATTCACTGCTTAGCTTATGAATGAGGCCGTGAGTGATCAGCGACGGCGAATTACCAACTTGATCCATTGTGTCGTTAAGAGATGGGGCCGGCAGATTCGCGGCGCGTCAGTTCTGTCCGTCATACAGAACGTTGTGGGGGACAACAGTGTTACTTTTCTTTGCTTAGCTTTTGCAATGTTTATGAATGGCTTTTGAGGAAGTTTGACAGTAGCTTCAGGTGTGTCAAATGACAGATCAGATGTTACCGCAACCATAACAAAGAAAGTAAAGTAAAGTTTCACATTGAGCCAACTTATTGTATAAAATTAAATTCAATTATGCAAGTGAAATGAATAATGAAATTAAAAATGCTTCAGGTTAGAGAAATTAATTTGTGAATGTATATTGATGCCTGAGTTAATGTATTTCATGAGGATAATTAAATTCCACATGCAGAGTGTAGGTCAGTGCTCATTACAATCTGTGCAGAGGGATTCGACGTTACCTCACGTGTGTGAATTCAAACAGATTGAAGTTAGCTTTGCGGTTATGGCATAGTTTCAGCACTGTCAAGGCACTGTGGGTATCAGAGGGCCTTTGAACACAAGTCTCCTCTACATCGAATAATAGGCTTTTTTTACAGCCAGCGAAAACAACATCATACTCTGTTCCTATCCCAACCCCTCCACCTCCGCTCATTTGATCTCCTCACGCCTCCTGTCCCTGCTCCCCTTTCACCCCCTCTCACACACCCCACTCTCATCTTCCCCTTCTGTATCCTTGACCCTTGTCTCTCTATTCTCTTCTTTTCTACCCCCTCTGCTCTCCTCCTCTAAATGCCATATATCCTCTCTATTCCTCTCTCCTGTCATGTGTCCTGTGCTCCCCCTCTCCTCTCCTCTCCTCTCCCACGCCCCTCTGCGAACCTCCTGTATCACATATACATCCATACAATAACTCCCCCCCCCACCCCTCTCTCTCTCTCTCTCTCTCTCTCTCTCTCTCTCTCCTGTCCTCCAGGCTGGGACTCTAACACCGCACCATGGCAGTGGAGGGAAGGAGTGTCCAGGGGGAGCACTGGGTCACCGACAACCCCCGGTCGTCCATGCCTGCAGAGCTGCAGCATCCCTACCTGAAGTTCTCCCACTGGAAGTTCAAACTGTTCAGGGTGAAGTCCACGGACGAGGACCCCATGTCCAGCGAGACCGCCCCCAGGAGCACGGCCCAGCCGGAGGTCTTGCCAGCCGCCGTCACCGCCGCTGCCCCGCAGTCAGGAGGGGAGGATCCCCCGGGTCTGCCGGGGAGTGTGATGAAACTGTGTCTGGGGGGGAAAAGCAAGGAAATGGTCGAGGGGCCGGGCCGCAGGGTCGACCGGAAGCTGCAGGAGATGGACACGCACATGGAGAAACTCAGGTATGCGCACCTGCACACCTATGCGTATTCTGCACTGCACCGCTGTGTAGAGATATGCGATGTGGAATAACTTTGCAATGTATGTCTAATGTTTGATTAAACTCCTTTTATTGAACTGAAGAGCATCCACTTTATTGTTATTTTTAGAAACACTGCAGAAAATATTTTTTGTATTCTACACAGGGATGTGACATTACATAATTTTCTTAAATGATTAATTACATTTTAGAGAAGCAATGCAATACTGATTTTAAAGAAGGAATACAAATAGACTCATTATTTTAAAGAAGGAATCACCTCCAGGCCACTGCATATATTTCAGGGTTAGGGGTCAGATGTCAGTACAGTAACATCCCACTGGCGCCTGGTTTCCCCTGTGCAGGTGTCTTTGCCGACTCTGTGGCGCTTCCCTGCGGAAGGTGAAGGGACCAGAGCGCGAGGTCCAGGGGCCTCTGGGGGACTCGTGTCGGGTTGCTCTAAGCAGGATGGGCTGCAAGTTCGTCACCTGGCCGGATGTCATCCGCAAGGTCTTCAAAGTCGACGTGACGGGGGACCTCGAAACCGTCCAACCGCCGATGTTCTGCCAACGCTGCTGGTTGATCGTCATGCGTGGCGGAGGCTTCTGCAGCTTCACCGCAGTCAGGGTCCCCGAGTGGAGCCCCCACTCATCCCTCTGCTCCCTGTGTTACAACACAAAGCCCTTGTCGTTCCAACGCCATGGCAGGAAGAGGAGAAAGAAGAGAGCCCTTTCCAGAGGCCAGACAAAGAGGTGCAAGTGGGACCTGTTTGACAGCGCTGATAGAAGACCTCTCAGACCTGTCGCCCAGCACCACCACCAGCACCACCCGGGCCCTGGCCTCCACTCCCACTCCAAAACCAGAAGACAAAGAGAATGCTGGGTCAAAAGTATCACCCACTGCCAGAGAGACCACCTGGGCACTCGGCTCGTCTCGGAGAAGCTGCCCTTGGACCTGGTTCGCTCTGTCACCTGCCAGGTGTGTGATCACCTGCTCTCTGAGCCGGTCCAGTCCCCGTGCCGACATGTCTTCTGCCACAGCTGCATTGTCAAGTACTGCCGCACACTAGGTCCGTACTGCCCGGCTTGCAGCCTTCCCTGCTCCTCCTCGGACCTCATCACACCGGCTAAGGCCTTCCTGACACTACTGAGCTCCCTGCCTCTTCACTGCCCCATGAAAACCTGTGGGGAGCTGGTAAGACATGACTTGTTCAGGAGCCACTATGAGGCCCATCGGCAGGAGGTCGAGGGGCGACAGGGGACACAGTCAGAGAGCTGCGGTGACCCGACCCCCAACAAAGGAGGGAGACCCCGTCAGCATCTACTCTCCCTGACCCGCCGGGCTCAGAAACACAGACTGCGGGACTTGAGGATCCAGGTGAAGGCGTTCGCAGACACAGAAGAAGGTGGCGATGTTAAGGCTGTGTGCCTCACCTTGTTCCTCCTTGCCTTGAGGTCCGACAATGAGCACCGCAAAGCAGATGAACTGGAAGCCATAATGCAAGGTAAGACGCCGTTATAAGGGTCTTAAAGGTTCCTTTCTGTCCAAAAGTAACGCATCATAAAACTAATAGAGCTCACTCACCATACATATGAAGTGAGTTGAGGAGACAGATATTTTCTGATTGAAAAGCCTTTTATTATTGCTTCATTCTGTCTATTACCATGTCGACCCTCACATGATCATGTCTTTCTTTCATTTGTCTCTTTTTCTCTGGCTTTCCTTTTGATGCTCAATAACAACACTTGTCAAGGGGATGTTAGTATCACAACAACATCAGCCGCTCTTGTGTCTGCAAATTACGAGGGCATCCTCTGGGGAGTAGAGACCAGATGGTGTCTGCTTTAATCTGCAACTAATACATCACTTCAGCCAATTTGCCCATTTCACCCTCTGACCCTATATGACATAGGATGTGATCAATTATTGATTAACATCGTACTAGAATGGTGCTCGTATGACATGTTGATGATACTACTAATCCGTACTAATATAGTCGGTTCTCTTTCCCCACTGCCCCACCTCTCTCTGGTCCCGTGGTGCAGCCAGATGCTTCGGGCTGCATGCCGCCGTGTGCCTGGCTATCCGTGTCAACACATTCCTGAGCTGCAGCCAATATCACAAGATGTACCGCACCGTCAAAGCCACCAGCGGCCGTCAGATCTTCCAGCCCCTGCACGCCCTTCGTGCCGCAGAGAAGGAGCTCCTGCCCGGCTTCCACGCCTTCGAATGGCAGCCCGCCCTGAAGAATGTCTCGGCCTCCTGCCACGTGGGCATCATCAACGGTCTCTCAGGCTGGGAGGCCTCGGTGGACGACACCCCTGCGGACACCATCACCCGGCGCTTCCGCTACGATGTGGCCCTGGTGTCGGCCCTGAAGGACCTGGAGGAGGACATTGTCAATGGGCTGAGGGATCGCGGGCTGGAGGACAGCGCCTGCACTGCGGGCTTCTCTGTCATGATCAAAGAGTCCTGTGATGGCATGGGGGACGTCAGTGAGAAGCAGGGCGGAGGGCCGATAGTCCCGGAGAAAGCCGTGCGTTTCTCCTTCACCGTCATGTCTGTCTCTGTGCGCCTGGAGGACGGAGAGCAGCATGAGGATGTGATCCTCTTCCAGGAGCCAAAGCCCAACTCCGAGCTGTCCTGTAAGCCCCTGTGCCTTATGTTTGTCGACGAGTCAGACCACGAGACGCTCACCGCCGTCCTGGGGCCAGTGGCAGCCGAGCGCAACGCGATGAAGTGCAGCCGGCTCATCCTTCCCATTGCCGGGCTTCCCCGGTTCTTCAGCTTCAAGTTCAGAGGCTCGGGCTACGATGAGAAGATGGTGCGGGATGTGGAGGGCTTGGAGGCCTCTGGCTCCAATTACGTCTGCACGCTCTGCGATTCCACCCGCGCTGAGGCCTCCCGCAACATGGTACTCCACTCTATCACCCGCAGCCACGAAGAGAACCTGGAGCGCTATGAGACCTGGAGGACCAATCCCTTCTCAGAGTCTGTGGACGAACTGAGAGACAGAGTGAAGGGGGTCTCCGCCAAACCCTTCCTGGAGACCCACCCGACGATGGATGCGCTGCACTGTGACATCGGCAACGCCACAGAGTTCTACAAAATTTTCCAGGATGAAATCGGCGAGGTGTTCCAGAAGACCAACCCCTCCAGGGAGGAGCGACGGAGCTGGAGGGCAGCCCTGGACAAGCAGCTGCGGAAGACGATGAAGCTCAAACCGGTGATGAGGATGAACGGCAACTACGCCCGGAAGCTGATGAGCGTGGAGGCTGTGGATGCCGTGTGTGAGCTGGTGCCGTCGGAGGACAGACGGCAGGCACTGAAGCAGCTCATGGAGATCTACTTGGAGATGAAGCCGGTGTGGCGCGCCTCAAGTCCGGCCAAGGAGTGCCCCGACCAGCTGTGTCGCTACAGCTACAACTCCCAGCGCTTCGCCGATCTTCTCGCCTCCACTTTCAATTACAGATACAACGGAAAGATCACCAATTACCTGCATAAAACCCTGGCTCACGTGCCCGAGATCATAGAGAGAGACGGCTCTATTGGCGCCTGGGCGAGCGAGGGGAACGAGTCAGCAAACAAACTATTTCGACGGTTCCGCAAAATGAATGCCCGCCAGTCCAAGATGTTTGAGCTGGAAGATGTTCTGAAGCATCACTGGCTCTACACTTCTAAGTACTTGCAGAAGTATATGGAAGCCCACAAAGACTCGGCCAGTGTCTTGAATGCTTGTTTTGAGCCAGCAGTGGCTGAGTGTGAGGCAGATATGTGTCTGGATGCTCCAGGTTTTTAATTCTGTCCATTTTACTCATCTGACTGAACATGGTGTGCATTATCCTCAATGTCTTTTCAATCATTATTTCTTTCCAAAAACGTATCATATTTTTTGTGAATTGAAATATACAGTTTACAAAGTTTTTACTATTTTTGGACATGTAGCAGTTGTGTATTTTGTATGGGTCATGTCATGTTATTATTGTGTAAAGAATACAACATGCCACCTTTATCTGCACTACTATCTACATGTATTTCAATATACACTTTCAATAATGTGCTCCCATATAGCTGAGGTTCACAGAGTGCAGAAATAAGGGACCAGGAGCTCTTTCGTATTTCCTTCTGGAAAGGGTTTTTTCTCTCTTCGTCTTCAGATGAAATATGGAGCAGTTTATTGTATTGCACGGCTATGGCACATTTATACATTTATACAGAGAGATTATTTATGGAAACAGATGAAACCACTGTAAGTCATTGCCTAGAAATTGTGTTAGAGGCCCCATTTATGACCCAGGTATTAATATATCATTTGGGCTTGAACAAAAATGGAATCACAGAGACCAAAATGATCTTTGCTTCACGAGTGCCCTCTGAAAATGATTACTTAGTTCTTTATAGTGGGGTCCCAGAGGGACATCAGGTCACTTTGAACCAATTCTATCTCCTTTAGTTGTTTTTGCACGGTGGGAGAGAGAAGAATATGTATTCTACCTCTGAACATGAAATAGAGCGTACACTGACCTTTTGTTGAGACAACACAAACACTGCGCGGTTTGTTATTAAGCATAATACCCCATGGACTTTGTTATTGGCAAATATTTTTCATGAGATCCTTATTATCCAGTATCTCATGCCTTGTTTTCTATGCGTGTGTTTTGTTCTTGTGGGTACATTCAGAGGAAGGTGAACCAACAGAGTGAAAGAAAGCTTTCTTTTCTTGATTGATTGATTGACTGGATTGTCTTACCTCGTGTCTTTTCTTTTTCGGAATGGAACAGAATTTTTTAATCTTATTTTCTTTCAATATCTTTTCTTGCCCGTCTGTGTTCAACATGCACATGTTTTTTTCCAGAATAAAACTATTAAAATACAAAAAAAATCCTCCCTGATGTTTCTGATATGTGTTGCAGTACCTTATATTCCACTGCATTTAATTTATTTTTATGAATTTGTTTTAATACTCCAATACCAATTATCATTCAAACGATGCACTTGGAAAGAAAACAACCTCTCAACCTCAATTAGAATACAATTTATGTTTAAATGTTGCGACCAAAGATGTCAATTATTGTAGGTAAGAGCGTCGTGTATGTAATGGGTTTAGGCTCATTATTATGTAGGTGTAATGTGCACACAATGTTTTGTTTCAGAAGAGGCTGACAAACTGGCAACCGCCAATGGAAATAAACAGTGTAAATACTTTTCCATTAGCAATTAAAGAAGTTAGTAAAAAACAGATTTCCAACACGGAATCACACGGCAAGGCAGTGAAAATAAATGTCACCTTTATTCATTCATTTTATTACAGAAGTAAATCCAAAATGAGTATTTAGTTTTGAATGAAAACAGAGTTAAATCCACACTTAACAATACCACAATAAACATGAGGACTACTCTGAAGAGGTGATTACTGTGTGGGCAGATAACACACCCTGATGATTCTACTACCATTGTGTGGCTGCTAACAGCGCACACATCACTGGAACAGCCTCCTCAGGAAGCTCTTCTTGGCAGGACTCAGCTTGAGTAAGGGGCTCTTCTTCTTCTGCTGGTGGTGGGTGGTCTTCATGGGGCTGCGCTTTATCGGCAGCACCTTTCGCGGCGGAGTCATCTCCTGCCGCGGCAGACCTCCGTGGTCCAGGCAGAAGTACTTGCTGTTTCCCCAGGACAGCTTCAGCAGCAGGCTCTCGGTCAACTCCATGCACCGCGCGTGGACCCAGTGGCCGTCCTCCGCTCCCCTGGAGCAGAAGATCATGGCGGGCCGGTGGAGCTCCGTGGAGTAGTACGGCTCCCAGGTGTTGGGGTCTAGCTGGCAGCCCGTGCAGCACTGGCTCCAGTAGCCCGCCTGGCTCTCGTCCTCTTCGTCCTCCTCGTTATACGTGTCCTGCTCCCCGTCGCTGCTGTCCTCCAGTTCGTGGGGCTCCCTCCCGAAGTAGAGTTCCTCAGAGTCTTCCAGCGGTGGGGAGTCCTCCAGTTCGGTGGACTCCTGGCTACAGCTCTGAGCCCCCCCCTCCTCCTCCTCCTCACCTGGATGCACCTCTGCCTGGAAGCCCACCTCGTAGAAGCAATGGGCGTCCTGCTGGGTGGACTTCCCCTCGCACGGGACGCCGATCAGAGCGCTGCCTTCACCTGTGCTGCCGCCGAACCAGGTGCGACTGTGGCAGACTTCCGGCGTCCACGCGGGCGGCTCCATGGCCTCAAAGTGGATACCGTCATCGTCCAGGACCGCGGCGCTGCAGTCCATCCTCTTCTGGGAGTCGGCCCGGTACCCGCCCAGGATGATGTACCTGTGGCTGGGCCCGGTGCGGAGCACGATGGCGCTGGTGGAGGACCAGCCCGTTTCCAGGGTCTCGCAGGACAGCGCCGGGCTGCCCTGCAGCAGATCCACCCGCAGGCGGAAGAGCCGAGGGGGCCGGGAGTCGGAGGAGGTCGAGTGACCCCCCAGGAAGTAGACCGAGTCCTCTCGGGCGAGGGCCACGTGGAAGGACTGCCCCTCGCAGAGCTCCGGCAAGGTGTGCGCCGTGCAGCAGCCGAACTCCAGGTCCACCAGGAACACCTGAGGGGGACAGTCCACCACGCTGTTCCAGCACTCGGTGGTCCGCTCCCCCATCGGCCTGTAGGACCGCCCCCCGAACAAAACGCAGGCCGTCTTCCCGCGGCTCCTCACCATGCTGAGGGTGTGGCCGTACCGCGCGCAGGGCAGCTCCCCTGCCAGCTCCATCTCCTGGCAGCGCAGCGTCACCTTGCGGTTGCAGCCCCGGCTGTCCAGGGTGAGCTGGTAGAGGCTGGCCGAGATGTCGTTGTTGGGGTTGCGCCCGCCGTGGATGAGGTAGCTCTCCGGGAAGCCGTCGTGGGGGTCCAGACGCGCCACGGCGGGGCAGCGCAGCGGGGGGATGTAGCAGGAGTCGTTGGAGAAGGAGATGGCCCTCAGCTTGAGCTTGCCCTGTTTGCGGCGCAGCGCGAACACCCCCGTGGGACAGGAGCGCTTGGGCCAGCCCTTCTGGCCGAAGAGCAGGACCTCTCCGTCCAGCTGCAGCAGCGTGCAGCCCGGCTGGATGAGGCTGGCACAGTTCACTGGAGTGAGGGGCTGCAGAGACATGATGCCGCAGGTGCCTGCATGTCAAAACAACATACAACATAATGATGTCAGCCAGCTGTGACTTGTTGTTGGGAATGCACTGTACGAGCAACAAAACAACCATAGTGTCTATGGCCACATGGCTTCCGTATCTGAACGAGTTGAAGTCATTTAGTAAACATACAGTAAATTGAAGGTCACTATGTTGTGTATACATCACATTTGTATCGTTTGTATCTGTTTTATTGCATATATTTCACTTCACAATGACATGAATAATAAACATCAAATCCAACTGCATATACTTATACTGAAGCACTCTACTATAACATAAGAGTTCCTGTTATATGAAAAAAGCTAAAAATTAGTATTATATATAGTATTGCATACTATTAACTGGACAGCTGAACATGTAACAGTATGTAATAACACATGTGTATATATTCAATCCACAATATACAATATGTTACAATTGGAAGACCCATGGCAGTAGAATTAGACACAGTATGGCATGCACGCAATTGAATCCCCTAACAAAGGCTTTGATAATCATCCAGTACGTTAAATCAGAATTTCGGTCTGCTTACCCTTGTGCTCAGATGTGAACTTCAAACTCTTCTTTCTTGAAGTAGAAATGATAGAAATGTGTGTATGTTAAACTGTTGGGCTAGAGAGATGGAGACCTGAAGTGTGCTCTTAAGTGTGCTAACTCTGACAATGACCGCGGATGACAGAGTTTCAGGCGCTTCAGTGGCTCAGAAAGACTTCCACATCTTGAGGTTAACTGTCTGTGACTGCAGTTTACTGGCAGGTGGGCTGCCCCAATCCCTTCAGTGAATCATCTCACTTAATATTATTGAATAAACCGGGCTGAAGACGTGAAGATATATTAGACTTTATAGAGACGTTTCATTGCCATTGTTAAATTGGCTTCACTTTGGCACTTCGGCGCCTGGGAATGCTTTGCAATAGTTTTCTCAGCTTTATCAAGACATTTCTTTAAAAATAACAACAACACAAGGCAGAACTGTCATGCTGCTGTCCAACGAAAGTATGATAGAAACAGTGATGATGAAATCAACACATGGCCCTTTCTATCAGGAAGACTACACAACACTACCACTATATACTGTTCCATTACGACTAGCCCTACTTAAACCGTCTGAGATAACGGGAAAACAGAGAGCAATGAAGGGCTGTTTGAACCTACGTCGCTTTAATTGTACTGAAGAAAAGTAAAGTTAGAGAATCGAGGCTATTGTTTATCTATTGTTTAAAAGACTCCCATCGACCCGGGCCCTGGTGTGTTCCCAGATAAACCGGTAACTGAAGCCCGGGCACGTATCTCTTCCACCTTTCTGCTCCCCTCGTGATGTCTGACAGACATGACTGAGCCGGTCAGCTGTGAGTGTAATTTAAAATGTCTGACAGCCCTGCCTGCACATAACAAGCATGTCAGCCGCGCTGTTACATAAAAGAGGCAGGGAGAAAGACAGAGTCAAGAATTTACCGCAGATTAGAAGTCCCGGTCCCTCCTGACGCGGCCTGACAGTGACGCGCCGTACGCCGTGGCGCCGTTAAAGCTATTGAAACTGCACGACGTGCCTTTCCTGCTGCTGCTATTTACTCCATTAAAAATACCTCAACTCGAGCGTTTCTCAAGATTAAACCGTGCCAACGCTCCAGCCAATCCATCCAGGGAATTTGTCTCTATACACGTTTATCTAAAAGTAGCTAAAACCCAACCCGCTGGACAGGATACCTCCATAGAAAGCGTGATGTTGTCAAGTGTTGTAGTGCTTGCAGTCTTGTCTATAGATAGTTGTGTCTATATTAAAACATGAGCATGGACTCAAACATATTGTGTTCTTTGTTTTTGTGCTATTCCCTGCGAGTGTAAGCTCACCTTTCAGTCAAACCACTGAGATGTCTATCAAACATGGTGCTAACATAACCCGGTAGCTTCACTGGCCAGACGGACAAAATGAATGACGGGGATGAGGCATTTGTCATGTGCATGTGTCCTTGGAACAGGTAGCCTTGCTTCCCTATGACTGATGTGGAGCCCCAAATGAACACTTAGAACCAGATGTCTGCTCAGACATTAGCATAATGTTTTTGTGATTTGGCTTCTGATTGGCTGCACGCAGGCTCAGTGTGTGTGTGTGTGTGTGCATGTGTGTGTGTGTGTGTGTGTGTCGGTGCGTGTGCGTGCGTGCGTGCTGCAAAACATGGTCTGAAACCACAAGTGTTTGGGAGAGGGTTACAGTTTGAAAAGTGAAAACAGAAAACAGCAGTGCACCTGCGCTCGAGCCAAGAGCACAAACACTCCCATACACGCCTACAGGCACACACACAAACACACACTCATACACACACCCAGACACCCCTCACACACATACACACACACACACACACACACCCAGACACCCCTCATACACACACACACACACACACCCAGACACCCCTCACACACACACACATACACCCACACACACGCACACACACACACACACACACTAACACACACACACACACACACACACACACACACACACACACACACACACACACAC
>JAOPUH010000146.1:7029753-7044305 GCA_027123175.1 Urophycis cirrata | reverse complement strand
GTGTACTGCGCGCGCCCCGCGCCCGCGGGGGGGGGGGGGGGGGGGGGGCGGGGGGGGGGGGGGGCGGGGGGGGATCTGCTCCCTGTCACAGCGGCTGCGATCTGTATCTGACGATCCTGTACCCATAAGCAACAGATCAGCCTCCCCCTCAGGGGAGCGTGGTTGTGCAAGTGCATCCAGAATACGACGATCCCCGCATTGCACTTGGTTTCCTGCGCTAACACAATAAGCGTTGGCACCGTTCCATCACAGTTCTCAGCAGAGGCTCGGCAACACCACCATGAAGCTTATGGATAAATACTGTAATAAATATATAATGAATACTGCCGCTGGTGTCTCGCTCAAAGACACGTGTCAAAGGTGGTTTTGGCTCACATACCCGGAGTTTGAGCATGCTGGCTGTTCCAAAAAATGTGTTGATTACAGTCTCTTTTTCTCTTTTTACCCTCCCATCTCCCATGTGTTTATTTACTCATTCAAATTATTCTCTTCATTACAATGACTTCAGCTGATTCTTTCATCAAATACTGTGTGTGTGAAACTGTGGGTTTTTTATTGCAACAGGAATTTTGGAACATTTCGCTTGGCTGGATATTTATCTTGGTTGAAGTCGATTGATGCTAAAAGCAACAATGCTGCCTCTGATTGCCAACAGGAAATCCCATGGTGTTCGCCTGCTTGTTTTTCATCTTTGCTATTTGAGGTAAAAAAAAAAAAATGTACTCCATGAAGTCATCAACTTGTAAGAAGGTGCCAGAAGGCTCTGGTGGGAGGCCAGCAGAATGGAGCCTTTGGGCCTTGGACCAGTCTTAAGGTTGGTGGTTCTCAACCTGTGGCTGGGGATCGCACTCAGGGCTGCCCATAGGCCCTGTTAACTCAAGAGAAAAAAACTAGATCTAGAACCGTTGTTAGTTTTTAAATGTATCTAGATATGAAAACCCATCTGCTCTACACGAAAGGGACACAGCACTGTTGACACAGTGGGGCGTTCATCAGAGATCCCTACTGGACACACTCCATATACTCTGGAGACTGGCAGCACATCCACGGTTTTCATGATAGAGAATGAGCCGAGACCTAACAACTTTGGTGTAGCCTTCAAGTTCACATTGCTTTGGATGATGCTGTGAATTATGTTTCTAATAGGAAGTTAACATCTAGTAATAGTAGTAGTAGTATAATCAAAACATATAGCATAACTATAGGTAAGCAGTTAGTTGGCCGAGGCCTGCAGGCACGTCAGCCAAGAAGTTGAAACAAGTAGTTTGACTCACTTCTTCAGCACGATTATGAGTGATTAGGTGAATTGGGCCTTAATAAACTCCTAAGCATCTTACACACTTTTACTCATGGTGTTCCTTCCATCCATATAACATACCATATAGGCTGCATAAGTAATTACACAAACATATTTGAATTAATATTGACAACATATTTTAGTGATCATTAAATCATTTTTGAAGCTAACAACAATGTATTTTGATGTATTTTGTTTTACATTGCGACTGGGGATTATAGGATATCGTACTGAACGTGCATGTGCATTACATCTCTCAGTTGGCAGCCATTTTGTGTTGAGCTGGAGTTTGCGATCGCAATAGAAATGGAGGAGTACAAACACAAAAGTGGCTTTCAAAAGCGAGAACGAAAAGAAGAATTGGAGAAACACAAAAATAAGTTGCCAAAAATCAGACAATTGAAGACAGTGGAAGAGCTGACGAAGATGTTCATCATTGAGAATAGATGCATCACTGCGAGTTTGGAAGTTTGCACTGTTCTCATGCTTTTTCTGACAATTCCAGTGACAGTGGCATCTGCAGAGCACTCATTTTCAAAATTGAAACTCATAAAAAGCTATCTAAAGAGCTCTCTGGACTTGCCATACTGTCAATTGAGAATGCCCGTGCACGTCACCTGGACATTACGGATTCAATTTACAACTTTGCACAGAGGAAAGCCCAGAAAATGCAGCTATGAAGTAAGTCAGCAACTTTTTATGTATTTTAATGATCGGGTATTGCTTTTGGGTTTATTATGTTTTAGGTGTATGCAGTTGGGAGTCACCAGTCGTCTCATTTCTTATGCTGTAGGCCTATATGACCTAATGGCCTATGATAGGCTATTGATGGACGTCGCAGACAATGCACAGGGCCTTGTCATTCACCATTTCCACAGTTTGCTCCATATCAAGCACATGCCAGTTCAGTCAAATTGGAGATCTGCTCTCTGCGACCTTCAGGAGAATTTTGGGTCTAAAAGTGGGAGCTGCTGTTTCATCTTAAGCACTAGTAGGCTTATGCCCCATGAGTATTATTTAGAGCTTTTGCCCAAACAAACTGTATGGTTTCATGAGTAGATTTACAGAACAAGGTGGCTTGGGCACTGATTGATTCAGTGATAAAAAAAGTGTTTTTTCTTAAAGATTTTAGGGCTAATATTTGTGTTTAACACTGATATAAATGTGGCATTTCTGCATCTTGTAAGCCTAAAACTAACTCTCTGCGACCTCCAGGAGCCGATATACAGAATTTCAGGTCTAAAACGTGTGTTGCCGTTTCAGGGCCTTCCCCCCAATTCATTTTTTGAGCTACTTGCATTTTTTTGTTTATTAGGCCCTAAATGAACAGAAAAACATTGGCTCAAATGTTAATCCTTTTGTGCAGCCATTTGCACTAAACTGACCAGACTATATAGGGGAGCGGGCCTGTCTTGATCATCCTGCTTACGGGCCCGTTGTCTGCTTGTTTCACTGCAGTATAGCACGTCTGTTTTTCAGATACATTCACATAAATATTTGATTGTCAATTTTTGTGAATACGTTCTTCCAGGTCATGTATATACGGGCAGATTACTGAATGATTCATAACCACGAGATAAAACCAGGACTACTCTTGATGGGAACATGTGCACATGTTTACTGGGACATCATGAAGGTATTCACGGGCAGAGGTTGATTGGGTTAAAATGTGTGTCTGGAAGCAGACTCTCAAACTGTCCGACTTCAAATGTAAGAAGTCGGGGGTGTCTAGGATTTTTAGATCTAAACATGATCCAAGCCCGAGAGTCTCGGGCGAGGGACGTAGCATGTAGCTCCATTCATGGCCTCCAGGTTGTGCTGTAGGTGTAGGCAGAATGGCCCGTCACCATTGTAAGTCAACGAGAAGAAAATGTGATAAATTCTCGTAAAACAAAGCCAATACATTTTTTCATCATCAATTGGGACCCATAGCTAGTTAGTCTTCATTGTATGTGTTTTGCATGGTACTTGTTGAATAAGTTATTAAGGATTTAATGTGAAAGACTTTTTGGTTCAGATTGGTGCAGGGCCACTCACTCAAGTCCCACCCTCAATACTGTCCACCGGGCCAAATATTGATTGTTTCTATTGCTTGTGGCCAGATTGTCAACAAAATGGCGCCGCTCCGTAAACGCAGGATCTACACCCTTATATAGGTTGTACATAAACCAGCAAGTGACATCACAGACGCTACATCCATAGTTTTTACAGTCTATGCTTTACGGGGGGTGGGGGTTGGGGGGCTGTGATGGGAGATGTGCTGAGGAGGGAGTCGAGGCAGAGTCTTCCTCTCTCTGTGGGGAAGACTGATAGTCTTCTAGATTATTCCAGAGGACCTGAGTGATGTGTGGTCCGTTGCGTCCTCCCTGTCCCGAGCAGAGCCCTGGATGCAGACCTATTGATCCACAAGGTTGTACAGCACAGCAGCCAATTTTAGCCTGATTACTTTCCCATTAGTCAATGCAGGTCCTCTTCAGTTACACCTGGCCTGCAAGGCTGCTGCTGCTCCTGTAACATGTCCCACTATGTCCCATGGCCCACTATCGCCATGTGTCCTGTGGACACGATAAACACAATTGGCTAGACAGGATTTGACTCCAGCGTCCATCGAGCGAAAATGCCACAAAAACCGATGAGTGGGTGCAACTTATTGTGAATATTGATTGTTTTGATGTCCACGCCTCATAGGTTTTTTGATGGAATATGCTATGTGGTGTTATTACACTATGACTACTGACAATCACACATGCCCTTCACATTGCCATGCCATCTATTGAAAAACAAACTCTCCTGCGTAATACACAGTAGATTTATTCAAAATACGGTTGAACTGTCAGATAATTGTTGGTGCTTTAAGAGAGTGCCCCGTGTTTAGCTGTTATGGAGTGGGGAGTGAAGCTTCTAATTCCCTTCTTTTTACACACTGGAGAGTGCTACCACCTAATACAGGCCATTTAGGTGAACGTGGGCATGATGTATTTGAGAAATTTGTCTGAATGTGTTTAACAACAAAAGGAGGAGGACAATCACACACGACGCAATATTTACAATAATGAACCCCCCGGATATTCACAAGAATTTGCTTTCTTATTCCGTGGCAGCCCACCTCCGAGCCCATTTACAATGCATGTCTTTCTGAGAATAATGTTGTTTTACGCAGTCCGCTTATAAATTATACATGGAATAGATGCTTTTAAGCAGGGGTGCCTGCAGGAAACCATTGCTTGGAGGTAATTAGTCCGTGTGCTTCCTATTAATAGCGACACCAACACCATAAGCTGGCTTTAGTTATTGATCCCGCCTGGGCCACACGGAGGAAAACAAGTGCATCTGTACAGCGTATGTTTCTACAGCTGCGCGGCGCCTGCCACATATGTAAAAGTTAGCTCACATTCACGCATACCAAGTTTGTGCTGGCAAAAGTGCAAAGAGGCTTTGTATTTTACATACTTCACAATAACATAAGAATCCATGACTTTTGATGAATAGGAATAGATTATACATGTAGGCACTGTTATTTGAGTTCACTCGTCTTATTTCATTCGGGTTTAGGGTGAGATAGACGGTTTGATTTAAATGCATACAATTAAAGGGCAGCCTTCAGCTTTGTATCGTTGACCCAGGGGCACCATTCAATACAATGGGTAATTAGATTTTATAAAAATGTTGAATTATTCTTAATAAAAACATTATCAGAATATTTAATGAAATCAAATAAAAATAAAATATTAATATTGATTCATTGGAATATACCCACTCTTAATAATAATAATAATAAGTCATAATAATTATAATACCAACACCTCACAAGAGTTGCAGCTGAACTGGAAACCCTAAAAGCTAGTAAGATGTTTACTAAACCCATCACTGACATATGCAGGCGGAGGAAAGAATGTGAGGACAAACCTAACAGGCTAATCTCTTCATCACTCATCATCGTTGAGCCACAGGCTATAATGTGTGTTTGTGAGGTGTTCACTGATGAATTGAATAAAGATTGTCCCATGAAAATGCAATACACACACATTTATTACATCAAATAATACTTTATTGTCTTGATTGTCATGTTTATTTACTGTACAATGAATATCAGATTGAGGATAATATGCGATACATGTTTTAAAATTTGGAATGGAATGTGAAATGGAGGGCCAGTAATCGGGTGTGGAAAAGCAACCTGATCCCTACTGTCATCCTTCTTTCAGCATTCCGAGTGTGCGGCAACACAGTGAATGTTCTCAACCAAATGACTGCTTTGTGAGATGACATTTATTAAATTTGTAATTACAGCGACGCTGTTTGTGTATACTAGCCCTTTCCAGTCGTCAGTGTGATGATGCTCTGACTAATACAGTACAAACTGTGTGATTTAACTGTTGCTCTAATAGCGCCGACGCCACTTTCACCCTGAACACGTTGACTTCAACAGGTCAAGGTGTTCCAAAGTAACAAACAACATGCTATGAATGTGATATGCTTTTTGACAGGCTATTAGCAATTTTCCGATCTGAAGGATGAAAATGAAGCTATAAAGAGCTAACCTTTGTGTTCTGAAAGACAAACCGACCTCGCCGATTAATCTTTGACCGACCGGTCATTTCCATGTCGAGTTCCACGTCTTTGAAAAAAAAAAAAAACACACGCACAATAGCATACAAGACTCAGAAGGGAAGGCAGGAACATCTCTATTGTTTGGTCTGTTGTGCTGCAGATAAAACATGGAGCAGAAAGCCCAGACTATACAGCTGGTTTCTCTGCACTGCAACACACACATGCTGGTGGTGTTAACCACACCTTGTGTCACAGCCCACCTCCTGCTTTCACACCCAGCGTAACCTCCTTTATTCACTGGGTTACTGGATTGTCCACAGCAGCCTCATTTATGTGATGATTGTTTTGAATTGCTAAAGTGAGGTGGGGGAGAATATTGACCCAGTTTAATATACAGGGTGTTATGTTAGCTCAGCAACGCTTAATATCACAGTATCACAGACAGTTTACTTATTGACTGCTTGTTCAATGATCAATTTAAAGATGCATGAGTTATAAAAGATGCCCTTCACCCATTTTATTTAACATGTGCTGTTGGTCTAATACAAAGAAATAGAAGGAATAAACAGCTATAGCTAAAGTCAACAGTATAGATCTGTATTTAAACAGCCAAAAGCTGATGCTAGCAACATGTTTCAAGCTTTAAAGGTCACCTACGAGTGAAGCCAATAGAGAATTTGTTGTGCACACTCCCAAATGTGTATGTGCGTGAAATGGAATCCAAGATAGCTTAATGCAGAGCAAGGAGCCAAATGGGCGTGATGTTTCAACCAACGGTTTCATGTTTACGGTCAGACATACCTTAAGTAAACACTTTGATTTGTAGAATAGCCCTCTCTGTGCTCTGTCGGCTGTCTGAACACAGTGATTAAAAGATGCAGTATGCGGCACTTTGAGTACACTGTAAAACAAAACTCCACCGATCTCTCGGGGCCTCCCACGCGACACTCAACACTGACCACTGTCATCGCGGAGGGCTCATTTATCCCTTCATTTTCATTGTGTGCCATCCTTACTGGCAATCAGCAATCAGAAACGTCAATGGGGGTAAATCATCACCCGTCTTGCCCGTTCCCTGGGTTTTCCTCCCAGTAGGAGCCTCCTCTAATCAGGCTGCTCTTCCTGCCCCTCCATCGTTTCATTTCCCCACCGTCCTCCCGGGTGCTAACCTTTAGTGCGCTTTTAATGTGGCAGCGCGGGCAGAGTGTGACCGATGTATTTCTATTGTTTGGAGGGGGAAAAAATATAGAGAGAGGCAAACAAACACAAACGCACGCAGACTGTGAAGTCCCTGGCGGGGTGGAACACTTGGGGCGCGTTTTCGTCTGGATGTCCTGCTTCTTTCTTACTCTGTTGACTGATTTCCTTTATCTTCCACATGGTGTTTTCCTGTCCGCTCTTCAGTGGCATCACTATTCTATGGTATCAGTACTGTACGTCAAATTGTTTAACATATTTCAAATAATGACGTTGTTTATTTTACTTACTTTTTATTAATTCACAATACACAATTTATTCAATTTCCGAAAGATTTTAAGAAATTAAAATCTTTGTAATTCTACATGATTGATCCTGTTTTCACTTTTCTACCAATAAATGATATAAAAAGAAGAAGAAGGGCATTAGCAGACACTTTTGTCCAATGTGACTTACAATCAGTACATTTGTGGGGTTCGACATGAACCCCACAAACAACATGCGTCAAGGAGTTTAAATTTCGCTTTAAATTGGTTAAACTTTTTTCGGCTCAGGTTAAAGTTTGCTATGAGCACTAGGTGCGCATAAGGTAAGGACACCACATTGGGAATGCAGCAGGGACACAAGGTTTAACAAAGGGTGAGAGGAAATCAGAACACAGAGAATCCTCTAGCTTGCATAACAACGCCAAGACAAAGGCTCCAATTTAGTATGCAACCAAAGGTATATGGCGAGAGAACAGCCTGGGCTAAATTAGAGCCTTCACAATAGCAAGTCCAATCAGGCTCATCACTATGGACCTTTATCGCAATTTGAGTCTCAAAGGCAGTCTTCACAGGCTCACATTACATGAAAACCTAGGACCCTTCAAACACTTCAAACAAGCCAGGAAAATGTTCCCCAAAGAAGAAAGAAAAAGGAAACCTTGAGAAAGAAAACTTAAGACGAAGCCATCCTTCTAGGGATGAACTCCCCCTCTCAGATACGAAGAACAGGCTGTCACCGGAGGCTTAAGACCCAGCTTTTCAGGTTGTAGTGTTGGCATCTTTCCAAGTGGTTAAATAAGTCCATTCTCGGAGGTTGTACGGACTTGTGTCATTTTTCTTGATCCATTGTTTCAGCCTAAGACCTTCAGCGCATCAGCACTGTTGTGGTCTGGGACTGACGATCACCGGCACAGTGTACGCTCGATGTCCAACCCCTTCAGGAACCGTTTCATTAGGAGCCGCCAAGGTTCAGTTGAACACATTATCATTTGGCCGATAGATCCTTTAGACACTTGACTTGGACCGGGGGTATTTGAACACCTTGACTTGACAGACAACTAGTTTAGTGGAGGTCAAAGTGATCAGTGTGATAGGGATCCATTATATTGGTTTCAGCTGTCATGTGGGCAATGCATTTGGCAGTTCGCCCTGCTCTCAGAGCACTGTGCTAGAGAACAGCTCAGTGAGATTAACCTCACATAGGCCTCATCTCCAGCCTCTCCATGGCACGCAGACACAGCCACCAGCACATATCCACTCCACAGTATGGTGAATGGAGGCGCCTCCTAATCCACAAAATGTGAGCAAATTGGCCCAAATGTTGATTCTATTCACAGAGAGCAAACTGGATTGTTCCTCTTACTGTTGAGTGTTGTGTCTACGAGTTTCATCAAGCTTTAATACCCAGACCATGAGCAGCAGCTGCTGGTTTGTTAGCTTCTCCCTCGTCAGCAGCACCCACCACCACTGGGGCCTCAGCCAGGGCGAGACAGCTCATAAATGAATCATCTCTTGAGTAGTACGGCAGCCTGCAATGGTCAATTGTTATCAGAATGATGGTCATCCACTCCCTGTTGCACTCTATTAACGACTGCATGAGTAGTTGCTTTGGGAAAGTGTCTCGGATGGTTTTTTGGTCACGCTATATAGTGTTCAGGGTAAGGTGCCAATTTATCACATCAGGGATGTATTTCTGCACGTCATAAATCACTGTTACTACTGTAAGTACTGTAACGTGACTATTTTTAACAGTGCTGTCTTGTATGCAATTATATGACCCCTCCTACGTCATCAGGTCAACCCAATCTTGCGTGTTATAGAGCCACCTATGCATAGGGGAAAGAATGTAGTTCCCTTTTTCAAGCAAAGGCATTTCTTCTTGGAATTAGATTTGAACGGTACGTTTAGCGTGTCACTTTTTTTCCCATCTGCATCCCATGATCCCCTCAGAGAAAATAGAGACTTAACTGTAAAGTATGGGGAAGCTGCTAACCATCCACCTACTATGCCTTCATCACAAATACGAACATTTTGGGGGCTCTGTTTCTCACAAACACAGGCATGGCAACTTTTTTTCCCCCACATGCCAAGCCTTAATTGCTGGGTAATTGATCAACAATTGTACGCCCGGGGGGGGTACTGTTAATCCCTAAATTTAAACCCTATATTTCTAGGAGATCACTTTGCACAGTTGGTGGATGATACTATGAGGGATAGTGCAATGAGATGATACTAACAGCTAGGACACAGGGCCCTGAGGAAGTCTTAAAAGTATTCTACGTTCAACACATGCTCGCTGCATCCAGCATTGCTGCATGAGTGCGACTGCAATCACCGGCTCGGCTCTCCAAAGACTGAGGATTTGCCGGGTCCAGATTGCACTGACATCCCGGCTGCTTTGTCACTGCAGCTAACAACCTGCTCCCCAACATGGCAACAGGTGCAGCTTCAAATGGTAGGGCAAGTTGGGAATACGCACCGAAGAACGAATACGAACCATGGACAGAATACTGGATGTAATCTGCCATTTAAACATTATAAAACCTAATCCAACAAGTTCAAGATAACAAGGCCTATCTATTATTAAGCTAAGAATGGTGAATTGTGAATCAAATAGAAGGCACACATGCATTTTACTCACTCCCCTTCATTCCTGATGGGCCACAGCGCTACGCACATGCATTATGCATGCATATTTCACTGGAATGTACCGGCCGATCGAAGCCACTTTTATTGAATGCTGATGAGGGGGGCAGAGTGTGACCGTGACACATCGAAACAAAAGAGGAGAACGACAAGCAGCATCCAATGAGGCAGACCTCTATGCAATTTCCGCTGAGCTCATTAGGCCCGCAACCTCAACACATTTCTTAAATGATCTGTTCCTTTTCTGACTCCTCTGCCAATCCTCGATCGCCCCTTGGGCACGAGGCTCTCTCATTTATTAAAATGCAATGACAGGAATATTTGAATTATTTCAGGCATGGCAAATATTTGAAATTAAGGCAAGAACCGAAAAAAAAAAAACATTGGCATCCTATGAAACAAATACCAAAAGAATGTGTTGTCTGCCCATCTGTGTGATGCGCCACGGGCTCCGGCTGACCTCGTGGTCCCTCTCTTCCCCCCGCTCTTTATTTCCCCGCGCCCCTCGGTTTCTTTGCTCGGCGGACCCGTGAGGTGTGTCTGTGCCTGTGGAGCCCGTGAGCCGCAGAACCTCCTGTTGATAGGAAGCATCCTGCGCATCATCACGCCCAGCTGCCCTTGGGTCCGGCTGGCGCAGCCCGGCCCATCTGTGTGATGGTCTGCCAGATAGCCAGGGCTTGGCGCCGCGTGAGCCATCGCTCTCCAAAATCTTCTGCCAGCAGAGAGATGTAGCGGGGGGGCAACAGAAAGGGAAAGGTATGGCCCGGCTCGCGGACACGCCGCCTTCGTGACCGCTCAGCCTACGGCCTAATGCCCGTGTTCCCTGCGCTCCCCAGAGGTGGGTGGCTCTGGACCGCTCTTGTTCAACAGAGAATATATTTGCGGAACGGGGGAGAGAGCTGTGGTGGTGGCCGAGATGCAACTATCTAATTCTGTGTGACATTTAAATGCCATGACTACCTGTGAAATATAGTTGGGCTGTGTGTGTGTGTGTGTGTGTGTGTGTGTGTGTGTGTTTGTGTGTGTGTGTGTGTGTGTGTGTGTGTGTACGGCCCCTGTGCAGCATCGCAATCATCTCTGATGTATATTGAGGAGGGTTTTTTTCATTTTTATTAAAGACCACAGGGTTAGCGTGTCCCAATGTGCCCCACATGGATGGACCCTGGGTGTTGCCGCGACGCTCATGCCTGGACTAGGAGCCGTGGTACAATCGTGGACTAAAGGTCTCCTGCAGAAGGTTGAGGCCGAGTATGTACATATGCATTGGGCAATATGCACATATGTTTGTATCTGTGTGTGTGTGTGTGTGTGTGTGTGTGTGGGAAGTGCATTTTTTTTTCTAATACACATCAACTTGCAAGTGTTGATGCAAACAAAAGTTTGTGGATGTGAATATCATTTGAACATGGTTAGTCCCTCAGAGCTCAACACAAAGCATTCTGCTTGACTTGTCACAGCATGATCCTATTCCCCGTCTCACAGCCGTGGTCACGCACTATTCAAAAGCCTAAGAGTTACCTCTGCATGTGATCTAATCTTCTGATTATGTCTGTGTTCTTTTCATTACAATTGTACAGCAAAAATGTAGAAAATCTTAATTTCAATGGCACCACCATGGACAGGTCTAACACATCTCAAAGACGTAACATGCTCTTTTCTTCTGTCTGACCTTGTGAACTTCCTCAAATACAAATGGTGTCACCAACCATGTCAGTGACAATTCAAGCACATTCTCTGGTATAGAATAGAAGACAATACAATAGAAAACCACAACAAAGGATGAATGAAAATGCAAAGCCACAAGGTCAAATAGGCATAAATGCTGGACTGTTTTTCACTGTTCCCTTCTCATCTAAAAACTAGAAGTTAGACTGCTGGGGAAAAAAAGACTAATCTGTTACACGTCTACAGTTAATAACTTCAGCTCGATTCCAATCTCACATTTGTGGGCCAGATAGTTTAAATGGTTGCTTCTAATGAGCTGGATGATCACCTTCGCACTCAATAACACTCTGTGTTAGTGTCCCCGTCTGGTATCCGTGCTGAGACAGCCCTTGTTAGGAGTTATGAAAGATCTGAGAGTTGAAGAGAGGATGGTGACAAAATCTCTGTGCTGGAACTGACTACAGGCTTCAATAGAGTTGACCACAGCATGCTAATTTAGCATCTTAAAGGGGAACCGTCACACTGCTATTTTCTAGAATAAGAGACTGCTTCGCATACATTAGCTCTGTTAGTGCTTAACATTTGTGGAGAAGTTGGATTATTAATGTCTTTATCCAAATCGGACCAATAGAGAATGCAAGTCATGGACAACTTTATCTTTTTTATGGAAACTGACATGGTCTTGTATCAAGCAATTGTCCCTTAGATTAAAAAAAATATTGAGCTAATTAACCTAGTTCTCCTTTAAAGGGGTCTCCGTTTGAGGACCATCTGTCCAGGAACATTCTGAAGGGTTTGCCGTATAGGTTCTGCTTTGGTTTTCATCACTTTTTATAAGCGTCGCCCCAAGAAACCAAGTCACACAGAAACACAAGACATCACAGTAACGTGAACTACATTTCATCTGCTTCGCTGTGACCCATATTCATTCATTGTTAGTGTTAATGTCCCTCCCTCTGTTCATGTATCCTTGGCGTACCACAGTTGCTGCGGTTCAGTTGATTTTAGTCAATTTGGTGATTGTGTCTGCTGATTGGCCTGCCAGGTGGCAGGTATGTATAAATATCAGCAGTGGCCCACACACATGGTGACTACTTCCATTTCAACACGCCCAGCGTGTCTGTGTGTTCGTGCCTATATTGCCTTAGTGTTGTTAGCTTGATACGTTTTGGCCTCTCAATTTTCTTTTTGTGTGGTTCTAAGTTCACTCAAAGACATTTTGCTCTTATTTACTGTGGTACTACGTAGCTCACCTGGTATCCTGCATAGGTTTGAAAGCACTCCCATCGGGCCCCCCATGCTAGGAAGGTATGCACTTATGGCGTCGCAAGACGCTTCGACTGAGGGATGTGTGTATTACATATTATCTTTAGCAATTTAAGGAAAACAAAAATAAGGCTAGTGATCTGAGACGTCCTTCCTGTCTTCCACCATATATTTATATGTACCCTCGGTGTGGTTAGGAAGACAGGGTAAAAGCCTGTGTTGATAGATCGAGAATAGATCCGTCCTTTCACTTGATCTTACTGGCTGCTGTGGCACAGGAACAGGCCCATACAACGCTGCCAGATCTATTTGAAAGGTAGCTTATCAGAAGGACACGCGCGCATAATGCGTGGCAACGCTGGAAAGGAAATGCACAGGCTCCGTGTCAGCCTCCTCCTTCTATTTATATTCCATTATTTCCAGATCCAGCTGTGAGATGTTGTACAGGGACCACAACAACCTTTGTATGGTGACAAAATGAAACAACCTCGCTAATGATTGCATACAAGTCATGCTGTGATCCCTTGTTGAGCGAGCACACAGAAGGAAGAACCTGGGGAAAATGAGTATGCAAAGAGCGAAAACAAACAGAAAACAAAGGGGACGGATTGATCTGCTTTGGCAGAGGCACAATCACCCTTCTAATGCGTCAGACAGAGTGGCAACAAAAGGATAAAGATCATTTTGGCAGGAAATGCAGACGACCAGCGACCTGCTGACTTTTAATAGACGATGGCTCCTTCTAAGTCAACGCGTGTCGTAGCCTGATCGGAAAAAGAGAGCAGGGTTTTTAGTCATTACCCACAATGCAACAGCCTAGGTCTGGTGGTCTGGTGCAGTAACTAATGGGGAGGATAAAAACGGTGTGTAGTTCTCAATTGGTTTATTGTTGAAGCAAACAACTTTAACCTCTGGGTTTTCAAGCATTAAAACAAATGAGTGTTGTAAGAATAAAAGAAGATGTTTTGGGAAGGGTAAGTGGTCCAATTTGTAAAATGGCAATGGTTCAACATGAACTTAGTTTGCAAACACAATTAACCAGTGAAGATGAGGGGAGTTTAGCAGTAATAATCCAGTTGGTCTATTCCAGAGGTCGCCTGTTATGATCCTAAGAGGATTTTAATTAAGCTGCATTAACTTTACCCCACCGGAAATTATGAGGTCAAGAAGCTTTGATATTTATAGGCAATGATCATCCGGAAAACACACGTACTTTAAGACTCTCCCTCCAGGGAAGACTTTAATGGTAAGCTCTGCACAATCACCGAGAGCTGTGCTAATTATCTAAATGAAGCTTTGGACGGAAAAATAGAAGAGAAAACGTAATAGGGTTCAACCACGTTTTTTGCTTAACAATTTCCTAACCATTGCGATTTAATAGCTTCCCCCAACGTTGTACAACATGTCACAGCTTTCCAGAACATGTTTGATGCCATGTAGGGGTAGCTTTGATAATGATGCTGAGAATGTGGCCCTTATGTCCTAACTAGGTCTATTATGTCTAAAATGTCTTACTCTTTGTGTTAGAAGAGACCCTAGCAACAGCCGGTTCCCATCCCAGTGTACCAAGAGTACTTTTACTTGAGAGTGTGTGTGTGTGTGGATGTGTGTGTGTGTGTGTGTGTGTGTGTGTGTGTGTGTGTGTGTGTGTGTGTGTGTGTGTG
>JAOPUH010000146.1:6965402-6977631 GCA_027123175.1 Urophycis cirrata | reverse complement strand
ACACACACACACACACACACACACACACACACACACACACACACACACACACACACACACACACACACGCTCACACACAAACGCTCACACACATGCATACACACCGGCGACTGCGGTTCGGTAAACCGCCTTCAGCCCGAATGAACACATATCGCCACCAAGCGGAACCGACCCAACTGTGGATACCTATGAAATGAGTGGCTTATCAACCATTCAGTGATAATCCTCCTTTCTACTCGGACGGACTTGGAAGGAGGGGGAGTGTGGGGGATTTTCTTTTACACAATTGGTACTAGTCGCGGTCCGCACTTAACGTTGGGTCTCCGCGTTTCATCGGCACCACCACGGGTCCTCCGTTCCGCTCCCCGTGGACAATAGAGCGAGCATCCGATGAGGGAGTAGGGTTGCTTGCTGATTCGTTGGTTCGGTATCGCCTTGCAGCATGTCACCGACGGGGGTTCCTCGTCGGTGATCGGTGATCGTCGCCCCCCCTGAACGCCACCACCACCACCACCACCAGCAGCACCACCACCACCAGCACCGCCGCGGGGATCCTGCACAAGAGAAGCACCCTTCGGATGGCTCCTCACTACACACCGTGACGGAGGAGGGGGGTGGAGGGGTGGAGGGGGTGTAAGGGGGGATCCCCGAAGCCGTAAAAACAACACACACACACACACTCCGCCGCGTTTATAGTGGCGATTTGGGGTTTTGCGCTCGGTTGTTGTAGTAAACTTTTAAGTGTCGCGATGGGGAAGGAACAGGAGCTACTCGAAGCCGCCCGGACAGGCAATGTCGTGCTGGTGGAGAAATTGTTGACGGGGAAAAAGGGAATATTGGGGTCGGCCACCGGGTCCATACCTTTACCCAACCTACTGAGGTAAGTCTCTTCTCGTTTGGCACGTTGCACGAATTTCGCCTGGATCGCTTGATCCACTCTCTAGCGTTGCACCAAAAGCGAAGACTGTTACGCAAAGTGCTATCATCATCATATAAGCGCTGTGTGTCTCCTTGTTTCCACTCCGTAACTACTATCCCCGATGCCCTCGGTCATGTCACTGCAGGAGAGTCTGGCAATAAAGCCGGATCCTAGACGAGGTTATCCGTGCCTCAGGAGGAGAGTAAGTGTACCGCACGCTTGTCGTAAAAAAAACCCAAATGTACAGCGATACACTTCTGCTCATGCCATGCCACGACCAACTGTCAAATTGCCTTCCACGGACGTGGTTATAGCCTACTTACACACCAACAGCGGTTCCACTGGCTTTGGGATTCACTTGCGCCAGTGTATGCGCGTCCTCCCAGGAGAGACATTTTCGCCCAAAGCGGTCCTTCCTAAAACCAATGTGGGAGATTGTGTGCTACTAGAAGTGGCAAGGGCGTACGTAACACGTATATACCTAATCTCAGACAACCCCCCTCACAACCTCTGTATGTGTGCACAACTCCTTATAATCTGTCCCCCCCCCATAATTAATGCCCTACAACCAACCCTTTATCACTAGTTTGATTTGATTTACGACCACCAGGTGCTGCCTTTCCCCTTGAAGTGGGACCCGAGAGTAAAAGGTCTCCCACTAGTTAGCCATGACGAGAACAAGTACCTCTCTCTCTCTCTCTCTCTCTCTCTCTCTCTCTCTCTCTCTCTCTCTCTCTCTCTCTCTCTCTCTCTCTCTCTGGTCTTACGAGAAGATAGGAAGTGCAACACGGTGATTAGGAGATGAAAGGCTGAACGACGGGTGCGGTGGAAGGGGGGTACTGCCTGGGGGGGTGATTGGATGAACAGAGCCCGTCTCCTTGGTGGTGACCTGGTGGACCAGCAGAGAGGGGAGTTCAAAAGGCTATGCCAGAGAGAGAGGGGGCCACGGCGCGCCTGCTTTGTGTATCGATACCCGTGAGATCTTTACAACTCGCCGGGCCTGTGAAAGGAGAGAATGCGCTGGGTTGAGCCTGCTGAGGAATCAGACGTCTTCTTCGTTGGTGTTTGTGGACACAATGGATTTAGTCCTGGTTTTGTTATGACCTAGCTGCTGTCTTTTTTTTTTTTTTTTGTCTTGGGTCTGTGAGCTTCGCAGACACTCCTCCTTGTGTGTGATAGATAGATGACAGATAATGCAACTCATCTGATTGGCTTTTAATCAGGTTGTCTGGAATCTCTTCCAGACAGATTTGGCTGATTGCTGTGATTTAATACGAAAGTACACATAAAGACACAGTATGCATCGGCCAGCAATTTATACGTCACGACATGCAAAAATGTTATTCTGAAAAGTCGACGAGAAATGTGAGTCCGTCTCCACAAGAGTTTCTCTTTGTCCCAGCAGTGGGGCGTGAAGGTCTTGTATTCACACTCAGAGCGGAAGAGCACTGAAGTCAGGTTACCGGAGGTTGGCAACCTACCTGACTTGTTGCCAACCTGGCAACCGGTGCGTCTCCAGTGCACAAAGTGGCCTGACCCAGCTGGGTTCACAACCTGGATCAGAGACGTTTAGGTTCCATTCAAACATTTAAAGTGTGAACTGGGTCATGTGACGAGTCGGGTCCCCCTCTGACAACCTCTTGTTAGCGAGGGTCCCCGGGAGTCGGTGAAATCCAAATGGTATTACACACCCATTGAGTGCCGCCCCCCCCCCCCCCCCCCCCCCCAGCCTCGGTGAGAGACTCCCCGTCCCTGGGTGCTCTAAATGGGAACAAATGCTGTTGGTGCACCTCCTGCTTGGGTGGCGGAACGAGGCGCTTGGCGTGCCAGCAGAGTGGCTCTAAATGACCGTGGCGATGGCCTGTACAGGTGCTCACTCGTGACGGCTAGCATCACGCTCGGCCGGAGTAGCCGCCGCCGCCGCGAGCTCTTATCGGCCCCACGGCGGCGCAGATGTGACGCCGTGTTCTCTGACAAGCCGCGGCGCCGGTGTAGCGGACACCGCCGGGGACGCCGTCCAAACGACCCCGGCTATGCTAACATTTTTGTGGAGTTAATGGGGCGCGGCGTGAAGGCACAAAGCATGGAGGGACATTACGCATATTGACAGGAAGGCTCGGCCCCGCCGCCACTGGGGGTGGGGGGATGGGGAGGGGGCGGGATTTAATTGCGCGTCTGGTTTTTGGCACGAGATAGCGGAGATGGATATCAGATGTGGTTCTATTTGAGAGGCAGCTTGGTCGGAACTCAGAGAGAGAATGCGTTGGAGGTTGTTTGTCTGAGCACTCTTGGTCGGGACCCATGACTTCTCCTCATCGAGTCGAGGCCCAGTGAGGCTTTCTTCAGCCATACATGCACGGAGACAAGAGACACCGACCACAGTGTCTCTGCCATTGACTCCGGCTTCGATTGTCAGGATGAAGAATAGAGGGCCACTTCCTCCCAGGGTCGAGACTAGCCACCCAGTCCTGATGGCTATCAGTTAAACACAGCTCAGAGGTTTGTAACGCTCAATCACTGCAAACGCGCAGGGTCTGTTTCCTGTCCGACAGAGAACAAAGCACACACTGTACATTTTAAATGAAACCTTCCCCAGCCCAACCCAGGGTTTTAATGATCAGCTATAAGAGATTGTTCATGAGTATTAACTTGTGGCGCATGTTGCCTACAGTGCTTAACGTCCAATTAAAAGCAGGTTTCCGCGTGTCATTTGTGTAAGAAGGTGATGGCTATGCAATTAACACGAGGCAAATTATCCATGGTCACAAACAAAGTGAATTAATTAAAAAACACGAAACAACAAAGATGCAGTGTGTGACAGAGACTGACTGGGTTGAACACAATGAAACAGCTCTCTAGCCGTCCTCAACACTCGTTTTAATTATCTACTTTATACTGAATACAAAAACACATGGCTGTGTAATATGTAATAATGCATATTATATAATGTATTTTTACTGATACGATGCATATTACATATATAATGTATATGAAAAATGTATTATATAAGGACCTCCAATTCATCCAATTATCTACATTGCAATTCCCAATATATTATAAAAATAATGTATTTTTCTATAACGCGACCATTTCAATCGTATGTATTCATGTCGTACGTATTCATTAATACTGATCATAACTGCACCATGACAAACGTTCTCCAATCCACTGTACATACTGGATATACACTGTACACACTGTATAGAGACCCCCCCCCCCCTCCAGTCCCTGCAGACCGGGGTGCTCGGCAGCAGAAGCAGCCGTGGCTCAGGGGCTCGTGCCCGGATTTCCACGCCAGGGCGTGTGGAGGAAGAAAAAACAATCACGTCAAAAAAAGAAACGCCGAAAAGGTCATGATCGCCTGTTGGTGGCTGTTGGCACGACACCCTCCCCCCTGGCAAATGGTCAGATCTGAGTGTGTTTGACAAATCTCCCAGGGTCAAAGCAGGGATGGCCCGGTTCTTCTGTCCTCCTCAGGGTTCTACACTGCACAGATTGGTGAGACATTCGGGAGGGGGGGGGGTGTTACTAGAGAACTCACTCCTCATATATAGATTGAAAATTGTCTGTCTTGTCTGTCTTGTCTGTCTTGTCTGTCTTGTCTGTCTTGCCCGACATCTTTCCACACTCTCTCAAGAGTGTGGAATATAGTAGTACTTAAAGCCTCTAATTAAAACTGGTGATGCAGACTATTAGAGGATACATTAACATTGATGCTAACGTGGAGATGACCACATTAGGAAGTGGACAATGTGGCGCTTCATTGCTGTGTGTGGGAACTTTCTTACAGGAAGAATAGTCTATACCTTCTATGTGGCTCAATTATAATTGGTTCCATTACCATTGGGCCAACCCATGCTGATGGAAGGTACATGTTTTAGAGAACTGTGTTGACTGAATATCACGTTGCACCTTTTTCTTTCTCTATGGGATTCTGAATATTACTTGGTAGTGGACTATTTACATTTTATTTCTGATGTAACTAAAGGAGCCCATTCTGAAAAGCTCATAACTGAGAAGCTTAAAGTTTGGACCCTCTACACCATGTCCCGTGTCTGACTATCCATGGTTATAAAGTGCTGTTCAATAGCTAATTGTTTTAGTTGGACAGTTTAACAGGGCTTGAGGATCAATGCAGGTCAATTACGTTGTTATTGATAATATGTTGTTGTTGTTGATGTCTTTATTTGTTCTTTTTTTTAATCAATATCACCAATCTAATACACAATTTAGACTAGTCTAATAAACAGCTCATGTGCCAAGGTTTTATTTTTCAACTTTAAACGTGAATGTGGATGAAACATAAAAAAAATCTAAGATTTGAACCTCATCAAGTTATTGTGCATGAACATTTTCTTCCTTATTTTTTTCCGAACAGCTTATTTTGTTGGCGGTGCAACCTGGACTCTGCCATCATCTTTGTCACAACAAAACCATTTCACGAAAAACAAAGCATTTACTCTCACCCTCGCAAAGTGATGGAGTACGATTGTGTAAGTGAGAGGTAAAGTATTCCTGGCTGGGCACTGCATGTGGCCCGGACTCTTCTCTGTGTTCTGTGTTTACTCAGATGCGTTTCAGGTTGACAGTCACAACTGTGTTTATCGGACGACTTTCTGCAGCGATGACAGCGCTCTGTTGCCTCCCACGCGCTCGGTCCTCCAGACTTTAGCGAGTGGTTCAGCCGTCACCAACAGGCCCGTTTATACCCCCCCCCCCCCCCCAAAAAAAAAAGTCTGTCTGGTCCGCGTTCTTTCCTGTTGTGGTTAAGCGTTGGTGGAATGTTGTCATGGGGGTGCCATACACTTTGTACATTTGTCACAGTGCAAACAATACAAATGTACGATACACGGGATGGTATTTGATTAAAAAGCAATGCAACTTGAAGATAAAATGGTTGGAAAGTCTCACACTAAAATAACTGGGTCACCAAAAACTCACAGCTCCTGTCTTAAACAGTCGACACAATCATGACTCACGTGCGTTTCATTGGGTTCATATTCAATAGAGTAAACAGGCGTCATTTCACCCAATAATCAATCCATCAATCCGTTCTAATGAATGTCCATTTATTCCCGAGCCGTGCCATTCTCCCTCGCCTGTGCTTGAGTTGAGAGTTTCATAGAGTCTGTGTTTGTGATTAGAGTCGTGTTTTCCATGAGGAACACGTGTGGCAAGAACTATCTCCTGGTAATAATTTAGAAAGGAAGGAAGAGTGATAGCCTCACAGCAGCTCTTTGCAGAAGCTGTCAGACAAAGATGAGCAGGATCAGCGAGGCCACCACACACGGTGGCAGCTTATATACTTTCGATGACAGGATTTTGGTTATAATCCACTGTAAATGAGGGACGACAAAATGTAAAATACAACCGCCGCTGGAAGGCCTAACTATACTTTAGGAGATTACATCCAAAACATGGAACCTGATTTATTTTGTACGGTAATTGAGAGTGAAAGGAGTTTGGAAGCTGTAAGTATACTGGTGTTGAGAAAGGATGCTGGAGTTGCTGGTGGATAATAATAATAATAATAATAATAATAATAATAATAATAATAATAATAATAATAATAATAATAATAATAATAACCTCATTAAAGATTTGTAGGTATGGTTTGAGAGTTGCAAAGAGCGCAAGCAGAAGAGACTAACATTTTTAAGATAAACAGCTGCAAAAACACCTTCCAGTTCTTCCCCCTTTGAAAAGTCTTGCATTTGTGCACCTGTGGTGGAGCTATGTAACGCTGTGTGCATGTGATTGACAGGCAATATTCATTCCCTGAACCAATCAAGGAAGAGACACCATGATTCATCAGATAGTCTACAATTTAAATGGTGTCATACAGAGGCAGGCACAGACAACAGCACATACATTTTCCAATAGCATTTCATTCACTGATTGCTGATGAGTATTGCTATGGCATTTTCTGAATCAACACCTTATAAACACATATGTGCAGTTATATGTAGCAATTGACACATTTCTGTTATTTCATACGTAAACAATTGCAAGATAGAAGACCAATTTATAGAAAAACTTAAAAATTCCAGCTAAAACTAGAGTGAGTTATTTTAATGTATTTGGTTTTAGTTTGAGGATCCTCTGACCGATAAACTTCATCAAGAGTAACATAATCATGTTGTGTTTTTATCATTCAAAATGTTGGACGGCAGTCTGGGTCATTTATTGTTCACAGAATATATATCTTTAGAGTTACAAGGTTTTCATTTGACAGAGACAATAGATCTCTTGATGCAACATCATCCCTGCCCTACTGAATGTCATCCTTCTCCCAGTTGCTCTGCCACTGTTTCTCTTTTTTGTCTCTGTTCTTTTTGAAGGCAAATTCATAGCATAGTGTTGTCGTGGCATCCACTACTTTACATTACTGGGTTGATAAATGTTTATTATTGATCCAGATAGTCTATCTTCTTCAACCTCAAATACACTCAGACACTTGGGTATTTGGCTCAGAACATTCGGGACCCGAGGCAAAGATTTTTAGCAAATGACCTCACATGTGCCGAGAATCGACAGATTGCGAGACGCAGCCATAAAACAAAGTCAGAGAATCAGACGGTACCTCTTTGTGGACAACGAGCATCTGCTGGATCCAAGATGTCTCTCTACAGTATAAAAGACGCAATGTCTAGCAAAACAATGACTGCACGCACTTTCAAATACCAGAAGAAGAAAAAGTACAAGGCAACATACAGACCAGACAACCTATCCTGAAGAATTAGGCCTGCGGTCACACACTTTCACAGAAACGCTGCAGTGATTTCTGAATCAAGGACAGCGAAACACCAGAGTGGCTTTGTCCTTGTCAACAAGACTACTAACAAACTAACAAAAAAACAGAATCAGCGGTGGACAATCGTTTATCAAAATCAGATCATTATGAACATATGTTAACGTATATGCTAACTGATGATTTCACTAATCCAATTAAGATGGGCTTGTCTGATGTTAACTTTTTTTTAATCAAACTATTCACATTGTTTCATCAATGTGTTCTGCAGTACTTTCATTGTTATGCATTTGGACCTACGTATGGGATAACTATGGTTTTGTTTCACACAATAGCTAAGTTAACAATGTGACCAGTTATGTTAGTTATGTGAACAGACTAAGAGCCATCCGTTAACCTTCAACCTGGCCAGTAACAGAGTTCCTATTGAACCAGAAATCGGAAAACTCCTCCGATGCCCTCTGTGCCACCTGGAGGGAGACAGGCCTTCAAGGCTCCTCAACACTGGGACAGCAGGTCCAGTACGCTTCCTCAAGGGCACATTACTTGTGTTTATAATGATAGAGCTGATGTTAGAGTTTTCACAAGCCACATCATTGAAGACTCCATTGGTTTAAAGTTAGGAGCTATAGTTCTAATTTAGAGTTGGACAGCTTGATGGATGGACAGAGCACACAGCTTAGTGACTCCCTAGGCCAGTGATCAGAACAATCAGCAGAGTCATCTTAATAGACAGCAAGTGAGAATGGGATTCATTCCAGGAATTCAAAAGGTCATGAAGTAGACCCTACACCATTGGCTACCATTTCAGCTCTATGGATCGTCTATCCCTTGCTCTTGTTGTCTCAAAGGACTCGCCTCCTTTAAAACCCGCTCTTCTACTTAATGGAGCACCATAATCCTTGTTTGTCTGGACGTACCACAAAGGCACCTTCAGAGATATAGCTTCGGCATGGTATTAGCCAACCAACAGAATACATCAAGTTCAGTGATCCACCAGTTGTGTCCTCAAGTGGTAAAAAAACACACAACACCAGGACTCCATCCCACATTCCATGAACATTCCATTGTTCATGAACAACGTCCATTTGATGACATCCCTTTTCACAATGTCAGAACAGACCAGTGTACAGAGCAGTCAATGCACAAGGAATCATGTATGAGGAAAGGTGATGACTTGGTCCTAGCGTTTGCCATTGAGAAAGTAAGACCTATGTTTCCTTCAGCTTGGACGGAGCCATTGGAAATACAGCCACACGGGCAATGGCGCAAGGTCTCTTAATTACTATGGCAGTGTTTCCCTGGTGAGTGCAAACTCTGACAAACATGGCTCTTTGGACATGCTGCTTGATGGCTCTGGTGGAGCTGACCAGGTACCCTGTGACAAAAATGCTAATTCATTCATAGGGCCTGTTTACTATGACGCTTGTGGCAACAAGTAACTCTGCTGTAAAACTGATTTCGCATTATCATACATTGCCATCAATACTAGAACAAAACTGATTCCACCATTCTATTCAATAACTCTATGAGCTTCTTCAAGGCCTTGCTTACTTGCAAAGGAAATCATCAAATTGTGTTTGAACCTTTTACATAACATGTTTAATATTAGCATATACCAGTTAGCCTTAAGTAAATGTAGCTTTGAAGGAATGCTGCGTTTTTTCAGATATTTCTTTTGGTTGAAGTCATGGTTGTCAGTTTGTCAATGATATAGCCGATTCATGAGACCTCATAGCAGCACTGCTACAACCATGACATATGTGGTTTTACACCGTCTTGCAAAACATGAAAAATTCTCTGAAAATGCTTTCATGACACACAGTAGCTTTGATGTATTCACCGTTTTTTCTCCCCTCTCTGCAGAGCATATCATGTCCCATTAATGTCACTGTGATTGGTAAACCAATTTTTTTCTTGTCATTTTCTCGCGGAATTGAGTAAACATGCTTACAATCATTGCTTTTAGAGCATCCGAAAAGTTGATATTCAAACTACGGGCCTAAGAGATTTGAATTTGCTGTTGAGGGCATTGCTGGTGGTTCTGTCAAGTATCTGGACTGTATGGTCCAACATTTTATGATCATTTCAATGTTGGGTATTATACAGTATAGCACACAAAAAATAAATAATATTTTCATGATTCAATACTCTACCCTTATTTTACCCAGGCCATCTGAAAACCTGGCCAAAGCCTATCTATTCCATTCCACCATTTTGAAAGATGGCGATGTTCTAGTGAATGAGCCGCTGAATGAAACCAGCACGACAGAGGGGCAGATGTTTTCATTATCGGCTTCATGATGTCATGATGTCATGAATATTCATACTTCAGCATTCATGTTCAGAACGTCAACTTCCTTCAACTGCTAAATAGGCTGGATGGTCTGAATCACGGCTGTCATCACCACACACGGTGAATTGGACTGAACATTTTACATCGGTCATGTGGAACACATGTTGTACCTGCGTGTTCATCCAAGGCTACAGCCCTGACAATAGAACGGTCACACACAGACAGGTGCAGAGCTGAATGGCACATTAGGCCTTGGCTGCAGTGTTGAAAATGAAGTGGCTTTTGACCTGTCCATGAGTAAATGGCACAGAGGACTGCAAGGTTAATTCATGTTCAACTGATATTGTACAAATGCATAGTACAAAGGGAGATGCAACAGGATAAACAAAGCCTGAACAAAAGGTATCACTTGCCTGTTTGTGGCTGGGACTGAATTCATTACTGGGGGGAAATAGGGCCATAGTGGGGACACAACCATTTTAGGTTTGCAGTGTAAGCTCCACATTTGCATCTTCGAAACAGGAGTTTCTATAAAACTAAACTATTCTATTCCAACTGTAGAATGGCAACTGTAATTTGTCTACTTTTCCTCACTAATGAATATTCTTTTTTGGAGATCCAAACAGCTTGAACTCTGTTGATCTTGTTTTACAGTAACTTATGCTTAGTCCATATGTGTAGTGGTGTGTGTCTACGTTACATCACAACATCTCACAAAGCTGATGAAACCCCCACGCACCCTGTTTTCTGAGTGGACAGATTGGACTTTAATTCAACTCTGGGAAAGTAAACGCTACACACATCTACAGCGTGTGTACCCCGGGAGACGGAACCAAAGAACAACAACGCGGTGGCTGAGCCAAAGGTGGTTGATTGAAATGAACCTTCCCTTCCACGCACGATACATCTTACTGTGCCGCCGTTCCGGGCACATCAAAGCTTTTCATACGTGGAGACTTTTTTATTTTTTCTCAGGATTTCTTTCCATGTAACGCAGCTACAACAAATGAGGCTCCGCTCTTGAGAACGTGACAGAATGGTCATTAAAATCTCGGGAGCAAAAAAGCTGCTTCCCAGTGAAGACAGACACGGAGAGGGAAAAGAATCCCTTTGGTAGTTGCACGGCATTGCACAGAGGCGTCAAGGAGGCAGCCGCGATGACAACTACCATTCATGACATGGATCACAGTGCTCGACTCCAAGCCATGGAATCTTGTTTTTGTGCAATTAACTGAAGCGGGGTAACACTTTTGTTATCTGTCTTGGAAAAATAAACATGTTGATTTGCTACTAACCGTGCTTAAATCGCAAATCTGGTGGTGCCAGCACACAGGGAGGCTGCTGTGATCCTGCAGGTCGGTGAGGGCAGAAAGTCCAGGAACATATGCAAACCACCGGGCCCAGCACCCAGAGAACACCGAGGTGTTGCCTTGATGAACCCAAACCAGGCTGATTTACACAGCACCATGTGCGGCGCACTGATCCAACATGTTGTCGCGTCTTCGGACATGAGACTGGGGCACTTAGTAAACACCACACACACACACACACACACACACACACACACACACATACCATACACACACACACATACACACACATACACACACATACACACACACACACACACACACACACACACACACACACACACTGCTTCCTTACGGTGAAATAAAGTTACGGCGTTTCCATAGCAGCGTGTTCATGGACCAACACCCACAGACTGTGCCCCCACTCAGACACATTTTAAGATCCATTCAAAATGGGCAAACAAGCAACGTTTATGTTACTTCAATGGGCAAATAGGAGAACGACAGAACAGATAGCACTAAATATGGCACAAAATGTATTGACCTATTTTCATAATGACGATGGATCCAATCCAAATGGGTGCCGGTCCTGATGTGAGAGGACCCGGTGCAGGGTGTTCCAGCAGGATGCTATGCCTGTGTTCACCTCACAACCACAATATCCTTCATGTAGAAGCACATGAACATACACAAGCTCACACCCATCGCAATGCACACAAACACACACACACACACACAGGCGCACTGACAGACACACACACACACACAGGCACACTTACACACACACACAGGCACACTGGCACACACCACAAAACACACACACATACACACACACACAGGCACATTGGCACGCACCACAAAACACACACACACACACACAACGCACACACACACACACACACACACACACACACACACACACACACACACACACACACACACACACACACACA
>JAOPUH010000146.1:6925212-6939913 GCA_027123175.1 Urophycis cirrata | reverse complement strand
CCCCCCCCCCCCCCCCCCCCCCCCCCCCCCCCCCAAGAGGCTTGTGAGGCGAAGAAAGGGCGGGAGATAGGGAGCTAGGAAGGAAGAAGGTGAGGTAAGGGGTGGAAGACACGTTGCCGTGCTCCTTAAGTTAAAGTAGTTTTTTTTTCATTCATGGTTCCCTGTTTTACTTTGTTGCACTCGCAGCTCCTTGGGGGTTGTTTGTGCCCTGTGTCTCCGATTACTTTCACCTATCCCTCCTTATCATGCCCTTCCTGGTGTGTTTATTCTGTGTTGCGCTCAATGCCGGTTCATCTTTGCACCTCGTGTCAAACGTCTCAGCCTCTTCTAGAGTCTGATCGCTCACCACCCGCGTGCCAAACCTGTGTTTTGTTTTTTTTTTCCAAAAGGAAAAGACTACCCTCGTATTTTATACATGGTGCCTCTGAGTCAAGGGGGCGAGTCCTCTGGTCCGTGTTTACACCGGCCCTCACAAGGCGGGAGGAAGGAAGGGAAGATACCAATGCAAGGGGCAACCGACAGACAAACGGAGACGGTTTTTCGTTGTAGGCCCAAAGTCCGAGAGGCTCGCCTGGGGATTAATGAAAGCCTTTAAAAGAGGGAGGGATGGCGCTCTCTTCTTTTATCTCTATCACTTTATCTCCCTCCCTCCATCGCTTCCTCTCCACTCCTCTGGCCCTCTCTTTCTTCAGTCTACTTTAAACCTGAAGTATAAACGCCTTTAGAGAAAGCCTCTTTAAGATCTTTCTCCTCTTCCTCTTGTTGGAGAGGGTGGAGGAGAGAGCACAAAGGAAACCAGAGGACACGGAGGGAGAACCCTCTCGTCCTCTCCTTTCTCTTTTAAAACCCAGAATACATATTTGGTGAAGTATAAATGCATGCAACGCACACACACACACACACACACACAACCACACACAGTAGATAAATCATTATGTCAAGGCGATTTTAAAGTATAGCATGGACATTAGCATTTCTTTCTGCAGGAGGAAGGTAATTCTCATCCAGCATAACACCAACAGCTGCAGTCTTTAACGCCGGCTGTTATAGGACTCATAAAAGTATAGGCCGTAAGTTGTAACCTTATTTTATATATCCTGACAGCATCTGCTCGAATGTTGATGTCAACAGAATATGCATTATTACATTGTTACATTATGCTGCAGAGGAAATGTTGACAGAGGGAACTATCAACATTTGATTCACTTGTAGGATGAATTTGACCATAACTGTCTGTTACAGAGAACAGAACAACTGTAAATAAAACCAGATTGGGGATAACTTGTGCTTTGTGTGTGTGTGTGTGTATGTATATGGTGAGTAATTTGATATATTGAGTGGTTCAATGATAATTGATTGATTCCCTTAACATTATTGTTTATTATCTGACAGACACATCTCTAATATTTCCAGGCACTGTGTCTATCAACAAGATTCATCTGGATTCGTTGCCATCTGGAAAGTCTCACTAACTACCTTTGCCTTCTTTCTATCAGCAGGAACCTCCTGGCCTCAAAATGTGAGCATTTTTCCACCTGAAATGTTAATGTATTATCAAGAACCATTTAATCAGGACTGCATCATGCTGGCAAGAGAACCCCCCCCCCCCAGTTTCTAAATTATGAATATGGATTTGGTTAGAGAAATCATTTGTTTTCTTGTTGGGCACTACTGAGATAAAACAAAATCTCAGTAGGCCTAAAATAAAACAACTAAGGTAATAGAATATTGAAAATCAATTAGTAAGTAAAATAGGAATATCATTCCAGAACTGTCCTAATACAATGATTTAAATACATTGTCTATACATTGTGCTTTGAATATATTCAATACGTTTAGGTGCCATCTTTCTCCATCATTCTCCAGCGCTTCCCGGGTCGTCCATCGGCTGTTTCCGATGCAGACCTGCAGCTGTGAGCGGGACTTACACGACCAGATAGCTCTCTGGCTCTCTCTCTTTGGATTACGGCAAAGCGGGAAACACACACCTGTAACGACTGCAAAACTGTCAGAAAGCAGTCGCTTGCACCGAACAGCTCAACTGCTAACCATCCTGGACTGTCGCCTGACTGCGAGAGGGTCTGAGTCCTGCTGAGTTTGGGATTGAAGTGTTTCCCTGGGGAGTAGACTGGGTTCCGTACCTGTCCACATAAAAACATTGATCAGGGCTGTGTTTGCAGGGCCTGGATCTGTAAAAGGAGGGGATGTGTAAATCTCGCCTGAATGAGTGGCGTTGCTCGATAATTTTCAGGCTCCCTATGTTGTATATCTTAGTCTCAAGGTAATATGTCATCAGAACGTTTAGAATGAAAACTGTGTTTCTGGGCTTAAACTGAACAATTAAAACCAATTAAATTACATTTGCCTTGCGTTGCCTTGTCGTTTGCGAAGTGCTTTGCTTAATGAGTTACAGAGAAATTATGAATAGTGAATAACAGATAACAGTTTTAATCTTAATAATAGTTTTAATCTTTGTTTGAGACTGGACGCTGAACCATTGAGGCATCGTAATCATAATTGGTGGACCCGTTAAATTGCACTCCAAAGCTAGTTATTTAAGAGTCTTAATTAATTCACATGATCAATTGAAGAGAAGAATCAAATTTACATTTCAGTGGAAATGAGAAGTTTATCTTTATTTCCGCTAATAGAAGAATCTTAAAAGCACTTAACCCATTGGCAATATTCTGCTACTCCCTTTTAAGTCTCCTACAAAGAGTATGTTTACAGTCTGTGGGTCCTGTTGTTTACCCTAGCAGTCTTATTGGTTGGACAATGGGTTTATTGGTCTGGAGATTAGGCCGTGAAGTGATTTTCCTCAGACCTCATATATATATATATATATATATATATATATATAGACTGCTGTAGCTAGGCCATACCTGTTCATCATACAAGCATGGCAGATCTTACACTTCAAACACCAAATAACTATTTTTATGGTAATGTCTTGTTTTATTTTATGGACGTCAGATTATAAAACATCACCAAGTAAATGAAGCTAATGAATAGTGTTCAACACACCGCTGTGCATACCGCGTACACGTCTAGACATCAAAAATAATTACCGATCAATCGGTTATTGGTTGTGACATTTTGTCTCTCTGCTTACACCTGCCGACGCAATCACAAAAAACATGTTCCAGAGGAACGGTACAAACAAGCTGCAAAACAAAATAATTCCCCATTTCAAATTGTCTTTAATGTCGGCATTCATGAGACATGGGGCCCAGAACATTATCAATTTAAAAGTTAGCTGGCAGAGAGAACCCATTACTGAATTCAATCACTTGCAATTATCGTTGCCATCTTAATGGAAAGCAGCAAAATGGTGAACTGATTCCTGTTGCAAACAAATAGATGCAAACCCTGCAAGCAGTGTGACTAGGTTAGCTGTAGTTAGCACACCAGCTCTAAAAGCAGCGGTCCTGTCCAAAGCCCAAAGCACACAGTGCACACTTCATATTATGCACATGGTCCAAAAACACGACCTGTTTCTTCTTGTTTAACAGAGCAAACTCCACGGCGCTCGTATGCACCAGGGCTTTTTCCCTCGCTTCAGGGAGGTTCCGTGTCTATTCTAACAACACAGTGGTTCCCAACGTTTTTGGACCTGTGACCCCATTTTCTGTACAGCAAATGATTGTGACCCCAAAGTGCATCAACTTCCACACACTCTATTGACATCACACCACACACGTGGCTACGAATCATGAGGCAATCTATACAGAACTTTTAGGCAAACCTAAAACAATTATAATTGTTAGAAACCTTTTTTTTCAAAATACATATACAGTAGCTGATAATAATTACAAGCCTGTTTGCAAATCAGGTGCAGTAGCGGTTCTACATTGAATTACGCCCCGGGCGAGATTCCCTCCGAGCGCCTGTCTTCACAGTCCCGTGTCTCCCCCACCCGCAGCTGCAGAGGGCAACAATTTGCCAATTCCCCACATAGTGACATGATAGATAGACTATAGAGAAGAGCTTCGCGGCGCAGATTATTATTATTATTTTTTTTTTAAGTTCTCGTGCCCCCCCCCCCCCCCCCAATGGGGGATCCTGACCCACAGGTTGAGAACCACTGTTACCCATACCCATAATACACCCATCATATCTGCTGTGTGATTGGATACCAGGGACTCATCACAAACCATGCCTGAGGATCACATGAATGCATGCACAGGCCCTGCCTCAGGTTGGGGGAGGGTGGGCCTCATGTGGCCCCCCCAGGAGTCCCAGAAATCACAGTGCTCAGTGTCTTCATGACCTTGTAAAGTGCATGTCACCCATGTCTGTGCGAGTCTGATTCTGCATACAGAACCTTTAGGTGAGACCTTTCAAAATACCTTTCATAAAAAAAAATGTACAAATGTGGGTTTTTTTTATGTTTGTGTGTTTTTTGCCTTCATTGCACGTTATGTATCAATTTGTGTTTGTAGGGATTATGGTCTTAATTTGATTGTACTGTACTCTCCCAACCTGCTGTGTGCCCCTCAAGGCAAGATCAATACCACCTGATTGTGGTTCGTCATTACACACATACGCAAAATTCCTCCGCAAAGCGTCTTCGGACCAGAAGGACAACGATCTTGAAATTTTAAAGGCTCTGATACCACAAGTATCTCCTTTAAATGCCTAACACACCTATGGATCCATTGGAGCGGGTGAGTGAGTTTATAGCATATATTTAATTCAAATGTGTTTGCATTTCTGTACGTCTTGGCCCTACGGCTTCAACAGATTGTCTCTCGTCGTTGTTTCTTTTACAAAAATAATTGTTTTGAGCTACTCCTTGTTGTATACTTTAAATGTACACTCGTTGTCAGCCTCAATTGTAAGTAGATGAAAGTGTTACCGTGTGCTAAAACACTCAACGATAATGTCACCTGCATGAGACGCACGTCGAAGGGCTGTTGGTTTCATTTTAATACAAATCCCAAGTATAGAACACCAAAATCATTTTATAACCATTTCAATTACTGACAGTAATGAATTATTAATAATGGTCTCAATTAGCTCACCTGTAAACACCTATATTCTGCAAATGGCCTAATTTACCCCAACCTTTGAAGATGAATAATTGTGTTGATAATATGTTTATTTCTGCATTACTAAAGAGCCAGTGGAAAATTATATTCTTAGTATTCTGTATAATTTTTTTGTGAGCATATATCCCAGAGGGTTGCATTTCATAGTTTATATTAATTTTAAATGTGTCTTTCCTTGACTCATTTGTTTTACAGGATGAAGAGATGAACAAGGTCAATTTCCCATGCATATTTTTTTTTTAACCAAAACATGTGTAATTAGTGTAATTCACTATTTACATTCACAAGTCATTTAACTCTTCAGCATGATGGACCAATTATGTTATTTTTTTATTCTTGCCAACTAACAACAGCTGATTTATGCTCAATCAATACAAATACATTTCAGACCTGATTCAATTAAATTGACAATTGAGCCCATGAATTCATATTTGTATGGACAAAATACTAATCATATACTTTTAATTTAAAGTTTACCGTTGACACATCATCTTTAAATTCAGCCCAGCATCACATTAGAACCGAAAGTTATATGCAGAACCTTCTTCAGAAGCTGAAGGTTTCTGAACCCCCCCCCCACACACACACACACACACTCACACCTGACCCATAAAGGCACGGCAGTCATCAGTGCTGATCACCTCATCTGTGATGTGTATCGTCACATTGCCAACCGCCGTGTTAAGTGTTTTGGGCAAAGGGTGAGCCGGTACACCATGGAGACAATGAGGAAACAAATAGCAGCTAGGGATCCATAAGGCTCACTGTGGTGAGGAGAGACGAATGGGGCCAAGGCTGTCCAGAATGGCCCATCTTTCCGATTTCACAGGTTCCAGTGGCTCCGCGGCTTGTGACTTCCTGAATAATGGCTTTGTGCCGGGTGACAGAGCTGATGCTTATTTGTGATGGCAAAAAAAAAGCCATGCTATGTTGCTGAAGACAAATTATTCATGTTAAAGCTTTCCAACGGTATATTTCAAAGTTTAATTGTGACCAATCATGCCTGATATAAACATTCTAATTTGATATTAGATTGGGTGGACTAAAATATATGCAATGTATTGAAATGCTTGTTACATTGATGTCACATTGCAATTAGAGTAAATCTGTTTACTCGTCATTTGACGGTTCACTTGCATATTCTTACCTCAAACAAAATTCCTGATTTAATTAATGCTCCTGAAATCTATTTTTGTCCAAAATGATGCTGTTAAAGATTGTGTTTGTTTAAAAGATTGGACAAAGCTTGGAACTGAGCAAGAACTGTAAGATTTTGTTTGAATCCATTAGGATGATGCCCAGATTGGTTGGAAATCATGAATTAATAAGAAGTTTAATTTTGAACACAGTGTGTACATTTTCATTATTAAATACGGCAATTTAGTTGAGATGTTTCAGTTTTCATACATTAAAAAATTGGAAGTGCTTTACAAATGAAATAGACGCACCGATGCTTGAATGTTGACTATGTTTCGTGGCTTGTAAAAGTTCTAACTTTTACTATGTTCACTACTTTTTAACTAACATCACATTTCTAACATTCAAAATATAAATATTAACATTAAAATCGATGGATGAATAAAATGTGTCATTCAATACATTAAAGCAAAACGTCAGCAGGTCTGATCGATCCTTCAACAATCCTTAGGCTGTACAATGTTTCACACTGATCTGTACTACGCATTCATACGTCTTCATGACTGAAAAGAGACATAAAGACCTAAGTAAATGTCGAGTCCAGCAGTGGAGCAGCTCCATATAGATACTGCACCACGCATGTGGCATCTATCTCACACCGGCACATGGTTCTCCTTCATGCTCGATGTTTGTCTTTCTTTGCCGCAAAGGGAATGAGAACCATGTTTCAGCATATTTTGCCTGGCAATTCTTTCGAGAGGTCAGTCAACAAGATGGCACTTAAGAACAATGTGGTGATGTGTGTGTCTGAAGGCAGCAGCAGGGGATGCACTTTCCTTTGGAAAATTCACTTAGATGCAGTTCCCCAGGAGCTCCCTGCCTTCTCAAGACAGTTTCTTGAAAATGCTTAACATTTGATATATAATATATTTCTCAAGTCCCTTGGCGTTGTACTATTTAAAGTGCAGGGTATCAATGTTGCATCTCAAAGCCTGACATCCTCTTGTCTTCACTGATTCCGTTGTCAGACTGTCAGACATATTTTACATGTCTTTCGTTAAATGTTTTACTGCTTCATCAATTGTCATGAACATTTGCCTTTATACCAAAAAATGTATATAACTACATATGCATCAGTATCACTGTTTCCATCATAATAAATACCATCCATTATGTACGCTTAACTTTTTGCAAACCTCAATGCATAATAGAACTTGGTGAAATTTCAAGCGCTTTGACAGTGCAGCCATACCGAGGCTGACAAATACAAAGCTCATAGAAGGAGATTTATGTGCTACTGCGTTAGCGCTGGATGTTAGCATTGCGTGTGCTGTGCCCCGAGTCACGTGTTTACATTTTGTCCTCTGTGATTATATCATATTAGAATCATACATCATAACACATATGAAACCTCTGCCTGGCTTGTTGTTAATAAAAAACACATTCTATTTTCATATTATCATGGATGTCAGGTTGAAAACTTTGTTTGCAGAAGATGTTCGGCTGAGATTGTTTCCTTTTTGTAATATATAGCAACCACGGCATCGACCGGCAATGCCTGACAGCCGTTTGCGTCACTTGATAAAGGAGAAATAATTTAACAGAAAAATAATCTCACACAAGCCTTAAAGGGGCGCCACCATGCTTGGCTGTGTTCTCATTTAAGAGGGTACCGCGTCTTACGTGTGTTGTGAAACAATCGAGTCGACCACATCGACTCCTCCTGGGAGAGAATGCTGAACAACATGTTGATGTCACTGGTCCAGGTTTGTGCTCCACTGCTCTGGCGTGGAAAACGTTTCTATATGGATAATGTCATCCTTATGAGATGCCTTAAACAGAAATAAGAATCGGACAATACAAAAAACAACAATAGTTTATTTTTTAACCATATTTTGTGTCTGAACTACAAACTGTGTTCCTATAATTGATCTTCATATCTTTTAAAGGTCATAAAAGAATGTTTACATGAAAATCAATGTATTATTTTCTTACAGCTTGTTTGTCTTTTTCACTTTTGAGAACAAGTTGTTGGCACATGTAAAATCAAACTTTAAAAAGTTTTTTTGTTTTTGTTAATTTTATTCTCAAAACATATGCTCATATAAATCTACCGCTAGAACAGCATTTCCTCTCTAAAACAAACAAACAAACAATCAAACCAACAAATAAAACGAAAGTATGAATTAAGAGCAGTGACGAAAATATTTATACTTCCTACATATATATGCGACAGTCTAACTAACATATTTGTTGTTTACCCTCAACTCAAACATGGTCACGCACGCCTGCCTTCTCCTGGTTCCCACCATCAACTCAAGCATGGATCAAATCGACACATACATCTCATTCCATGGGTAAAAACGTATCAGGTGAACACATATGCGACATCAGTGCAACTTTAATATGAGTGAATATAAGGGAGGCGCTTGACTTAATGAGTTGATATTTCACTAATCACGTTTTTGCATTTCGTTTCAAAAACAGTTTTTGTTGCACTGTTGTTGATCTTTAACATTTTGGTCATTGTTATATCATATATTGAGAAAAGCAATTGTTGTGCGGTCTACCTCGAGATCTGCAACATGTGTAATTGAATGCATATTGTCTCATCCAGGCCCATCGTAGATAACCATAGGGCTGTTACATGGATTTAATATATCTGTGACTGGTAGTAGAGATAAAGAGGAGACCTTGCAGGATGGCCTCTCCGGAGGCAACCCGTCAGACTCTTGGATGTGACCAACACGACCTAACATCACACACTCCCAGTGTTGAGACTTGGCAAACGACTCCAGAGTAGACTCGGCGCATTCAGTGGCGGATCTGTCCCTCAACCCGCGGGCACGTCAATTAAAATGGAAATGGCTCAGAGTTGAGGCTCAGAGCGAAGATGAGACGCAGGTGCCACCGGGAACATCTGCTTGATGCCCCGTCCCATATGCCCTCCCCTGACACCTCGCGTGGCATAAGCCCTGGCAGGACTGCCTCTCTGGGCCTGGTGTCCTGTGCTTGGCAGGCGCCCTGTGTGGATGTGGGATTGTGTGTGCGCTGGCCATGTGTGATAGTGGCGAGCGGATGACAGACACTGTGCTCACGCAGCTGTATAAAGGATTTAAGACTGTGTTTAACCGCCCCTTAGCAGCGCTGCTGTTAGGGTAGGGGAGCGAACGCCGTCCTCGCCCCCCTAATCAATAGAATATAACTGGTGATAAATCGCCGGGTAAGAAGGATTCCAGAACTTTCGGATGGGAGAGAAGCGACGTGAAGTTAGCCGGAATGCTGTTCATTATTCATGCGCTTGTATTTGACTATTTGATTTTAATCTTTCCAATTAGGACTCTTTGTTTGTTGCACCCTATGATTGCTTTTGCATTAAGACCCTCCCTGATTAGCAAGCAGTTGTATGCTAGTAAATGACATCGTTAATTTCATAATCTGTGGACATCTTTGCACAGCTCAAAAATCAAACAGGTGAATTTTGATGGGATATATGTATAACAAAAAAACACGAACAAGTCTGTTCCTTCATAAATAAACCGTATTACCTCAATCATTTCATTACTAATTATTCTATAATTGTTGGCTGTTATTTTTACAATAGTAAAAATACAATTGTTTCCCCCCTTGTAAAATTGTCTGTAATGACATGTTTGTCATTTGATATCAGTATGATAGAATTGATTAATCAAAAACCGAAAAAGCACCCCATTTCTCATATGCATCAAGGTTTAAATCTCAATTCAGAAATGGGTAATCATATTTCAGAAAGTAATTGATGGCAGAAGAGAATTAGACTGAAAGTCTTCAGCAGATGGGAGAAAAAAAGCATACTGTCTTATATCTGTCAGACTACCTGATTAAATTAAATAACTACCATTGTTTTCATAAGCATAAAATTCAACTAATATCACCAATGAAAGAAAACAATGAATCAAGAGCTGAAAAAATAACTGCAGAATACATTTTTTTCTCAATTTAACCACAATATTTTTCTTAAATAAATAACTTTTGTTTTGTAAAGACACTTTTTGAAACAGTAGACATACCCTAATTCCCAAAGTCATTGAATAAACATCACCAACAAACGATTAGCCATGGACGTGTCCCACAGCCCCCCTGGTCCACGGCCGACACATCCTGTCCCCTGAACCAATCGTCGTCTTGTAAATATCGTCTGTACTTGAATGAGTCATGAGTTTACTATTCTGCTCCAAAAAAAACCAAAAGGTTCAAATCTGGGTCTCTTGCACGTTGTCTTTTGAGCTCGCCCGGATCAGCAAAGGTTCATGCGCGGAGCTGTGTATGGAGTTGATGGTGGAGACGTGGTTGTACGCGCTCTTGTAGGTGTTGTAATGGTTGAGGTGCTCATGCTCCAGCGGCGGGAGGGTGAGGTGTCCCTCCATGCCCGGCCCGCCCGTCACGCAGTCCTCGTCCACGTTGATGATCTCGATGGTGCGCGTGGGCGCGTGGTGGTTCTGCTGGTGGTGCTGCTTCCGCATCTTGTAGAAGATGATCAGCATGATGGCCGCCATCAGCGTGATCGCCACGAAGCAGCCGATGATGATCTTGGTGGTCTTCATGACCTCGTCCAAGCCGTTGAGAGAGCCCTCTCCGCCCGGCTCCGTGACGGGGACGGTGTACGTCTTCTCCGTTGTCCGGGTGGAGTGCGATCTCCGGGCCGTGGTGGTGGTGGTGGTGGTGGTGGTGGTGGTGGTGGTGGAGGTGGAGGAGATCGTCTCCCACGGGCCGGACGCGGTGGGTCTCACGTTTTGCTGCACAGTGGTGAAGCCCTCGTTGTGCGGCGTCTCTATGGTCTCCACGGTGACCGTGGTGAAGTAGCTGAAGCCGCTGTTCTCGGTAGAAGACACGTTGAGCGTGGCGGAGGCGGTCGTGTTGCCCGCCGAGTTACTCACCATGCATGTGTACGTGCCCGTGTCCTGCATGGACACATTGGTGAAGTTCAAAGTCCCATCGTTTAGGACAGAAATGCGGACCCTGTATGCGCCGTGTGTCATGATGGAGCCATTGGGGGTAATCCAGCTGACGGAGGTCAAGGAGCTGGCTCTACACTTCAGCTCCGCAGGGCTACCCTCAGTCACATTCAGGTCTGTTGGGCGCTCCACAATAACAGGAGCATAACAATGAAAGTAGTTCTGGTCCAGTTCCCCAATGTAGCGCCCCTTGTGGCTGGACGGGGAGCTACAGCGAGCACAGCAACTAGTGTTTGCGGGCACCATTTCTTTCAGCCACCAGCTCAGCCAGAGAATATCACAGTTACAATTCCATGGATTGTGATGTAAGTGCACCCTCTCCAGGTGATGCAAGGGCGTGAACAGATCATGGGGCAAAAGGGTCAGGTTGTTATGGGCCAGGTTGAGCTCGACTAGGGACTGCAGATCGTCAAAAGAGTTTCTCTCTATGGTCTGGATCTGGGCATGCATCATCCACAGCTTCTGCAGGTGAATGAGCCCTTTAAACGAGCCAGGCTTGATGACAGCTAGCTGGTTCCCAGACATTTCCAACTCATCCAGCCTCACCAGGGGAATTAGGTTGGGGATTTCCTTCAGGTTGCACATGCCCAGGTTCAGGTAGCGCAGGTTGCTCAGTCCTTCAAAGGCTCCTTCCGATATGTAAGAGAGGCGTTTGAGCTCCCCAAGGTCTAGCCGGCGAAGCGATGGTACTCTGTTGAAGGCATAGGAGGGGATACTCTCTATGGGGTTATTCCTCAGCCACAGCTCTTTCAGTTTGGAGAGGTACTCAAATGCCCCGTTGGGGATGGTAGTGAGGCGATTATCGAAGAGCTCCAGGGTATTTAAGCTCGCCAGTCCATTGAAGGCCCCGAGTTCAATGTTGCGGATGTGATTTTTGCTCAGCTGCAGGATCTCCAGGTGTCTCAGGTGCTTGAAGCTGTCCACCTTGATGACCTGGATGAGGTTCTCCTGCAGGTTCAGGTAGCGGGTGTTGGTGGAGATGCCATCGGGGACGTCCCGTAGCCCCCGCCGCGTGCAGATCACCTTACTGAACTGGTTACTGCAGGAGCAGACGGATGGGCAGGTCTGAGCGCGCACCAGCCCTGCCACAACCAGTAGCTGGAGGGCCAGGAGCAGCACAAGCAACGGGTCGGACAAGGCCCGGTTCAGCCTAGGACCTCTCATCATCTGCTGCTGCTGAGAGGAGGTCATCTTGTTCAACATTCATAATTCATGGACGGGTCTTCCACTCTAGAGAGAGAGAGATAGAGTACTCTGGCCACCTGGAATGAGAAGTCAGAAGAGGGCAAAGTGTTAAAGAGTATTATATTCACATGTAGTGATTTAGCAGCCGCTTTTTTTTTTTTTTTCAAAATGAGTCAGGCTGAGAGCGAGGAAAGATGTTGGAACTGTGTTGTTTAGATGTGCTGGATTGTTGATCCAATTGAAAATGAAAAGTGCCGCACAACCTAATTCAGAAAACAAAGAGATTGCAGTGTAGCCATAGAAATCACAAATTCCAGGTTAGTACTTTATTTTTTGTTGTTATTTTTTGTGGTTAGCGTTAGTGCCAACAGCTGCAGAAGATAGCACATGGTCTATGGTAAGTATCCTACAGCAGATATCCCCAACGTAACAACCATGAGCCACACACAGCATTATGGTTTTTATACTCCGATGGACAGATTCTTAGCTCGGGGCTTTCCATCGTAGACACATTAGAAAAGGCACGGAGCCATCCATGAGTTGTTTTATGTCTCATGGTGTACACCTACTTATACCTCCTTATATCCACACCTGCTTATACCCCAGCATTGTTCAATACTTGATCCTGATTGGTCAATAACGTAGGAAGGCTGTCTGTTATTTTTAAATAGCAGTACACCTCTGCCTTTCAACAGTTACGAATCAACGCGCCACAAATGCAACTTCAAGCGCAAAGGTCAACATCGACTAGCGCCCGGTTGTTTCCTTGACAACGCAAAAACTAAATGCTCAAAGTCGAAAAATACTGATATCTGATCATTGTTGGTAACTGTGGGATAAACTGAATAAACCAGGGATGTCCCGCTAATTATATATTAAACAGGACAGCCTGTTCCTTACACATCCTACAAATAGAAGAGCTACTCTATTCCTGTGCATGCACACTTCCTTCCTCGCATGCCCATCTCTGTTGCCTAGCATAGATGTTTGGAGCACAATACGGAGACAGAGCTAATGGTGGGGCCGGATGGCTGGGATCAAAACAACAGAGGACGGATCAGTGGCTTGTTTCCACGTCGTCCGGGTAACAATGGAAATCTACAGCGCTGACACAAAGGGTCGGGCAGAGGCAGGGCATTCTTGTGATCAGGAGAGAGAGCGCGTTGTCACTCTTTCTTGGTTTTACTGGATATCAGCGCAAAAGAAAAACACACACACACATATGCCAGCCTTGTCCCTCAGGTCAGTCTTAAAAAATACACAAATATAAACACTGCACAGGATCCAATTTATTCATTTAGTTTGGGTCCATGGGTGCATTTCTTCTTCCTATTCTAATGAGATACACACACACACACAAACAAAGACACACGCACATACATACACACACACACACACACACACACAGACGCACACACACACACACACACACTCAGACTCCATGTAGCATTCGACCTCTTTGCCGTGTCATTTCTGCAGGATGAATGGTGGAGATAAAAGGGAGTATGAGGGCTGTGGTGCGGTGATTTATACCTGAGACTGAAGGAACATCAGTAAGAGCACTGTTGGCTGCCTCCTGCCATTGAGATATCTGGAAACGTCTGATACTAAGTCTCACATGTGGTGACGTGGTGTTGTCTGTGGAACAGGCTACACGAGGGGATCTTGGTGTGTGTGTGTGTGTTGGTGAGGTTACATGGCTATGGGTATGTTCTGGGAGGCAGAGGTGTTCATGTGCAGTCGACTCTCTGTGTGTTATGTGTGTCACGCTGCCTATTTATATCCGTCAACTAAAGGCTTGTCTCCGCCACTTCAGAGCGGCCGGGCCATTACTGTAATTGCTGATTCATTTATCGATTACTTACTCATTCATCTGTAATTCAGAAAGTTCAAATGCCGAGCCCCCGGAGTCTGGAGGCTTCACAATTTGTGTTTAATTTGATTTTTTTTTATTTCATCCAGGATTTTTTTCTTCTTCACCATCTATGCTGCGTCTCAGTGAGACCATGTTCTGTTGATTGGTTGTGTGATGCTGTACCTACTGGGTGCTGGTTGATTGGTTGTGTGATGCTGTACCTACTGGGTGCTGGTTGATTGGTTGTGTGATCCTGTGCGTACTGGGTGCTGGTTAATTGGTTGTGTCATGCTGTACATACTGGGTGCTAGTTGATGGGTTGTGCGATCCTGTACATACTGGGTGCTGGTTGATGGGTTGTGTGATGCTGTACGTACTGGGTGCTGGTTAATTGGTTGTGTCATGCTGTACCTACTGGGTGCTGGTTGATTGGTTGTGTGATGCTGTACCTACTGGGTGCTGGTTGATTGGTTGTGTGA
>JAOPUH010000146.1:6472141-6490794 GCA_027123175.1 Urophycis cirrata | reverse complement strand
GGGGGGTGGGGAGGAGGGCGGAGGCGTCTCTGAGTGTCTCTGGCCGGGTGCCAGACACAGTGGTCCCATGGCACCCGGTTGGTTCTGTTGGACCGGATCACTTTGTTTGGATAACGGACGTTCTCCCGCGTCGCTTGAGGTCCGGAGAGGGATTTGACCGGGACAGCGAGAGACGAAGCCTAATTTCCAGATTTTTTTTTTTTTATTAGTTTCCAGATTTTTATCAAATTATTTTTTTGGTGAGAAACGTTTTTGGGGTGGATATACTTGTTTGTTTGTAGTATACAGTTTCAATGTGTATGGACTTTTACTTCCGTAATTAAGATTCTCCATTCAAGATTCACACTTGACTACCCAGGTGTGCGCTAATGTGTTTGTAAACTAATTATCGTAAAGGCTTCTGTGTGTGTGTGTGTGTGTGTGTGTGTGCGTGCGTGCGTGCGTGCGTGCGTGCGTGCGTGTGTGTGTGTGCGCGCGCGCGTGTGTGTGTGTGTGTGTGTGTGATCTGGTGCAATAGCATTGTTTACTGTCCTGAGGTCAAGGGGATTTGGAATAAACCATCTCTAATGCCATTATGTTTTTTTGGTTAGTTTGTTTTGTTTTTTTGGTTCTTCACTTCCTGTGAGCGTGGAGAGGTACATGGAGGACATGACATCACCTGCTGTGACCTTTACTGTGTGTGCACACCGTCGGCCTTTCAGAACGATGCAACGCCAACACCACCGGTCAGACAAAAGACTGTGTTACCAACCATCAGGACAGCGGCCGCTGTTTCTCCTCTCCTCTTCCGCTCCCTCACCCAGACGCACGGCCGGGCGCTGGGGTGGGGCCACAAGGTCAAACGCATAAGGGCATTAGTAGGCTTTAAAGGCTCAGGAATTCTTTCGGGTCGAGAAAGGTCCCATTGTTACGTTTTCATGTTTTTCAGTCAGTCACACGGGCGGGGGGGGGGGGACACTCCAGTCCCGCTGCAGGCAAACACAGAAGGTGGGAGACCTATGTGACAGCAGCTCTGTTTCAGGTTTTTTTTTCTGCCACACGCCCACAATATCCTCAGCCTGCTTCTGTCTGTCTGCGAAGCCCCCCCCCCCCCTCCCCGCACTGCACACGCTGCCCTGGGCTCTCCACAGCAACAGGAGTCAGTCGGCGGGAGCGAGTGCTCAGCGGTGGTGGTGGCGGTTGTGAAATTCCAAGTGATGGAGTTTGGATCTTGGGGTGCGCGCTGCTTTATTTCTGAATATTCACTAACCTGTCCGCCTCCTGCATTCATTTGCTCACTGCCTCAACGTCTCAATGCGGTTCCATTCTCTTTATCGGTTGGCAAGCAGTACGAAGGTGTGTGTGTGTGTGTGTGTGTGTGTGTGTGTGTGCAAACCCTGGGACTATATGGCTGTGTTGCTGTGTGTTTTACCTGTTGGATTCTGTGAATGACTGGAAAAGAGGTGCGAGATGAGACACTGTACAGTATAGTATTAACGAAGAGATCTCTGCGCCGCCTCCAGAAACACTACACCAACAGAATGGGCTGATGTTTCTTGGGCTCACGAGGGCCGTTCTTATGTTTGGTAGCTTAAGGAGGAGGTCAGGACGACCCGCAAGGCTTTTCAGGGTCCCCAGCCGGACTCACATACTGCTGTTGTTGAGCCTATAAGGGTTAGCTTGCGGTGGCCAAAATCTCTTGAGTTGATCCAAAAGAATATATGGGGGAAAATATGATTTTTTTTGTCAGTTACGCATAACTTCTGACCCGTCGACTGTTTGTCCTGATTTAAAAAGTATAGCCCTCGTCATATTACGCACTCGTCATCGTAGTACCATTGAAAGCATCTTGTAGTCGCGGCCCGGGGGCCACGGGGTTGTCGTCCAGCGAGTCTCATTTTGAATTTGATGAATTTGTACAGCAAAAAAAAAAAGAAAAAGAAAAAAAACGTTTGACGCACTACGACACATAAAGGAAGACTGTAAACAAACCCGCCGCTGATTCTGTACATCGTGAAGACTGTGATAATGTTGTCTTGCTGAGTGTTCTTTGAGGTTCCGTCAATATAAAAACGAGAGGTCTTCTGATGGATCTCAGTACTGACAAAAACTATTCAACAAAAAAAGCCATGTGTTTAAATTCATTTACGCAATCTTCAAATGATGGATTTCTTTCGACATTCCTAAATGTAAAGTTTTCTTTTGGGTTTTTTAAAAAAAAGCCTTTTAAAGTGAGCTCAAATTGGTTCAACTTTGTCCCAAGAAAAACAATGTTGTGTTGACATATACTGACAGCCATGTCATTTTTATTTCCCTGTCTTTATACAGTAAGAACAGACAACAAATCTATGCATTAAATTCCCATCACATTAGAGTGTGTATCGTTGATGTTGCAACGGGACCCCCAGCCAGAAAACCACAGCTATATTTGGGCACGCATGGCTTAGACTATATTACGGACCATTTGGGAATTTGCACAATGTGGTCTTAAGGGCTTGTTTCTCCCTTGCAAACTGTGGAAAGAGGACTTGTCAAAGGAATTTGGGAAACTGTCAACTGTTAACTATTTAAGATGTATTTACTCTTTAACATTGTGGCAAATGTATTGCAGGAAAGAATTAAAGATGTCAAAAAAATGGAATGGGCTGTGGTCTCTTCTTCAGATGTGGGTTTGCTGCCACCTACTGGATAAAATGTAGAGCAATTATTACGCGAACATTGTAGCAATGTTAAAAAGAGTTAAAAGAAGGGGGGAGTGGGAACTGAAGTCAAATACTCAAGAGTCCAATATTTAGTTTATCTGCAAATAGTAAACACCCAAAATGTACTTATGAAATACATGATATATTGTTGAATGCATTATTATGTTGTTATGTGTCCCACATCTCCATACAATTATAAATGGAGAATACATGCTTGGAGAAACGTACCTCTCGCTTCTGTAGAGGAAACATCCAGTAAATATTCTAAGTTCTCCGCCCATCTGCTACAACATACAATCTATGGTGACCTTTTACATGCAATAGCTGCGCTTCGCCGGTAGATGTCACGTTCACACTGTGACATCTACCAAGTTCATTTGTAGCAACGAATGGACATTTCATTCCTTTCAAACGTATCTTTAATTTAATATTGTTCATTAAAGTTATTTTCACAAATTAGTTCTTATTTATAGGCCCCACTGGGTAGGTACTATCTATCAGCAGTCCCGAGAGACAAAAAAAGGTTGGACAATGTCTGAAGAGATTCAACATAATTTTCATGATTATTATCATCATCAACTATTATTATGAAAAGCATTAATGTGGTTATTATTATTATTATTAGGGACTGAGCCTGTGAAACAGGACGAAGGTCCCTTTTGTTTTTGATGCGTTTATTTATTATTATTATTATTATTATTATTATTATTTCTAGGAACTTTGACATTGATTTGCACTATCTTTAGTATTATTATTATTATTATTATTATTATTATTATTATTATTATTATTATTATTATTATTATTATTATCATCATCATTGTCATCATCATCATCATTATTGATAATAATAATACATGATTAGGGGTCCCAACCTAGTGGTGGACACCAGCATGTGGCTCAGTGCAGAAGGGTGGTTCAGTAGATTGGTGTATGGTTCAAAACACACCTCAGCTCAAGATGTTGTGAGAAACATGTATATGAATATATCGGATGTGATCAACTCGTTTTTTGCCATGAAGAATAATAGTGTCCATGCATTTGCCAAATTGAATACCACACGTAAAAGTGGATGTTTCTCTGAATATGAGGGGTACGGAACAGAAAGTCCTGATAGGTCTACCCTCTAGCAAAATAGTAATAACATGAACAGCAGAAGGAATCATCATCCACTGAGTTCTAATATGAAGGAATGCAAGCCATATATTTTCTTATCTACAGTAAACAAATATGTATATGCGTACATGCATAACACATCAATATTACTCATCACGCCAGAATGTGTCACCATTAATGAAAGTGAAAGTGCAAGGTTTAGTGTGAAATTCCACTCATCTATCTACTATATAAATATTAGCCACCATGTAAAAATAGAAAAGACAAAAAAGAGAACTCAATGACCAACATATCCATCCCATAATACAGCCTTAGTGGAGAGTGGAGTGGGTTGACCTTTCCAGCTACAAGCTTGTAGTTTCTGAAATAAAGAGCAAATAATTTGATCAGTTCATAACCCTTAAAACATGACAAAAATTAAACTGCTGACACTAAAACACTGAATCTGAGCGAGTGAGAACAGAGATTTGAGTGTGATCGCATTCATTCAGAAGTACCTATCATCCTTGTTCCTTCCTTCATCTCAGCCGGAACCCCCACCCCGTACTCGTTCTCCCCGGTCACCCTGAAGAAGTAGATGCCGCCCTCCACCAGATCAGAGACCCGGTAGGACAGGCGGTGGCAGGACTCTGTGAGGCTGGTCCATCCTTTCCTGCTGATGTCCCGTATGTCCACGTGGTAGTTGTTCACCGCGGCTCCTCCCTCGTTCTCAGGCGTGTCCCAGGTGACCGTGACGCTGTTTTTGGTCACATCCTTCACGGCCAGACTCAGTGGGGGACCCGGGGAGTCCAGAACCCGTATGTTCAGGGTCAGACTCGCAGCTCCGGCGGCGTTCTGTAGTTTTACGATGTACTTCCCGGAGTCATCGCGCGTGGCCTGCTCTACCGTGATGGACGTGACGGCATGAGACGAGCTGATGAGTCCTCTGACTCTCAGGTCCACATGTGCCTTGTCCCAGCTCACATCCGGAGGAGGTTTGGCGGTGAACGGGACGGTCAGGGTGAAAGAGCTGCCGGCCCTGACCACGATCGCCTTGCGCATCTCGTTGGCGATGTTGAACTCGGGTATGTGTTCTCTCTCCACGGCCACGTGGGGTTCCGTCTCGGGGCTGGGCTCACTCACGCCCATCTTGTTGACAGACCTGACGACAAACACGTACTCCTCCCCCGACGCCAGCCCGGTCACCGTGAACTCGGTGCTTTCCGTGTGGGAAACGCCCTCGCTCCAGCTGTCCTCCGACGTCTTTCTGTGCTCCACCCTGTAGCCGGTCACGGCCGCGCCGCCGTCAAACAGCGGCTTGTTCCAGGACAGCGAGATGGAGGACCTGGTGGACTCCACCACCAGGGGCCTGGCCGGCGGGGACGGGAGGAACTTTGGATCCTCCGCCAACGTGAGGGCGGACGGCACGCTGGGTTCACTCAGCCCCGCGGCGTTCTCCGCAAAGACTCGGAACTCGTACTCACACCCTTCGCGCAGGCAGGTCGCTTTCGCCCGCAGGTCATACACGGGCTTTTTGTTGACCCGGGTCCATCGAAGGCCCTGCTTTTCCCGCTTCTCGATGACGTAGCCGCTGATGCTGCTGCCACCGTCGGCGTCCGGGCGCCTCCAGCAGACGGTCATGGCTTCAGCCGTGGCGCTGGTCACCTCCACGGCGCCGGGGGCCGACGGAACCGTGAAGGGGTCGAGCGCCTTGGCGGGCTCGCTCTCGAGGACCTCCCCCTCGCCATATTTGTTCACGGCCCGCACCCTGAACAGGTACTCATTGCCTTTGAGGAGCTTGGTGATTTTGCAGGTTGTTGACGTCAGGTCCCCGTGAACCAGAGTCCACGCCACGCGGCTGGTTTCACACTTTTCGACGACGTAGTGCGCTATTTCGGCCCCGCCTGTCTCCGGGGGAGGCCCCCAGCTCAGTGCACACTTCTCCGCGGAGAGTCCGGTTATGGCCAGGGGTCCGGCCGGAGGGCCCGGTCTGTCGAGCACCTTGCAGCCGAAGGTTTTGGAGACGGCGCCACCGCTGTTCTGGACCGTCAGGATGTACTGCCCAGAGTCTTTTCTGGTAATTTCTTTGATAAGTAGCGAGGTGTGCGTGTTTGTTGAGGTTATCTCGAACCTTCCCTTGGTGTCAATTCTTCTGCCATTCTTAGACCAGAATGCCATGGGTAGGGGACGTCCTGTGAAAGCAGCATCTAATCTCAGGGACACTCCTGCGTTGACGACCAGCACCTGATTATACGTGTCATTCACAACAATAACGGGTGGAGCCACATCATGTGTGGCTGTGACAGGTCCAGTGGATTTAGAAGGTGGACTTAAGAGTTCAGCTGCATTCTTGGCGGTAACTCTAAAGTCATATTGATCGTCTTCAGTGAGGCCCGTCACATCAAAGCAGGTCTCCTGCAAATTCGTGAAGTTGCACTTGAGCCAACAGGTCTGTGGGAGTTCTTTGCGCTCTACAATGTAACCGGTGATTTTGGCTCCTCCGTCATACTGTGGTTTGTCCCAGGAGAGAGAAACAGAGGTATTGGTTATGCTGGTGACTGTGAGGTTTGTCGGAGGGTCGCACTGATCTCTTGCAGCCACGGGTTCGGACGCCTTACTGCAGGGCCCGACTCCCGCTATGTTTTCTGCACAAACGCGGAACTCATATATTAGGCTCTCTTGTATGCTTGTGACCTTCAGCTGGTTCTCAGTGATAGGAATCCTGTTTAACTTTATCCAAAGGATGCTGCTTTGATCTTTGTATTCAACGTGATATCCAGTAACTGGGCTTCCTCCGTCACTGTCTGGCTTGCTCCACTCGACCAGCATTACAGATTTTGAGGCATTGGCCACTTGGATGGCAGCTGGAGGGCCTGGAGGCTTAAAGGGATACTGAGCAACAACAGGTTCAGAGTCAACAAAGTTGCTCTTGCCATATCGGTTTTCTGCTGCAATACGAAACTGATATTCTGTGCCCTGAGTAAGACGGCCAATCCTGATGGATGTTCTTGCCATCGTGGCAGATACAGTGTGCCATGTGGTGGATGCTGCGTCTCTCTTCTCCACAACATAGTTATCGATCTCACATCCACCACAGTAGACTGGAGGCTGCCATGAAAGAGAAACAAAGTCAGCACTGACTTCATCAATGCTGAGGTCCCTTGGTGGTCCAGGGCTTTCAAGAACATTGACAAATATGCTTGCTGATTTGCTTCCAGATGAGTTGGTCAACACTATCTTATACTCTCCTACATCCATTCGGGTCGCTTCTTTAATGGTTATTTCAGATGATGTCTCGGATGTACGTACGTTTACCCTATTTGTCTCTTTCAGTTGATCACCATTTTTTACCCAAAACACCTCTGGCAGTGGTGTACCTTGAAAGGGAACATTGATTTTCAAATCATTTCCTGCTCTTGCACTGAATGTGTTGCATATCAAATTAATGACAGGTCCAACACTGTTGTCTTTTATAGTAACAGGGCTCAACAGGCACTTGGGCTCACTCTTTCCCTGGTCATTCATGGCGGTCACTCTGAAGAAATAGTCCCTTCCTGTCATTAGCCCATTGATTGTAGTTTCCAGTGCTTTAAGTTCGGAATATACTGTCCATGTGTCATCTCCTTTAGTCTGCATCTCCACAATATAGCGTGTGATTTTGCTTCCCCCATCATGGTCAGGCTTCTCCCATACGAGTCTGACACTGTTGGAAGTGACATCCTCGGCTGTGATTTTACCAGGAGACAACGGAGCCTCAGATATCTTCACGCCATCAGTCGTCTCTACTGGAAGTCCAACTCCAAACTCGTTCACAGCAAGCACCCGGAAATGGTAAAAGCTTCCTTCTTGGAGATTTCCAATCTTGCATGAGTTTCTTACACAGTTGCTACAGACGGCAGTGAATGTCATTCTGGCCTCTTCTCTCTTCTCAACAATGTAGTGTGAGATCTTTGCGCCTCCATCAATGTGAGGTGGCTCCCACGAAATGGACACTGAGTCTCTCTTTACATCCTTAACCTCTAAGTTTGTTGGTGCACTGGGCGAATCCAGCACTCTGACATTGATGAATGCTGACTTGGAGCCACTGAAGTTCTCAAGGGTCAACACATACTTGCCTGTGTCGAGTCTGTTGACATTTTCAATGAGCAGCACAGTGTAGGTGCTGGTTACCTCAATGTGAGCGCGTTCGTTGAGGGTGCCCTCTGCTTTTGACCATTTGACCTCTGGATCTGGCCTCCCTCTAATGGCAACATGAAGACGGAGGGTAGAACAGACACGAACGTTCACGATCTTTCTTAACTCAGCGTCCAACTCAATCTCAGGTGCCTCCAGTTTTTCTGCAGCCATCACTGGGCCAGGGAGATCTGCATATTCTCCATGTCCAGCCAGGTTTACTGCACAGATGCGAAAGTTATACTCTGCATTCTCTCTCAGTCTCTTGACGGTGTAGGTGGTGTCTTCCGCTCCTGTGGGTGGCATGCAGCTTGTCCAGTCATCGTCTGTAGCCTCTTTCATCTCGACTATAAACCCTGTGATTGATGCTCCACCATTGTAGATGGGCTTGGACCAGGCCAGAGACACAGTAGTGCTGGAGTGGTCAGTGACTTTGGGGTTGGTGGGAGGTCCAGGTGGGTACGTAGCTTCACAAATCTTTACATATTCACTCGAAACACTGGGTGCACCCACACCGGCAGCATTCTCTGCTGACACTCTAAACTCATAGCAATGGCCTTCACTGAGCCCTGTGCACCGAAAGCGCAAATCATTCAGCCTTCTCTTGTTGCATTTAGTCCACCTGACTGCATCTTTGTCACGTTTCTCAAGGATGTACCCATCAATCTCTGATCCTCCATCACTTTCTGGCCTTTGCCATGACAGCACTACAGAGTCTCCTGTGACGGCACTAGCTTGAGGCGCAGATGGTGAACTTGGTGTTGTGAAAGGGTTTTGTGCAACAAAGGGTTCTGACTCAAGGGGTTCACCAACACCATATTTGTTGACCGGAATAATTCTGAATATGTACTCTTTGCCAGGCACCAGGTTTGTCACTTTGTAACTGAGACTTTGAATCGACGGCTCGACTTCAGTCCACGAGACACGACTGGTTTCCCTCTTCTCGATAACGTAGTGTGTCACACTGGCTCCACCGTCATTACTCGGCTGGTTCCAGTAAAGGGTGCACTTCTCTGCACTGACAACTTTGACTTTGAGAGGTCCAACTGGAGGACCGGGTCTGTCCAGGACCTTTACGTTTACTTGAACAGTTTTAGTTCCGCCAATGTTAGTTAGGCTTAAGACAAAGTTTCCCCCATCCACACGCGCACTGTCCCTGACAGTCAGAATTGTGCGAGTGAGGTCGGTCTTGACCTCCATTCTGGGTGTACCTTTGTCGATTTCTCTTCCATCCTTTAGCCACCTGATATCTGGGAGGGGCTTCCCTGAATAATTGGCATCAATGGTGAAGGTGTCGCCAGCCTTAATCACATACATGCTGTTGAACTTAGCATCCAACAATACAGTCGGTGCCTCGATGACATCCTCAGCGGTCACAGTGGTACTGTTGGAAGGACTGCTCCAAACGCCGGCGCCATTTCTGGCAGTAACTCTGAACTCATACGTTTCGCCCCCTGTCAGTTCTGTGACCGTGAACTGGGTATCAATGACGTTGATAAAATTAGCCTTCATCCATCTACCATCTGGCAGTTCCTTCTTTTCTACAAGGTAGCCAGTGATGGTGCTCCCTCCATCGCTCTGGGGTTTCGCCCACTGTAAGGTGACACGGTCCCTCGTGATGACAACAGCCTCCGGTGTCCCAGGTGGGTCGCATGGATCTCTAGCCACATAGCACTCAGACACGTTGCTGTATTGGCTGAGCCCGGCAATATTCTCCGCCAAGACTCTGAACTCATATTCGATGCCTCCCGCCAGCCCAGATGTTTTGAAACGAGCATCGGGTATAACAAGCTTGTTCAGCTTGGTCCACAGAATGCTGTTCTTCTCCTTCCGTTCAAGGTGGTAACCAATGACGGGGCTCCCACCGTCGCTGGTCGGAGGCTCCCATTCAACAACCATGCTGTACTTTGTCACCGTGGTGGCATAAGGGGTGCCAGGGGCCGCTGGCTTACTGAAGGGATACTGTGCGGTGACGGTGGGGGAACTGATGGAGGTACTTTTTCCGTATCTATTTTCAGCAAACACTCTAAACTGGTACTCATGTCCTGTCTTTAGCTTGGTGACTTTAATTGCGGTCCTGACTGTTGTTGCAGAAACTATCTGCCAGTCTGTAGTGGAGGTGTCGCGTTTCTCCACCACGTAGTTGTCTATCTGGCAGCCGCCCGTGTATTCCGGTGGCTCCCAGGAGATGGCGACAAAGTCCGAGCTGACTTCCTCAATCTTCACGGGTGCTGTGGGAGGCCCAGGCTTTTCTAGAACTACTACTGTTATTCCCTCAGTCGCGGTGCCTGTGCTGTTGCTGGCCGTGATGGTGTACTGGCCAGAATGATCTCTGATGGCGTCTTTGATGCGAAGCAGCGCCGATGACGCTGTGTGTGAAACCTCCAGTCTTGACGTCTCTTTAATTGCAAGACCGTCTTTTTTCCATTCAATCTTTGGTTTCGGCTGTCCAGCCACTGGGATGTCTACCTTTAGAGTTCCCCCACATTTGACGGTGAATGTGTTGCCCATGATCTCGAGTTTGGGTGGAATAGTTTTCTGCTTGTCAGCAGCAGGTTTAGCCGTGTCCTCCGGTTTGTGTGCTCCATTCTCAACAGACCTGGCGAAGCGATCCACTGAACATATCAAAAGACATAATTACTATTACAGCAGATATAGCCTGACTGTACATATTGTGAGATGATTGTGTTTAGGGAGTAAAATGAAGTTTGAACAACAAAAGGTAATTTGGGGTTCAGACAGTGTCTCACAATGTAATAGATAGCATATGTTTTTTATGTTGTTGGCTTAATTGTTTCATTTAGAGATAACCAAACTATAAATTAAGCCATATCGTTGTACTTACTGTACTGAGAAATTACCGAGACATCATAAACATCTAAAACAAGACTATGAAACTACTTTTATCCAGGCCTATGAAAATATAACATTTCTTGAAATACTTCCATGTAGGCCTATAGTGTGAGGTTTTTATTCTAGAATAGAAAATGGGGGACATACCATGAGAGGGAGGTGTCTGGGAATCCTTTGTGGTGAGCTGTCCCTCACTATCCTCTGTCCCATTTCTATTTGGAGCATGATCTTTATCTTCAGCTCTTGTTTTCATCTAGGAAACGTGACACAAAAAAGCAAGAACATACGCTCTTAGGGTTAGAGTTATGTAGGGCACGGTAACTTTGTAGTGCCTAATGGCAAACACATAGAACTGATTTAAATAGTTGCTATCCTTCTTGCTGACCTAAAAGCTGATTGTTTCATAGAGACCGACCCATCCCTTCCAGCAGTAGGGTAGTGGGGTAGTAAGTCAGGATCAACGGGGATGTTAAAAATAGACCAACACAGCCGGCCAGTGTTCAGTTAAATGATGGCTTATACATTCTGGCTTTAAGCTGTTACACAACTTCAATTTAAGAAATCAAACTTGGTCAATAAAAAACAGTTGTATCCGATCAGATAAATATTTGCAGTTCTCCTTGGTTTGCTCTAAGAAACATATTACAATACACGTTACGGGAATAGAACTACTGTACTCACTCCGTTGTTGTTCGCTTCCATCCTGTTGCTGTTTGGAAGTTCTCAGTTCTCAGTTCATGTGAGTCTCCAGATCAACTAATGTGCTGTGGCCACCAAAGTCTGGAAGTCCGTTTCAGACAGCTCTGCCAGTCACTGCCTTGCTTTAAAGGTATGCTGTGACTAAAATAACTAGGAGCCCCATTGGCTAGTAGGGTACCCTAAATTGGGCCTGGCATAACCCAGTCATTCTCAAAGTGGGGGTTGTGAGGTGATGTTGGATTGGTGGTGAGATGATTTCCAAATTGTCCACATATTCCTTTCCCATATAATACAGCAAAACTACATTTTACCTTAATACCACCAGAACTGGTTCCTACATGGGTATTGCAAGTCTCACCCCAATTCCTTTCAGGGGTCACAAGCTAAATAGTTTAGGACCACTGGCATAATCAAGCACAGTAAGTATGGCCATATTACTTAGATTTCCATATAATTTATCACGTTCTAGGACTCTGTGATGACCTAACTCAATAGAGATTTATGGACAGGGACGTCTAATTTATTCATCCCTGAGTGGAAATGTGGTCGCAACAGCAGCAGACAATAAAAACTAAATAAGTATGTATTTAGTATGAATAAAGTTACAAAAGACAAAAAATACAAAATAATCCAAATAAAAATGTAAATGTAAATGCAAAATAACAGTATAAGCCTATATGTGCTGTATAATATGTGCAGATATAAAGTTATATATATATTCTAGTTTATTTCCTGAATGTTCTTCACAGCCTACCACTATGTTCATCACAGTGGTAGCACCAGTGGTATACAGTAAGGCTCCCACCAGAGGAGCCCAGCTGTATACCCAGTGATGGAGGAGGACCCTCGGCCCCCTGCTGAGCCAGCGGAGATGCTCCTGATCAGAGCTCCTGATGAGGCCGGTCAGCCAGGGCATTCCCATCGAATGAGCTGCGGGTTGATATCCGCAGTCAGCAACTTCACAGTTGAACTGCTTTGCACGTGATCGTTGTCAACCGAACCACGTCAACCTCGGGTTTCAGTCTGATGGTGGCTTTGATAGCGCTTGTCTGTGCTTTTATTTTGAAAGAAAACAACCGGATGTCCGGCATATATCCGCCAGCTTCAGAACGACGTGGATGTGACTGCCGGTAGATATACGGGACTAACCCCATCTTGATGCCTTATCTTCTACAATCAATTACTCAGTCAATTGATCAATTAATCAATGAATTATTCCTGTGTGTAGAGACTCTTCCTGCGACGTGTCCCGGTTCAACCCGTCCACCATGTCCCGTTTCTCCTACAGCCACCGGGACTTCCTCACCGATGTTCGCCGGGCTGAGCGCACCGCCGCCTGCATAACAGCATCCCCGTCCCCGTTCGACTCTCTGCTGGCGTCCGGCTGGGCGGACCGGATGCGGAGGGGAGTGTTCCGCTACCACCTCGGTGAGCTGCAGACCCGGGTGCTACCGGGACCCGGCTCCTACGTGGCTCAGCTGAACGTGCAGCGAGGCGTAGAGAGGAGGAAACCCCAGGAGGTGCAGAGCATCAGGCAGCGGTTTGATGCCAATCAGTTCAACTTCAACAAAGTTGGTCCAGATGAGGTTCTGTTTGAGATGACCAGGCTTGGTCCGACTGAACCGGCTGCCCCAGGCGGAGATGGACCTGAGCCCCAGCAGGTGCTGGTGCTGGTCAATGTCAGTCCCTTAGAATTTGGACATTGTTTATTTGTCCCTGAGCCGTCACGCTGTTTGCCACAGGTCCTAACCCTGTCTGCCATCCAGACCGGGATTGAATCCGTTCTGCTGAGCTCAGATCCAGGCTTCAGGGTCGGGTTCAACAGCCTGGGAGCCTTTGCATCAGTGAACCATTTACACCTGCACGGATACTACCTGAAACACGCCCTGCTGCTGGAAACCGCGCCCGTCCAGCCTCTGGTCGCCGAAAAGGGCTTCTACCGATTGACACAGCTGCCTCGAGGGTTTTTGTTTTACACAGAACCTGATGACCTCGATCACATCGCTCGAGTCGTTTTCCGAGTCACAGAAACCCTTGTGAACGGCGATGTTGCCCACAACCTGTTCATGACCCGAGGATGCCCACCCAGTGAAGGCCTGGGGAACGGGACGCAGCCCACCTCCAGAGGAGGGGTGCGCATTGCGCTGTGGCCCAGGAGGTCCAGCTTCGGGGCCAAAGAGGAAACTGCTTTTAATGTTGCACTGTGTGAACTGGCTGGACACCTGCCGTTTAAAATCAAACGAGACTACGAGTGTATGACTGAGAAGGACGTCAAAGATTTAATTCAAAGGTATCTTTTACCCGATGAAGACTTTGTCCGTTTGGAAAAGCAGCTTGTTGCCGAGTTGATGGATTTGTGAAATGCAAAGTATCCCAATCTGGTGATTTAATAAAGTCAAAGATATAGAGATCAATAATCACATATAGATCAGTTTCAACAAGTATCAAATACTGCAAATATTTTAAGGCATCATCCTCCATCAGAAACAAAGATAAGTCCATGTAAAACGTGGCATGATTTGAATGGGCTTGTTATCCTACACTGTGGTTCTTAACCTGGGTTCGATCAAACCCCAGGGGTTTGTTGAGTCACTCGGGTTCGGCAGGGGTCAAGACCAGAGGCGATTTCTCTGAGACTGCAAAGGAAGCTCAGCTTCCACTAAAATGTCAACAATCAAATGGTCAAATATGTACAGTTGTGTTAACATTTCATTGACTACAATGTGTTAGAACACTTTCATCTCGAAGATGAGTTTGTTAAGAATCAGCGACTTATCACAAGTCGACTGACTCGATTTTGTTAACCTCATACATTCGCGTAGCGTCGATGCATTTCCCTGTAGAAGGCGAGCGTCCATTCACTTCAATGGGATTGCAGGAAACAGTTTTTTTCATTGTCTCTGTCATTGGATAAACATGCCAAAATGACAACAATTTTGTCCCGCCCGGACGCTGAGCATCTCTGGGGGTGAATGGAGCTGTGGGCCGGCCTCGGCTGGCCTGGACCCTGAGCTTCCACATGATGATAGGGCAGAATTTATGTTTAAATAAATTGACAACTTTTATGTTGAAAGCCGACAATCAGCTTCCCCTCTTTGGAAGACCAGCAGCCACCACTGGTCAAGACACACACAGTATAGCCCGGTTCCTGTGAATCATAAAAGTGGTCACGAGTTATGTTTTTGAGTGAAATTCATGGTTTGTTGGTTTTGGTCTTTGAACACAGTGATTTCGTATGCAACTGATGCATGGGTCATTTTGAACACTAATAAAATATAAATATATAATATAATATATGTTTTGAAGAAATCATATTTTATTTTTCCAATTACGAGGGGTTTGTTGAATGCACTGATGAAGCTTGCGGGGTTCTGTACCTCCAATAAGGTTAAGAACCACTGTCCTAGCCCATAGGCTACCACCCCAACACACATGCTCATAATCAACATTTTCTTATTATCTTACAGTGAGGTGTTGAAATCGGGCCATCGGGTTAATTATCAAGGGTGTATTGTATGACCCTGCTATAGACAATTAATACAGAGTATGAGTGAATGCTGTTGCACAATGTACGCCACTAGCCAAATACATTTACCTTTGTACGTTTGGGTTTGATGTAGTTATGTAGTAGTTAGTTTGATCTGTAGACTGACACTCATTTATGGGGAACAAGCTATCAAGTTATATTCGGTTTGCTGTTTCTCCCACTCATTCCCAGGTGCCTGACTGGATGATTGGTATCTCCCTTTATGATGGTTTACAGTCTCGGAGAGCAAATTTGAGGAGTGCAGTAGACGTGGATTGAGATGGACAGGAAGAGAATATCCTGTAATTAAGACAAACATAGTCCTGCTGAAGGTACAAAATGTGAGATAGAGAATAGGGTGTTTATTACAAACTGTTAAACGAACAATAAATTGTGAAATAGCATTTGATCTGCTTGTGGCCAAATTATTTGATGCACGTTTGCTATTTGAGGCCATCTGTTTTGTTTGATTAGTATATTTTCTCATGTTCGTTCAAAACAGTTTGTTATTTGAGGTGTCAATAGTTGAAGGTAGCAATCCATAAAGGAGTGTAAACCTGGGGCCTGATTCTGATGATCTTTTCACTGATAGACTAAAGATTTGTCGAGCCGTGACACAACATTTCACACCACAGAACTAAAGGAACAACACGTTCACTGTGACAACACGCTTTGAATAAAAAAATACAATGGTGTGTGTGTGGGGGGCGGGGGGGCTCTACGGATATTTCTTCATCACCGCATGAAAGGGCATCTCTGGGCACCATCATATTGACAGAACATCACAAAATGGCCTGACATGGACGTCCAGCTATATGGAGTTTATATTACCCAGCAAGGCTGGCAAGCCCCGAGGGAACCAATCATCACGCCACACTAGTGTCACCCAGACAGCGATGAGTGGCCAAGCCTGGAGCTCAATGAACAGGTTAAGCTGTTTTGGTTTCCCGTAATGATGCCTTGTGAGTAAGCTCACTAAAGCGCTGAATTCCATTTTTCCGCACACATGATCCTCATAATTTTACTCGACTTGATTTGTCAAGAATCTCCACTATGCGATTCAATGACGATCCGACTGAAAAAACAACGAGCTACGAACAGACAGGCTACACGTCCTGCGTCCTTCCTGGTAATGCAGAGGCTGAAAGCTCGCAGACGTTATGGAGGATGTCCTCTTGCCGCTGGTGCGTTTCCTCTCAGACTCTGAATGCGTTGTGGTGGAACAACCGTGCAACCGGTGTCTGCGTAAAAACACTCCTTAATAAGAAGTCAGGGGAAAGAGATATAGTGACCAACAGCCTCACCCTAATAACGCTAGCAACAAGGAAAAGATCTTGATTTCGCCCTGGTCCTTTTAGTAATTTGTCGTAAAAGAAGAAAGACAGCCACAGACTACAAGTGTCTTCTGTAGGCTACTCATCCTTCATGGGGTAACATGCTAAATGTATTATTATTTTGTTAACCTACTGTAGGCCTAAAGCCTGCAGAGCCCTCCATGCTACCTATTGTACAGCCTGGAGAGCCTCCTAACTAGGTGACCTAACACTGGGTCGGGAAGCTGTCCACGCTTTATGCTGGATGCCTCCTACAGTACATGTCATTATGAACATGCTAAGAATGTATGCATTCCTGGCTATCGGATTGGCAATGTCTCTTTTTTCTTCATGCAATGTTGTCGACAGTGTCAAATTGCCTTGGCTCTGAGATCACAGAGTTGAACTGTCACGTTCAGGCCTATCTGATTTCACTCCGTAAAGCAGGCCACCTCTGACGTGAGGCACCCATGCATGTGTCATTTGTCAAACTGAAGTCCCCACTCACTACAAACACTGTTAAGAGGATTATAGTATGCATTATTAACCATAGATTATATAACAATGTCATCTGACTCAAAATGGCACCTCAGCCTTCAATATACTGACCCCCAGCACTGACCCCCCTTCTTTCTCTGCTCTCTGCCTGCACAAACATTGGACATTGACACCCCCCCCCCAATTGCACATATTTGTACTTATATTTTAGATTTGTACTTATATTCTTATATATTTATATTTATATTTGCATGCTTGTCTAGCACCGGGGATCGAGGGAAACAGCATTTCGGTTTTTGTGTATGTCCTGTACATTCATGAAAACTGACAATAAAGTTTACTTGACTTGACTTGACTTGATACTGTTACTATAAATTATCTTTAATAAATGTATAATAATAATGAGTTTTCCTTTGGTTACTGTTTAAAACTAATTTCAGCAGAAAAAAAAAAAAGTAGGAATGGCCCCATTTAGAAAACATACTATTAGAAACCATCTTGAGAATGTGTCTCCACTGCATCTGTGGGTTTGTATGTATGTTGTTGTTGTGTTGTCTGTTGTGTGTGTTGTCTGTGTTGTATGTATGTAGGGTCATGTATGTGTACACTGCCATGTATGCACTAAACAGTGCAAGAAGAGGCTCCAATGTGGGTTGGCTGATAAAAACCTGTCCTTCAAGCTGTACGTTTGTTTTAGGTGACAGACGCCTCGGGGCTCATGCTGTAGGCTATGTCTTAAGAAATATAATTGCTTGTGAATGTATTTCTCCAATAAATGCACAATAATTTATTATTATTTCTTTATTGTTTCTTATTCTTTAATGTGTGTGTGTCTGTTCTTAACACATGCTCTCTGTGTAACTGTTTCTCCTTGTTCTTCTGTATTCTCATGTCTGACGCTGTGTGTGTGTGTGTGTGTGTGTGTGTGTCTATCGACATATAAAGAAGTGCATCATTGGAGAGATGTGGTCAGACGCAGCCTGCGAAGACTCCTCCACCCTCGGGCACACTGGAGCACATTCCCGTCCAATAGCAGAGGCCCTGCATGAAGGGAGTGGCGCGATGCTATCCCATGCAGAAAGGGTCCTGTCTTCCTGAGAGAGAGAGATCCTCCTCTGATAGCCCTGCCCGTCTGTCCCAGGTGCACCGCGTGAGGAGCCACACTGCCTCTCTCTCTCTCTCTTCCCCCCCCCACCCGTTCATCACACCCAGGATGGGCTGCGTCCAGAGCTTCAGGGAGCTGTGCGACCGTCCCAAGAACACCAACGTTCGGGTCAGCCTGCCGGTCGTGTGCTTCGTGTGGCAGACAGCCATGATCATCCTGTTTGGAGTCTTCATCCGCTACAACGAGGAGTCAGACGTGCACTGGAGGGAGTTCAGGGCCGAGAACAACATCACCAGCGACATCGAGAATGATTTCTACTTCAGATATCCCAGTGAGTGGTTCCTCGACTTAAACTTTTTTTTTTTTTTTTTTTAAGTTTTCACTTGTCACGTTTTTTAATTGTTAACGGGCCAGAGGTACTGCTGCCGAGCGGCTGAAGGTGTCAGGAGTGCTGACTGCTTGAGGGACATGGGCGCACGGCTCCCCTGGGGCCCGGCTCATCTCCTTCATGCTCGCCTTCATGCCCTCCGTGTCTGAACTCAAGCTCCTAGTTTGCTATGGACGTCACATTGATGACACCTGTTCTGGCTTCTGACTTCTTAGTTCGTTTTTGTAGCACACTGCTCACCTTGTGCCTTGTGTGTGTGTGTGTGTGTGTGTGTGTGTGTGTGTGTGTGTGTGTGTGTGTGTGTGTGTGTGTGTGTGTGTGT